>BSAI01000106.1:10105813-10142459 GCA_036245035.1 Adrianichthys oophorus
ATACCCAAATTACCACCAAAAACAGGACTTGACAACACAGACTGGATGACATCCATACCTGATGAGATTTCTATTTCAACCATCACCATTGCTGGAATACAGCTATTATTTGGAAAAAGCCAAGTTTGGACTGTGACACAGAAACTGAAAGAAGGAATTCGGTACTTTGATATCAGCGTTGGTGAGTGGCGAGCGAAAGAAAATGTGATTTACATTCGTTCCGTCAAATGGATGGTGGAGCAAGTTCTTCTACCTATTTCCATTTTCCTAAGAACCCACAGTCAGGAAGTTGTTCTGTTGAAACTTACGTTACACGGGCATACCAAAACTGTAGCCGACAATTTTATAAACACGTCAATAGAAAAGTTTAAAGACATCATGTGGATAAAAGGGTCAACTCCCACCATGAAGGAGGCAAGAGCTAAGATAGTTTTCTTGAAGACTGAAAGCTTTAGTTTTGGAGCAGAAAACCACAAACTAAAAATCTTTGAGTCTAACATGTTAGTGAACTTTGAAAAGAATATTAAACTACTAAAGTCAGACATTTGTAGTGGTCAACTCGTGGTCACTGAGAGCCCTGCATCAGATCACGAAAGTCTGACAGAGTTGAGTGGGTTTGTGCAGAAATACATCAGCAGCTCCTCTGGCTTAGGCTGTTTGGGAATCATCAGCATGGACAACCCTCAAAGTGAACTCATTAATAGCATTGTTCATCTCAGACCATGTGACTGTAGTCAGACAGGAGGACAAGTACGTTCACTGGACTCAACCACTTCAGCAATAATCAAACCAGTATCTTTACCAGGACCTTTTAAACCAGTTCTCATTTTTCTTCAAAAAGTTTCTTCTATGAGCGAGCCCAATTCAGAACCCCACTGGATCTTTCGTAAATGTCGTAGAGGGTAACAGAATCCATAAAGGGGTTCGCAAAATGATGTCATGTAACTTTTTGTCAAAGCAGTTTGGAGCTGATAACACCAATAAACTGTAAGTGATGACACACTGTTTTCCCGACAATCTATGTCATATACATTTATCAGCGTACCTTCATAGACAACGTCTCCTTAGTAACTGCCTTGCAGCACATCTCCAAAAAGGAAAACGTGTTGTACCTGACATTGATCAGTTTATCTTAAAGAGTGCACTACAGACTTGCCAGCAACTTTTTGTCTGTGACCGCCACTTCGCAGATGACTGTTTTGTTAACCTTGGCCTGTATCAAAGTGGATTGTCCAGGAGACCGATCCTCAGAGCTGGCGCCATTCCTGCAATCAAACCTGATGAAGATCCCAGATCCGTAAGTAAATCATACAACTAGCTGAAATTACGCAGTATAAGCATTTAATGCACGAGCTAATGCTACATTTCCACACATGTTGTGCCTCGTGTATAGAAATTCCGGATCAGACTGGGTCAAGAGCATAAGACTCCACAACATGCACATCCATCTTTAAAAAAGTTCAGCGTTGTTTGTTTTACTGAGTGGACACGTGCAGACACGCTGCTGAGGCTGGCGTCACCCATAAAGAGCGAAAGGTGGTGCCTCAGAGATTGAGTCGTTTTACTTCCAGGTGTGAAGAGTTCACAATAATAACTCATATTTCATTAATTATTTGTTCTTTAGTGTGCCAACGGTGATATATGGTCATATTCATAGATATTGTTTACTACAAAAGGCTTAAAAAACATGTTATAGGCACTTTAAAGCAAACAGTGGAAAAGGAACATTAGTTTGTCTTTGAAATGGTCAGAAGAACCGTGGAATCGATCCACAGTGTGTATGTGTGTGTGTGAAAGACTTCCACGGTCACCATGGAAACAGCTGGCAAGCAGAGAAGAAGAAGAAGAAGCAAGAAGAGAAGGAGGGAGGCAGACACTTTTTTCTTTGAAAGTAAGAGTTTTGACATGGCTTAAACAAATGGTCATATCTTTTAAACCATTTATCTCTGCGTAAAAATGAAAACACCGTCAGAATCCAGAGAGACTATAACTTGTGGGATTTTCATGTTTTTATGACTAGGCATCCATGAGTAATTGTAAGTTTAAAACATGAAGTAGAAAAGAAAGTTCTTTCAAAAAATGTATTATGATCAATGGGAGAAATTACCTTTTGCTGATATTTGGGGCCGCTGTGAGAAAACTACATGTCTCTGGGTTGTTAAAGTTGTATTGCCTTAAAGCCAGGAAAAATGCCAACGTTTTGATGTATATGTATATTTTTTTCTGTGAGGGACACTGTGGCAGAGTTTGAGCTAATTGAAGCACTCTGTTCCCTGACCTCAACTGCCGCTGGTTTTGCATAGACTTTCATTCGTAACTGAAAACTCGCTCAAAGATGACATGTCGACTTTGACCTGCAATATCTCAAAAACTGTAAGGAGTTTTCAAAACAAAAATACAAGTTCAGGATCTCAAAGTCTGCTGCATAGATTAAAAGTTGAATGTTTTCTGTAGTTGAAAGTCTACTTGAGTTCTTTTGTTTTTAGAGCTGAAAGTTTTTTTGTTAAAAAAGGGGGATTTGAAGATTCCGTAAGCCATTTTCAATGGAGTTAAAAAGCTTTAGTTGGTTGAATAGTTTAAAAAGTTGAAGAGTTATAAAGTTGAAACTTGCAGGTAGGAGTCTCCTAAAAGAGCTGAATATTTTGATAGCTGAAGGAGCTAAATAGATTTTAAAAAAAGAGATTAAAACTGCCTTTCTGAGTATTTCTTTATTCAAATCGTGTTAGATCAGAAGCAGATGAAAACTTATGGCTTGAAAAAGCTTGGGTTTGTGATGCAACACCTGCCATGAGTGGGCCAAAGTCTCTCTTCTCTGCTACAATTCTGATGCATCCACTTGCAGACAAATAGATCCATTAACGTCTTCATTTTTCCTCGTCTGAGCTGCTATCTGGCTCTAAACTGGATAGCTCTAATATTGATTGAGGTTTTTTTGCTGTGCTAATGTTAGCTTGGGCTTGTGAGATGCTACAGTAGAAGCTGGGGGGGGGGGGTCTGTGTAAGCTGTGAATGCTGTGAAATTAGCTAAACTAACATCTGCCCCAACATTTCCGCCCACAACTCAGATGCAAGTTTCTAATGAGCTCCTGCTGCTCTGCAGAAAATGTCTTTAAAAAAAAGAAAGGCTTTTTGATTTTGGTTAAAAATTGCATATTCATAATTAAAAGACAGCTGTGAACGATCTTATGATGGATGCAAATATAGTTTGATTGGGACTTTAACCAGAAGCAGCTAGTAGTAGTTAGCAGTTGTGGCCCAGGGACATACTGGCTTAGCCCTAAAGCAAGGCTTTGCACAGATATAGTTACACACACAACTTGTGGAATCAAACCACAGAAATATCTGTTCATGTTTGGCAGCTTTATTTGAACACAAACTCAGAAAGATTGCTCTGCTGTGATGTACAGGTAGATACTCAAAAATGTCAGCTGATACTCTCCAGTTGACCTGGATGACACCACTAACAAAACCCTATCTGGAGATCTGTGCTAAACATACACAACTCTGTAAGGTTCCTTATATTAAAAGTGGCTGTGAAGACACAAAGATGGCGTCAATATGACACAAACAAGACAGTTGTACATTATTACCCATACAACAGTTTTTACTTTCTCAAGTACAGTTAATAAACCAACTTGCTGAATGACGAGGCTTAGTGAGTTCAGCGCTGGAACAGTGGTCCTAAATTGTGAACGAACAAGGGGTCAATGTTATACAAAAGTCTAATGACAAGGACTGTCATGGCTGAAAGTTATGTTGAGCTAATTTTTAGTCATAAGTAAGTCTTCCGATGTATGATGTTCAGAGTCTGTCGTTCGTCTATCTGACATTTTTCTTCTGACTTTCTTAGAAACTTTGAAAAGTCAGACTTTTGGATGATTCTCGGTCCAGTCTTTGTACTGAGCATCCTCGCAGAAATAAAACTGGCTTTTTATTTTTTGACTTGCTTAAGTTATTTTTAGATATGTGCCAATGAGCTACAAAATAAAGATACTCTATAAAGGAAGAAAACCCTTTGAGAGAGCCGGGAGATCTTTGGATCTAGATTATTCAGTTTTATTGTGATGGAGAGAAAGATAAAATCTAACTTCTGCCCTAAAATAAAGTAACGACTGCCGTTCAGACAGAAACTCTAACAAATGATATTAGCTGTACCTATCTGATTAAAACACTATCATGATTGACAGGAAGTAGAACGTAGTCTTTGTGAAGCTACGTTCAGACCAAGCTCGGAAGTGCGCGTTCAACCGACCACCAATAAAAAGTCTATGGAACGCGCATATAAGAACGTTTCAAGCTTCCAGGTTCAACACTCTTGGGTTCATGCGTCGCTACTCAAGTTTAAGTCAGTTTCCGGGTTCTATGCGCAAAATGAACTCTCATTTCAAGTTAAACCAGCTGAACTTTGACTCATTAGGAACTCGGATTTGGTACTGATTATCGTCCTTTTCAAAATATAGAAGTACCAACCTTTTAAAAAGTGATTGTTAAGGAGAAATTAATAATTGTGGTTTGACGGAAATATACAATACCAAGTCTTTCATGTTTCAGAATAGACCTGTGGCAGGAAAATTCTGGAGCAAAATTTGCAAGATTTGCACCACTTTGACACTTTCTCCAAATCTTTTCAACTGTAGATACATGCGCTAGTATCGGGTAGCAACAGTCCAGTGTGAACACCGTATGCTAAACGGGCATTCTTGAACACGTTTCTCATGTACGTAGCTTAATGGCTCTGCAGAAAGAGCCAAATTGCACCAGAGTGAGATTAACGTTCATCTCATATTTTAAATAAAGACACAATCTGCATCAACTGCCAGGCGAATGTCGGCATGGTGGATACCACGATACAAAAACTCGTGCTGGTTTTCGGTCTCTCCCCTGAGAGACTGGTTCAGGCTGGAGCGAGCTCATCTGAGCGAGCGGCCCTGACTCTTCAGCTGGAGGATCTCTGCCACCAGCAGCTGCGGGTCCAGCAGCTGAGGGAACGCCTCCATGGCAGCGTCCACCAGCTGGGCACTGAAGATGGCGAGCAGCTTCTTCCTCACAACGTCTCTCTCCCCCTTGTTTGGTTCTAGTGGAGGAAAACAATGCTCCTCTTGCTGACTGCGAGCGGAGATCGGGTCCAACCAGTGGGGGTGCTGATGAGGATGGACTCTTCTGTGCTGGAAGTTGGGCAGACTGTACGCAGGTCTGCTAAGCAGGTACATGCAGCTGCCGGGGCAGTGGGGGGCGCTGTAGGGTGCGGCGTCCAGGGCGTGGCTGCTGATGCTGTGAGACTGGTAAGATGGACTTTGGAGAGACGGGCTGTTTAAACAGCAGCTGCAAGGAGGCACGTTTGGAGACAAGTACTGGTGGGACACGGCGCCACTGCTCTGACAGCTCCTGTGTGGGAGCTGATCATTCCACATTGCCTCTGCAGTTTGACTGTCTATGGAGCCCAAACCAGAGTCCAGCTGGTCCTGAGAGGCACCATGCGGCATGGAAGTCCTCTCAGACTGCTGGCCCAACTTCTCCTTCCTTGAGGACTTTCTGCCGGAGCGATGGCTCGCTTTTGATTGGCTGCTTTTCTTTGAAGAACCGTTCTCATTTCCCAAACTCAGTTTTAAAGCCATATCCTCCTCCAAAGGGAAACTGAGTCCCGGAGCAGATCCGTAGTGGCCTGGGTTCTGGGAGGAGGACGAGGACTTGGCGGAGTCCCGCAGCTCATCTGCCACTGTGCGGTTGGAGTGTTTGGCTCGCTCAGAATGGTGGAACTTACACTTAATCCCATAAGTACATTTCTTCCCTGTAAGAAGACGGGGAAAAAAATCAAAGTTTAAGAAATATTCAAAACAGTTAGTTTTTAATTTGTTGGGTTTATTTGCACATTTTTTAGTATATTTGAGGTGTTGCAGAACCAAAATCCCCACCAAGAGAAGACCCAGGCTTTTTGATACCGGCTAAAAACTGCATCATCTTTGCACTGTTATGCATCACTTTACATTAGCATAGCCAAAATGATAAGCCGCTTTTCTCTGAGTCAGAATCAGCGGATTCATTTCCAGTCTCATATTGCTGCCATGTCTGACCTTCACTTCAGTTGCATTGGTGTAACAAATGCGTGCACTGGAAACGAAACATGTGAAGGAACTTTACCTTTCACTTTACGATGTTAAAGGGTTATTGAAAATAACGATTTAAGATGCTCCAATGGCATTTTAAGATTGGAAACACAATAGCTTCCATTCTTTTGATGTTCAGCTGTTTATTTTGAATTGCTCAACTCTCATATCATCATATATCAGATATCAGATCCTCCTCACTCACCATAAGGACAAGACAGTTTTTTCTTCGCTTTCGGAAACTTGCGCAGAAAGTTCTCCAGGTTTGGTCCGTGGCGGCCCAGAGGATCATCAGGAGGCATAAACCTGCATCAAACTCAAGTATTGAAGTCTGAAACCTTCCCCTCCTTTCCAAGCGTCCCTTCAATGATGAGTGAGGGAGACTCACTTGTTGTTGACGAAGGAATACATGAGAAGCCTCTCCTCGATGAAGCGCTTCCACTCGGGCTTCTCAGCCTGCAGGTCCCGATACATGTCGTTGGAGACCATGATGCCGTCGGACTCGAAGGCATGCTTGACAATGAAGCAGTCGTCATTGCAGACGACGCGCTTGCCCGCGACCCGGCGGGACGGAGTGAACACCAGAATCTTCTTTTTCTCCAGGTCTCGCAGAATGTGCTGATCTGAGCGGCAAAAACAAGCAACACATGAAAATCGGGGGCCAAGTTTCATGTTACAAACATTTTACAAACAACCTACTGAACAATACGAAGAATATTCAAAGAAATAAATGTAAAAACACATTTAATGGATAAATTGAAGCATATTGTTAAAAAAAAGATAAAAAGTGCTTAAACAAATACATTTTTGTCCTATTTTATTTTAGCCAAGATATGCAAGTGTAGAGGGGAGGGTTTTCTTTCATTCAAAAAGACAGGAGTTGCATTTACAAAATCATATTGTCCCGATTTGAATAAAGAAAAACTCAGAAACGCAGTTGTTATCTTAAATTATTTTATTTGTGTCCTCCATTTTAAAGAAAATGCTACAAGAACGTGTTAAAAACACCCAAAACACAATTTTCACTTTTGTTGTTCTTTATATCTAACACAGTCAAACAAAAAGGTTCTTGAAAATTCACCACCAGTACAGCTGCCAAAGATTTCACAACACAGAGGCTGTAAAGCAGGCCAGAATTTAGCCGGTACCACTATGGCGTGTAGGTAGATTATCAGGGACACAAGTCTGGGTGCCCGAGAGTTTGGGGTGTCATTTCCCTCTGAGGCCTTAAAACACTTAAAAACCATGCTACCATCATATCAGTTAATCTATCATAAATATGTCTTCCCAATTTTATGTTAAATGTTCTTCCTGATGCTACCATATGCATTTACCAGGCTTGGGACAGGAACATGCAGGACAATGGGATGTGCCCTGTTAAGGCCGCATTTATATATATTTTTTCTGTATCTTTTTCTTGTTTGTTTGTTTTTTGGTTGTTTGTTATGGCTTTTTGCGGGTTATTTTGTCATTTAGTTAAAATGTGGAATTTTGCAGGCCATCAATGGGAGGGGAGTCACTGCATTTAGGGGGGCATTGCCCTACATCTGGCCTTGCCATAAGTGTTTTTGGAACTACGCTTTTTTTTAGCTGGTCCATTTTACATAGAAATGAGTAGCCAGCCATCAAGTGGTTACTTTGTGAACTGCACCTGCTTTTAGGTACTTCAGATTTTTAAGAAGTTTTCAACCTGGAAGCCAAGATATTGGTCTTATATTTGGTATATATGGTATAGTTACACTTACTAAACATACAGAAATAGGAAAACAAAAGAGGAATTTCTACATTTGGGATTGATTTGTTTATAATTTGAACAAAATGTTTGTAAGTTAACTTTTATTAAAGCTTTTTGTATTTATACAATTTCCCACTACCTGTCTACTTTAAATATATATACACACACACACACATACACTGGTATATATTCACACATATCTATCAGAATCTTTGTGTCTGGACTTTTATTTCTTTCCCCTTGATGTATTATTTCCTGTTTGTTTGTGGTTGGCTCTGCTTACATCAGCATGTAGTTTTCCTTTGTGAAGACAAGAAGCTGTTGTGGATCTGCAAAGCTCTAAATAACTTCACAGAGCTTCAGATTCAGGTAACGATATAGAACAACCCTTGATCACGTCAGGATTAAAATGCTAATTGTTGAAGTAAAACTCACCTCTAGTTCTCCACAGCATCACAGCAAAAGTTTTTTTTAATATCAGACAGATTTGACCTGGTTAGATGTGAGCCGAGAACATCCTGCAAGCTGTTTATCTGCTCATCAGCAAAAGGCTATTTAAAAAAAAAATCAGTTTCCATATGAGGTGATGCTTTTCGGTACCAAAGGCCACATGGAAACCCCACCGTTTTTAATTTGATCTGTTTTCTTACAAAAATGACAGAAAAAGCTTTTTATTTTGAGGTTGGAAAGAGGAAAACTTTTAATGTTTTTTTTTCTCTTTCTTAGTCAAAATAAACCACGTCCTGCAGATCAACGCAAGAGGGACTGTTCTTAGCAGAAATTTACTTTAACTGATCCAAAAGATTCACGCTTTGATGTGCATAAGGTGCACTGCAAGAGGAGTATACTGGATTTTTCCTTAAGATGCCAGTCACGATTTTAAGATTAAGTTACTAAAAAGAATTGAGCTAGCTCCATTGAATCAGCTTTTAAAAATATTCATTCATTCATTTTCCAATCCGCGTTATCCCTTTCGGGGTTGCCAGAGCCTAACCTGGCTACTCATGGGCGAAGGCAGGGGACACCCCTGGACTGGTCGCCAGTCTGTCGCAGGGGCCACAATCACACACCCATGCACACTCACATCCACACCTACGGACAATTTAGAGTAACCAATTAACCTGTGAAGCATGTTTTTGGACGGTGGGAGGAAGCCGGAGTACCTGGAGAAAACCCACGCATGCACGGGGAGAACATGCAAACTCCACACAGAAAGGTCCCCCAGCCAGGACTTGAACCGGGAACCTTCTTAATGTGGGGCAGGAGCGCTAACCACTGCGCCACCGTGCAGCCCCTTTTAAAAATATATATATATTTAAATTTAGAGCATTCAAAATTCTGAGTACTGTCAAGTTTAGAAGCTCAGACCCCTTATAGCTGCTCCATCTGAAGTGGGATTACAAAAGAGTGGTCCTTTGAAGGTAAAAATAATATGGATTACTTAAAAATGTTTCCTTTGTTGGTACATAAAAAGGCTTTATCCCTTCTCAATCCCGAATTCAAATATGAACTCCCTTTTTCTGCTCGTTTGGTTCACTAAAACACCAACATTCAAAGATTAACTTCAGAGGTGTTTATTAAGGCAGCATGCAATAACCAGACAGATTATATCTGATGTCACGATCAATTTATGAAGCGTGTTTTTGGACTGTGAGAGGAAGCCGGTGAGTCTCACACATACATAGGGAGAACATGCCAACTTCACATGGGAAGGATTCCATTGGGATATGAACCAGCGCCTTCTCGATATGTGGTTAGAGTGCTAACCACCAAAACGTTTGCATATTTCTAAACTGTCACACTGCCAGGTTACTGTCATTAAAGAGGCTTTAACCTGAATATGATGGTAAATAAAGAAAATGAGGGTTGGGTTTTTTTTTGTTTTTTTTAAACCAGCTCGGTGGCCTTGTGGAGAGTGTCCGCCCTGAGACTAGAAGCTTGTGAGTTCAAATCCAGGCCGAGTCATACCAAAGACTGGGACTCAATGCCTTCCTGCTTGACACTCAGCATTAAGGGGTTGGACTGTTGGTTTAAATGGTTCCCAAGCACAGGTATGTCTGCAGCTCGCCGCTCCCCCAAGGGATGGGTCAAATGCAGAGAACAAATTTCACACACCTAGGTGTATGACAAGTGACCGGACTTTGACTTTAACTTAGGTACAAGTATATAAAATCAAATACATGCCAGAGACACTCAAAAAAGTCCATCCATCCATTTTTCCAAACTGTTTTATCCTATTTGTGGTAACAAGGTTGTTGGAGCCTATCCCAGCAGTAGGATAAAAGAGGGGTTCACCCATTGCAGTACCGCACACAGACACAACCACACAAACATTCGCACCTAATGTTATGTACACACCGGGCATTTTTTTTACTAGTGCACATCCAACACCTACAGTTGAAAGAGGCTTGATGCAAAGTCAAAGCGATGCAAATCTTGTGAATCTTCCTCCAGACTTTTCTATCACAGCTCTACTTCGATATATTAACCCATTTGTAATTTAGTATGACTTTAAAACTGTAAAAATTGTTTAACTAGTTGTCTGAGTATTTTTCAATAGTGCCACTCTTTAAAGGTCAGGAATAGTTTCTGTGAAAACAGTGCCAGTAGCGAACATGACTAACTGGTTATGGTTAACCCATGCAGCAGCAACAGAAATTCCCCGAATGGCACAGATTAGATCTTCTGACATCACTGGTACTCCTACTGTGACTTCACACATTTACGTCGTGTCCTCGTACCTGTGATGGGGACGTCCGGTCTGGGCTGCTCTTTCCTCCAGGATGGCACAAACACAGTGACGTCCCTGTGACCTCTGTCCAGGAAGAAGTTCACCGCCAACTGGATTCCCAGGCAGGAGAAAACGTCCTTGTTCCCATGGCTGAATGTGAGAACCAGGAAATGTTTAGTGATACCGAAAACAACCCATGTGCAAATTTCAAAACAGTTTCACACGACAGTGGTCCTTTGAAAAATCAAATCCAACATCATGCTGAGTTTATTCTGCCTTCTCAAAATTGTTTCTTTCTGACTCAAACCAATTTTTTGTACTTTAACTCTATAGAACCATTTGTATCATATTTGATACACATATTTCTGGGACCCCTACTTCATTAACACAATCCAAATTTTCCTTAAACCCCCATTGTACATTACTGTCTTTTCTGCCCTGTAGTTCATCGTCATTCCACTAGGGGCAGTAGAAGGGCTTATCCTGCTCATTTCAAAATGGCTGCCTTCATGAAATGTTAACACTTTTGGCGGGAAAAGTTTTGCTAACTTTCAAAATTTTATGGTGAAAACAACTCATTTGTTGTTCCTTTTCTTTGACTTCTTGCTGTATAGAACAAATGCAAAATTTGTTGATAATTAATTCTTTATAATACAGTTACACCATGTTAAAAGTAATACATTTTTTCTGTGTTTTCTGAACACTCATCAATATTTTTTAAACTAATATTGTGAGCAAAAACTTACCAACTCACCAAACGTATCACAATTAATAATCTACACAAAACATGATAAATTGGAAATTTTCTTTTTGGATTTCATCAAAAGGTTTAAAAGACATCGTCATTCCCTAAGAAACTGGCACGCCCACAAACTTTTCTAAATTTTGCAAATCCCTTCTAGATTACTGTTAGCCACATTTTGCACCAGCTGGAGAACCCCACATTTAAGGAGAATCTATAAATCCGCAACTCTCACACTGATATCATTTAACATGAATTCTGCATGAGCTAACAGTGAATTTGAGGTCATTTCAATTTATCAGAAGACCATCAAGTATTTGAGGAGGAAAACCAAATAGAGGAAAGGACATTTTCCGTGTGGATTTTAGACCTTTTGAACATAGTTTATTATTCTAGAAATAAAAGAACATACATTGTAAAAATTAGAGCAATATTTCTCCAATAATACCTCAGTGGTTCTGATCGTGTGGTCTTTCTGAATGAGTTGGGGGAGCGGAACCCTGCAGATCCTGCAGTACGGACCACATGAAAGGAGGAGTGCTGCTCTCTGATTTGCATATTAGGAAGGCACGCCTGAACCTGCACGCCAGGTTTAAAAAGTGCAAACGGCGAATACCGTCATGTGCAACAGGAAGAATGAAGGGAAAGGTTAAGTGAATCCAGTGGCATGAGTCTGATGTGTAGCCCAATGCCCTGGAACATGCAGAGTATTCCCAGGTATGTTTCAAACATACCTGTTGGCTCTAAGAGTCTCTATGTACAAACTTGTCAATATGTACACAATATAACTACAGTTTACACGCAGACTTATGCATACAAATCAATACATGTGAAGCATTTCATTCTGTCTCGTATACTGTTTATGCAAAGGTGAGCTGACACTTGAGTTCAGGTGAATGTTTATGTTTTGCTGAGGGAAGGAGCCTAAACTTGTGTGAGGGGTCAAGAGGTACCGGCTAGATATAGTTGGGCTCTTTCTACGCACAGTCTGGGCTCTGAAACTCAGTCCCTCGAGAGGGGTCAGACTCTCTATAACTCTGGAGTTACGCATGGCGAGAGGCGACTGGCCGGTGTGGTCTTACTTGTGAACCCCCAACTCAGCCACCGAGTGTTGGAGTTCACCCTGATGGAAGAGAGTGTCGTGTCCCTTCCCTTGGGGGCAGGTCTCTGACTGTGGTTTCATCTAATAGGCCAAACAGCATTTCGGAGTACCCGGCTTTCTTGGTGTCTCTCAAATGGGTTTTGGAAAGTGCCCCAATGGGGCACTCCATCGTCCTCCTGGGGGACTTCAATGTCCACGTGGGCAACGACAGTAGCACCTGGAGGGACGTGATTTGTAGGAATGGCTTCCCTAATCTGAACCCCAGCGATGTTTTGTTGTTGGGCTTCTGTGATCGCCACAGTTTGTCCATAACAAACACCATGTTTGAGTATAAGAGTGTCCATCAATACTCATGGCATCACGACACCCTCGGCAGGAGATCGATGATCAACTTTATTTGAGGCGACCTTTGGCCATGTGTCTTCGACACTCGGGTAAAGAGAGGGGCAGAGCTGTCCACTGATCACTGGTGAGTTCGATTCGCTGGCGGGGAAGGAGGCTGGAAAGACTTGCCAGACCCAAACTTACTGTGAGGGTCTCCTGGGAACGCCTGGCTGAGCCCTCCGTCAGGGAAGTCTTTAGCTCCCACATCCTGGAGAGCTTCAAACAGAAACTAACCAAAATGATGCTAAAATCCCAAGAAGAAGGAAGAGGACAGCTGTTGCTCACTTTGTTGACCAGTTTGTGTATGTTCTGAAATGCAAATTTCAGTTTTCCTTATTTAGTCTTCAATGATGTGTGACTTAAGATGGAACTACGTCCCATCCATGCTGATTAGTTCAACCGCTAGGTGTCAATGGCTACATTTATTTTAATCAACTATTTTGAGATTTTTTTCGATAACATTTCCACACTTTTAGGAGCCTGCCTTTGATTGGTGGATGGGTGAACACGCGACCGGAATAAAAAAAACGTTCACTTTGTTTTGTGACGCTCGATCGCCCATTTTTCCACCATGTTGTTGGTTTGGGGAGAGCAAACTTCAGTGGGTGACGTCAACAGAAAAACCTGCACAACTTCTTGGCTAATCGAGTCTGTAAACCCCGACCCAGCACATGTGGATGAATATGAAACTGCTCTTTTCTACTGAAAAATCGCATCAGGCTGAACAAAGTTATAAAGAAAAGTCAAAAGGATCCAGCCAGGGGTGTGACTTATATGTGTGTGTGTTTTTTTTACATATATACTGTAGTAATATTCCCTAGATGGAGCTGTAGGTGTCTCAGTATTTGCTACTGACAGCAACACAGACAAAGAAGAGCCACTCTGTCTTATGCCAGGTTTGTTCAGCAGCAACACAAATGATGAAGAAATTAACGGATATAGTAATTTTAAGTGATTTATAGAATTTCGTTGACATGTTAGCATATTTTTTATATTAACGTGTCTTAGAAATTGTTCATACGTTGTGCTAATATACAGATTCTTCCACAATGGGATGTTGTGGGCGTGGTTTCCTCTGAGTGGACTGTCAGAATGATGCAGTTGTTGTCTGTGTTGGGGGTCACGGTGGGTTCGTTCCTCTTACCTCATGGCCACATTACTGCCGTCTATGACCACAGCCCTCAGGGCATCGTCGCTGCCTTGCTCCCTGCTCTCCGTGGAGCAGTCTGGGACAGGCAGCTGCAGGGCGGGCCCCACCTTCTGCGTGTCCCCTCTGGACGCCAGCGCGCTCAGGGTGGTCACGGGCCTCTGCTCCCGTCCTGCTCTGCTTCTGACTAGCGCCCCAAGAACCTTGTCCCTGTCGGTGTCTGCGCCAAACTTCTGCTGGACGGCGTGCACCTCAGCCGTGGAGTATCCCAGCTTGTGGAAGAAGTCCAGTTGGGCCTCCGGGGGCGGGTGAGGGTCGCCGCCATGCAGCATCGTCCAAGTTTCTCCTGAAACAGGTGTACCTTTAAACCTGCCGAATCTACATAATAGGTCTATAATTTAAACACAAAGAATGTCACCAAACTAGAACCGAAGCTAAAAGAAAAAAACCTAATCTTTGTGTTTAAAAGCCTCAGGACTCACGCTCCACCTGAACAGGTGAAATGCTCCATTTAATAGACTTTATGTGACTGTATACCCAAATGAAAAACAAAGATCAAAAAAGGAAGTGATGAAGGTCTGGCTGGGTTTGAACTGGAGGAACTCCAGTAAGAAAAATGAGCTGTTCTTCAAACTTTTATATTTAAGTTAATTTTATTTTACTTTAATTAATTAAAAATCATCTTATTTTTATTTTAAAGTGAGAAAATAATTGTTTTGTCACATTTTGTCGAACATTTGCTGAATGTTTCAGAAGTTAAGTAGGTTTCCTCTGATTAATATTTAGTTTTTCATTTATTTTATTTACTCGGTTTCTTTGTGAAAGAGCATCGTGATCAAAAGACTTCTATAAATTCAAAAATCTGTAATAAATTAACAGAAACCCGCCTTATCCCTGAGATCTCACCTCCAAAACAGGCTGGGCGGTTCATCTGAGCTTCAAACTTTCAGAAGACAGTGAGGAGCATCTGTGCGCCCGGAGCTCATCCCTGCGGATCCCGGTTCGGATCGCGCGGACTATCCGAACTTGTGTTCACCTGAGGCTCAGGTGCGTCCCTCGCTCGCTCGCTCGCGCGGCTCAGCTCCGTCTGCGTGAACGCGCTGCCTGTCTGCTCTGCACGCGGAAGTTGGGTTTTCCCTTCCGAGTGAGCGCAGAGCCGGCCCCGTGCTGAAACTCAACGAGGAACCGGGAACCTGTTGACGAACTTTAAAGGATCTTCCGGAGGAAAAGGGGTTAAAACGCGTAACAAAGTACATATCAGCGGCTCCACTTCACTGCGCATGTCAAGGGCGGTTTCGTTTTGTCAGTTTGGGGGAATCGAGTGTTCAAATCATCCCACAACAACAACTGTTTTTATCCTTTATCTAATGAAAAATATTTTTCTTGTGGCAATATTAAAAAAAAAAAACTCAAAGATGCATTTCTGATAAAGTCTTCAATCAAATTTTCGGGAATCAGGAGCAGAGGGAAAAAAAGCCTTTCGAAAATTGTATTTGTGACGTAGACATTACGCCGAGCCCCCTGCTCCGCTCCATTCTGATGCAACCACTTGCAGATAAATAGATCCACGCACGTCTTTGTTTTCCTCATCTGAGCCTAAATCTGGATCAGAACCGGACGGCTGGATAGCGCCAATATAAGTCCCATATACATCATTTCTGCTTCAGTTTGGAAAGCCCTATTGAGGAACTGACTCAAGCCTCAGTCCACTCCTTGTGGTGCTCCTCAAAACCCTTGATTGTGTTTTGAAGGACAATCCTCTTAAGGTTGCAGTGGATGTAATTAAATACAGCACTCTATGAACAACCAGCTTGTTAAGCCAGGACCTTTTCTGGCTTGCCCTGCTTACCAACCCAGACTGAGAGACTATTTCAGATGCAGTTCATTAGCTGAGTTTCAAGGTTAGGCCATGTTAATCAAAATAGCTAAAAGTAAATACCTAAAAATGTTTATTTAAGTGTAATCATTCTGCATAAAAACCTGAAAACGTTCACGATGTTCTCACTTTGTGAGATGTACTTTTAATTGCTGACAACAGCAAGAACAGGAGACATTTACAGATGGAAAAAAAATCCACAAACAAGCTCAATCCACGCTGAAGAGCGTTAATCATGGTCTGCCTGCAGCTTCAAATGTTGTGCAAATTCTGCGGTTTGAACCACAGAATTGCCAGAGCGCAGAGGAGATAGTTTGACATGTCAGATAAAATGAATGACGAGACAACAAATGGAGGAGAAGCTTGAACGGAGCTGAGTCAACGTACCTCTCGGCTACTTTATAATTTTCCAATGATAAAATAATCGTCAAACAATAAGAAAAAAGAAAAGGCGAAGCAGCTTTTTTCAGACATTACTGCTGAGTTTGTCAAATGTGCCGTTGGTTTTTTGGAAAGCCAGTTTGCCTCCAGTGAATCTGCCTGAGCCGTGTCCTGAACTGCTGCAATAAAGAAATCAGGTCAAAGAAAACAAAGAAAATAAAAAACCAGACATTTAATGCAATCTATTTTAAATTTTCCCAATTTTATTTTATTGATGTCTTATAGAAGTGACTAACTGTATACATGAAAATCAAATCAAACTTTATTTATAAAAAGCGCTTCTCAGATGTTGCGGAACCTGAAGTGCTGTACATTTGAAAACAAAAACATGTACAATAAAAACCCAACCAAACCCTCCCTTCTGTTAACACATACAACCCATGACCTCACACATAATGAAACTTAAAGAATAAACTTAAGGCTTGGCTGTGCTGTGAGGAAACAGTATTGGGGAATCTGTCATACCAAGAGCAGTTCAGCCACAGGAACATCGGCACACTTCCTACCCCGACGGGCTGTTCCACAGACGAGGACCGTAATGACAGAATGAAGCCTCACCATAGGTTTTGGTCCTCACCTTAGGGACAACTGAAAGGCCAGCACCAGAGGACTTCAGGGTCCGCGAGGGTTCATAGTTTAAAAGTAGATCACTTCAATAAGAAGGCCCAAGACCATTAAAACATTTATAAACCATTAAAGGAACTTTAAAATCAATCCTGAAAGGTACAGGGCGCCAAAGCAGCGATTTTAAAATGGGTATAACGTGTTCCCGCCCCCTGGTCCTCGTCAGAACTCGTGCCGCAGAATTCTGTAAGAGTTGTACGTTTGAAAGAGACTTTTTATGTAAACCAGAGAGAAGGGCATTAAAATAATCTAACTGACTAAAAATAAAAGCATGCATCAGCTCCTCTGTGCTGGCAAGAGAGAGGAATGGACGGACTCTGGTAATGTTTTTAAGAAGATAAAATCCTGTCTTAATGGCATTTTTAATATGTGGGATAAAATTCAGCTCAGAGTCAAAAAGTACGCCCAAGTTTCTCACACTGACAAAGTTTAAAACTCTGAAGATGTGGTAAAATCATCTCTCTCTCTTGTCTTCAGGACCGATGATTAAAACTTCAGTTTTGTCCTTATTGAGCTGTAAGAAGTTCTCTGCCATCCACGACTTCATGTCTACAATACAGTTTAAAAGAGTGTTTATAGGTTCAAGGTCATCAGGGGACACGGCGATGTAAAGCTGTGTATCATCAGCATACCTGTGAAATCAACGTTGTGTCTCCTGATGTCAACCCCAAGAGGCAACATGTATAAATTAAAAAGTATAGGTCCTAAAATCGACCCTTGGGGAACCCCACAACTTATTTGATGGATTCTTGAAGAGCATGTATCCATACTTACATAAAAGTGTCGATCTGTAAGATAGGAATAAAACCACTTGAGAGCATTTCCAGACACTAGACTCCTAAGTCTATCTAATAAAATCTGGTGATCTACTGGATCAAAAGCGGCACTAAGATCCAGCAGCACCAGAACAGAAAGTTTCTGGGAGTCTAAATTAATTCTGAGATCATTAAGGATCTTTAAAAGAGCCGTCTATGTACTCCTGTTCATCCTAAAACCAGATTGATATTTTTCTAAAATCTTTTGGGTATTTAAAACTCGTGTAGTTGAGTAGTGACACTTTTCTCTATAGTTTTACTTAAAAACGGTAAGTTGGATACAGGTCTGTAGTTATCCAGAGTATTAGGATCTAAATGACTCTTCTTCAGAAGGGGCCTCACCACCGCTGTTTTACAGGCAGAAGGGAAGACACCCGTCTGAAGAGAGCAGTTTACTATGTTTATAACAAAAACATTTATTGAAGTATTTTCTTATTTTTAGCATGACATTAAGGAACAGTGGGAAACTCCCTGTAACAGAAAGAAATTCTTCTGCGAACGCAGGATGGCCCATTTAGCTGAGCCGACAACTGATGCATCTCTTTAATTTAAATGCAGTTTGTTTAGACGGTACGATTCTTAGCTGCCATTGCATCAAATTTTAACATTAAACATTTTAAATGAAACCCTTTGGACCTTGTTTTTAAATGAATGAATACGCTGCTTTTTTGTTGTTTTTGAGCTCCCTGAGCAGAGAAAGTCGCTGATTGCTGCAGTTTCTGTTAGATTCTGCTTCTGCAACTGTCCTGTAGGGCCTTCATGTTAACTAACGCAGCCATTGACATGCACCATGAAAGACATTTGCTTTTTTAAAATTATGAGTTATTTACGAACATTCTGTGAAGTTTTAAAAATACATGTTTCATAAATATATTTGTAAATTTGCCCTGCTACTGAATTCCATCCATACATTTCCTCAACCAATTGAATTATACATCGGGTTAATGGGGTCGCTTGGGCCTATCCCAACTACTGTTGGGCGAAGGCGGAGTCCGCCTGATAGGTTGCCAATATGCCGCAGGACCACCCAATCCTACATTCACATCAAAGGATTATTTTGAATCATCAATTAATCAAGGAGGCATGTTTTTGGACTGTGGAAGCCGGAGTGCCTGTGAAAATCTGAGAACACTTCACACAGAACACACCCAGCCAGGAGTCAAACTAGGACATTTTTGCTATAAGACGAAAACATTAACCACCACACCACTGTGCAGCTCCCCTTTATAGTTATTTTTGGAAACATTTTTTCTTCTTATCTTGCATGCTTTCTTATGTGGCTCTGCAAAAATAAGATTCTAACTTTTTTTTCCAAAGCTTTTGAGAAAAAGCTATGCAGAGTCAGGATATTTAACACTAAAAATGTTTTACTATAGTGGATTATTGTAAAACTAGCCATTTAAGAAAGAATTGTGATTTACTTCATGTCTACACTTCGTTTAAAAATCCAATTTTTTGTTGAATCTTTTCAATTTTGACCTTACACATTCATCTCCAAGCAGGACGGTAGGAGCGCCCCCTGGTGGCTCATGCTTAAGTGTACAGTTAATACAGAAGCCAAAATCTACGGAAGCCGTTACAGTATTTTCTTCGTTTTCTCGTATCACACATTGACTGTTTGTATACATTAAGTATATATCGTGATAGCTTGATGGTCAATGTCAATATCACGGGAAAACAGTCAGAAAAAAGGTGTAGGGTAGGCCGTTTTCGCCTTTCGTACAGTGCTCTCCAACAGAAAAGTTGCGGACTCGGTGGTTTATTACCCTATATATATATATATATATATATATATATATATATATATATAAAACGTGGTTTATACAGATGTACTATAAAGTAACTTAAAAATACATGAGCTAAAACACTTTTTGCATGTTGTCTTGGATAACGTTTCGTCTGAACAATTTAACTCCATTTCCCACAAGTCAGTGCGCATTTCGGTGTATGATTTCGGTGACGCTGCTGTTGTTGTCTTTAGCCCGGTTCCAGCTGCTTCGTTTCGCTTGACAGACAGCAGTGATGTAGCTCTCGGCGGCGGGACTGCAGCCTGCTCCGACCAGCTACCGCCCGCTGCCGTTCCGTTCCCGGGCTCCGGGAGCTCCGTGAAGCGGCTCCGTTGTGGGCTAGCGGCTAAGTTAGCCTCCGGGCTAGCCGCTCTTGACCTCAAGCTGATGTGAGTGTGCGATGACCCGCCGTTCGTGGCTGGTGTCCCGGCAAGCCGAGTGAGCAAACTCTGCCGGCGGATCCCGGCAGACCGCCACGCTGTGCGCTCTGCGAGCGGAGGACGCGGCCGCTGAGATGTGGCAGAGCGTCGGCCTCACGCTGCTGGTCATCGTGGCCACGCTGGTCTGCGCGCTGCTCTTCATGCTGTTCGGTGAGTCTCCCGGTAGCAAACGGTAACAAAACAATACCATACCTCAGCTCATCTGTGGCTACGGGCGATACCGAACCAAAACAACAACACTCGGAAGATAACAGCAGCTAGCTACAGTACAAAAGGGCCGAACTGCTCCTTTAAAGTTCATCTGTGTGACCTGCTGCTGTGCTGAAGAAGAGGAGGACGTTCTTCCTCTCATAAACCCCATTTATGAAGTATGTTCGTGTTATGAAACTTTCCCTGAGGTGCTAAAACTATTTGAGTTTAATGGAGAGAAATACAGACACACGAGGAAACAAAGTTTAAAGTTCAAGAAAAGGTTAAAGTTCGTGAGTAACCTTTCAAAATAAAACCTAAATCAAACAAGATCCACTGTAACCTACAAACATATAATGTGGTGTGTTTTTTAAGTGTACACCTTAGTTATTATATAAGCCACTAGCTATTGGAAAAGTTTGGCCAAATTCCAGCATTATTCATCCTAGAATGAAAGTGCCTAAACCTTTAAATTCCTTCCATGTCAATTCTTCATTGCTAAAAAGTACTAACAAAAAAATTCAATTTTATTTTTCAGTGGAAATAAAATAACCTTCATGCACAGGAGACACAAAATTGTTTACACTTAATATGCTGTGAAGCAACGTTTGTAAATTTCCTGGAAATACAAACAAGAAAATAGTGATGAAGGAGAAACTGCACTGCAGGAAGTCCTGAGAACGGTCGGATGTTTAACGGCAGTGCTCCTGGACCGTGACCCCCCCATGTGGAGGCTTCACTAGATTTCATCTGCAAAACCAACAGACAGTTGAAGGAACTCAAACATCACAATGAGGCCAAGGTCACTGAGAGCATGCATGCAGAGGAACCCACCCAGCTGTTATCCTGCAGGCTCCTCTTATCAGGCTGGAGGTGAGAGGTCATCTCTGAGTGCGTAGTTCACCAAACCGCCCAGCTGCCAAAAGAACTGAACTGTAGGGTCACACCTTCTGTTTAGGGTCCGGTTTGACTACAGGAATTTGACTCTAACCCCTCCCATCTGGTGAAAGTGATTGCTCTAACCTGGAAGTGGAATTTCATTTTATTGGCTGACAGCCACTTGGAAGCTCTGATTCCCATTTTTGAATATTCACACTGGGTGTCAAAGGTGGGTCAAAGGTCTTCAGGAGGTTAAAATGCTAAAGCTGCATTCACACTGCCCTAGACAACGCATGTTCAGGTTGCCACTTCCACTGAAACTTGGATGTAAAGACTCATATATGCAGGTTTCGGGCTTCCGCGTTCATAACTCTCACAGTTCACTCGTAGCTAGCTATGCGAGCTTTATAGTCTGTTTTTGGACTCTACGTACAAACACGCAGCAATTGAATGCACATTTAAAGTTAATCCTGTTGAACTTTGACCAATCAGGGACTAGTGCCCTTTTACTTCACAGAAGTGCCAGCCTTTTAAAAATTGTAGTTTCTGCCCAGCCAGGATTATATGACACCAAGTCATTCAAATATCAGAATAGAGCTGTGAAAGCCTGGAGCAAGATTCAAGAGATTTGCACTGTTTCAACATTTCACACCAAGCCTCTTCCAACTGTAGGTACATGCACTAGTATCAGGTAGCGTCATTCCAGTGTGAAAACCATATGCTAAAAGCAGGTTCAAGAACCCACTTTCATTGGATTTTTTAATGCGTGTCAAATGTCTGGTGTGAAGCATCACAGATTCTGCAGAATCATTCCCCCAAAATTAATGCTCTTATTCTGAAATTCTGTCCATTAGCCTAGAAAGGCAGAAACAAAATCTTTTCCATTCAGACACCCTTATGAGAACATTTCTACAATAAATTAACAACAAGTTTTGATTTATAAATGTCTGATGTTATTAAATCTGTTGCATCAACTAAATCTCGACAGTTTATTTTTGTTTGTCTTGATTTTTCTTGGATTTCTGGGAATTTTTGTTGTGACCCTTAAGCTCAAACATCTTATTGTCTCTTTCCAGGCTGGTATGTGGTCTGGCAGCTCTTCCTGTCCAAGTTCAAATTCCTGCGCGAGCTCGTCGGAGACGCCAGCACGCCCCAGGCTGAAACGGAACCATCCGAGTCCAAGATCGATCGAGAGGCCGGCGGCCCGACCCGCAGCCGAAATCGAGCTGCTCGCCAAAAACTGGCCTCTCTGGAGAGCACGTCGTAGAGCAGCCACCCACCACGATGGGCATTCCTCACGGATGCTGCTTTTCAGAAACATGGACTGACTGTAGATGGCCGTCGCCACCCCCCCTCCCATCCCCTCTCAAATCTGACCAGGCAGACCTCCTGATTTAAAGGGAAAAGCCATTGGAGCTAAGCATGGGCGGACACGCTCGTATATGAGGAAAAAACTCCGCTGCTCACTGTGACTCAGCAGGACTAAAGAGAGCTGCTCCAAATGAAGCCCAGCTGTTCTTCAGGAACAGCACCAGTCCACTCTGAGACAAGTCCTGACACTTTCCTGTAGAACCAAGTGCAATGAAAGGATCACTCCGGAACTCACCCCCATCATCCTCGAGGGTGGGGAACCCGATCCCTCAGCTGGGGTTCATCTGATCCTTCAATCCTGCCTCCTTTTTATAGATACGTTTTTTTTTTTCCTTTAGAAGTCAAGAAGCTGCTCGTTACAGCAACCGGGCCTTCCCACCTCTCACATCAGTGTCTGTGATCTCCACCCCAAACCCCACCCATCAGCACTGATTGCTTTCTGTTTTTCCCTCAATGATGTTTGGAGTTCTACGATTCAGATCTTCTGATCAGGCTTTGAGGTTTCAGTTCAATAAATCACTGTGCCACAAACGTGGTCTTCGTGTTTACTGCACAGATGATTTCCTGGAGATCTCCAGACCTCCTGCTGATCATCCGGATCAGCATCCAGCTCCAAGACCAAAAACCTGCTTTTTAAATCATTGTCCAGAAATATTTCTGCTTTTATTTTGTAAAAATAATAATTAAAAAAAAACTTTTGTTAAAACATACAAACACACATTTGCTTACTAAACTTTGTTTAAAAAAAAAATCACATTCTAAATAGTAGGTGTATGAAGCTTTAAAGGAGTCTTTGACTCTCCTTTGATTGTCTTCTAATGAAGTTTAAAGACTGGACTGGACAAAAATGACCTTTATATTTTCTAAAACTGACAATAAAGTATGATAATATAATCATTTGTCTTTAATATAAACTTCAAATATTGAACTCTAAAGTGGGAAAAGGGCATTCTATGAATTTGTGTGTAAAGACTGGAGACAATAAGTTTCTGTAAGCAAAAAAATCCCTAAACAATGTAGAAGGGTAGAATTAATTTGTTAAAAAAATATAAGAAAAGCATCAAATTTAGAGGATTTTTTTGGCAAAATCATTTGGGGTCCAGATCAAAAGCTGCTTCAAATTAAGTCTTGTACAAAACACACAAAACCCTTTTTTATTTGTCTATTTTGTCTCCATTGTTTTCTTTTGCTACTAAAAAATGTTTATTTAATTTTTTCCTTATTTTATTTTATTATCAAGAAACATAATTTTATCTTACTATTATATTTTACTTTGATAAGAATTCAGAGATTTTAATCAAATCTGACCACATTGGACAGACATCTCATTTGAAATTTCTGATTTCATTTGAATTTGAACCAAATCGACAGTCTGCTGTCAGGTGTGTGTAGTTTGCTAATGCTTTTTAATGAAAGAAGATATTTTGAGTTGAAATGACCTCATTTTAAAAAGGAAACAAACAAGGGAAGTTTAAAAAATAAATGTTTGATTTATTTCAGTACATAAAAACAAACTAACCAAACAGATTTGGACAAAAAAATCAGAAAAATGCTTTTTTTTTCGGCTCAAAAAAAATTATTTTAATTATTTATTTGGGTTTTTTCCCCTGATTTGTTTTTTTTTTTAATGAATGTGTTGACCAAACATTGATATATTTATACTTTGTTTAGGGAGTTTTATCCTTTAGCTTTAGATTAGTTCTGTGACTTCTGTAAGTTTTTGTATAATTATTTGCAACAATTTAATCGATTTGTGTTGGTATTCCTTTATATTTGGCCCTTTTAAAAATGTATTTACCACCGGAAGTATTCTTTCCGATAGGAGCAAGCTTATCCAATCACATGCCTCCATACTGCAGCTTTCAGCCAATAGGAAGCGGCCGTGCTCCCGCGTGCCCTCCGTCCAACATGATGTCGCGCGTGTGAAGTTTCCTCCGCTGCCGAGCCCCGCCGCCATGAGCAGCCTTTGTCGGGAGGTTATAACGCTACAGCTCGGACATTTCTCCAACTTTGTCGGAACTCATTGGTGGAATCTGCAGGTGAGCGGATACTTAACACGGTTATAAACGAGGTCGAACGTTTGTGGTCGTGAGGGGCGGAGCCTCAATTGTAGAGCGAACCCGATATGTCGTCTATAAACAAAAACATCAATTTGAATTCCTGCTTTGGCTTCTGGACCCTTTTGATGCGGATCTGTGTGACGCATTTTTTTAAAGTAAACTTTATTGACACAAAGCATACATTCTTAACATCCGCTGATTCATGTGGATAATGTAATAAATTAGCTTTGCTTGTAGCCAGGTTAACACTCAGCTATTTAGGTAACCAGTCACTTTAAATTTGAAGCCAAAACCTGGTTTGTGTAACCAGACAGTAGGAGAACCTCTGGATTCTGGTAATTTGTGGAGAGAAACCATAATTTCTGAGATTACAGGATAAAAAGAGATTTGATTTCTTAAAGGTAGAGATGATATGAAAGCCCGGTTCCCTAAGAAACCAGGTTATCTAAGTTCATATGTTTCAAATTGAAGAATCACAAACAAATGTGTTCTCACAGAAAAAATCAGGAAGAAGGAAAATCTTCTCGTCCTGCTATTCCTCTGACCATCGCATAAGTGTTAGCGTATGTGCTGTTTGCTACAACACGTTTACCCAGCAGACATTTCTTCTCCTGCTCATGCATTCTTGGCCTTCACACTTTTTGGCTTATGGACACTAAATGGAAAGTAACAGTGGCTTTACTCAATCCCACACCACCACACTCCCACCTACAATTTGTGTTAGTTTGACCCTAGATGTTAGTGAACACAAAAACTTCCCTCTTTAGCTTGTCATCAGATTCTTTTTGGAGGTTGGAACCAGGAAGTTTTTTTTTTCTGCAGCAAAAATGACAGCATTTAATATGCAGTAGGGGGCAGAAACTTCTCACAGCCTGAGCTCCGGTTCTCCTTCAGGATGCGTCTTTGTCGTACGATGCGGAGTCGCCGCCAGCTGAGATCCAGAGTGACGTGGTGTTCCGGGAAGGCCAGACTCCGGGTGGACATGTCACGTACACGCCGCGACTCATCGCCATGGACCTCAAAGGTAATGGTCTCGTGCACACTGGAAACGCTCCTCCTGAGCACTTCTGACCTGAAGCTCTCTGTGCAGGAAGTCTTCAAACCTTGCGGCAGGAGGGATGTCTGTACGACTCGGGAGAACACGCCTCAGGGCTCACCTGGTAAACAGGGGCACCTGCTGTCATTTTTTTGGTGGGGTGGACCTCAAAAGTAAAACCGTTTCATCATCTTTAGGGAGGGGAACTTAGTGACCCATAAGGAAAGTCCTCCAGAAAAAAACTCCTTTCTGACAGATCTGGACAAGCTGGACGTGAGTATTCATGCTGACGGGAGCTGCTCTGAGAACCGTCCCGCTGACCTCCGCGTTTGTCCTCAGAAGGGGGAGATACTCACCGACCTCTCCTCGCTGCCACGGGAGTCCGATAAAATAAGTGGAAGGGCGGGCACGGTGAACAGTCAGCTGAACCAGATCCAGAGGAGCTACAAGCTGGAGGGCAGCGTCCGAGTGTGGTCCGACTTCCTGAGGATCCACCTGCACCCGCGCACCATCTCCGTCATCCACCAGTACAACCACGACGGGTAAAGCCACGCCTCCGGAGCTTCGATTTTTCCAGACGTTCATGTGGATATTCAAGTGTGTTTATGCGCATGTTGACACTGATTTCGAACCTTAGTACAAAATGTTGAAGTGGCACAAACCTCGTAAATCTCGCTCTTTTTCGATGTATGGAAGAATTGGTGTCATATAATCCCAGCTGGGTACAAATCGCAGTTATTTATTTCTCTTCCATGATCAATTTTGAAATGGTTGTGTAAATTAAAGGGGACGCCATCCATGCGTTATTACCAAATCAGTCCTTGATTGGTCAAAGTTCAACCTGTTTAACTTTCGCGCGTTCAGTGGCCCAAAAATGGTTGCAGAAACTTGCGTAGTTAAGCACAGATGCAAGTTTTGAATGCAGAAGCCCGAAACGCCTATTTCCACACATTTACGTCGTTTTTTCCAACGAAACATGCTTGAGCGCCAGTGCCTGAGGGCGATGTGAAGGTAGCTTATTGCGGAGGATCAAAGAAGCTAAAACAAGCGCGCAACAAAAATGTAAACACATCGACAAGACATCATTGTTGAAGTGGGCGGAGTTAAGTCCAGTTTTGACAGACCTTCTCCGAGTGACGAGCGGTCCAGTTGGGTCCCCACAGCCCTGAACCTTAAATGTCTTTTGAGCGCTGAAATTTGGGTCATTCACTCCGGAATGCTCGATGTCGTACATGAATCTGGTGAGCATGGTGTTCTGCGTTAAAATCTTTAGATTTCTAAAACATCCAGAGCATGTTTTCATGTAGACACCATCCCGTAGTCAGTGTAAAGAGTCCCTGACGTGTACGTTAGAAAACCCAGCAGTCTCTTTTTCCTGCGTGGAGTCCCTTTATATGAGAAACACCCGTACTTTCGGTGTTCACCGAATAGCATTGAGGAGGTTCTATTTGCTCATGCAGGGAGGCGCACCGCCTGGAGGCGTTTGGCCAGGGCGAGTCTGTCCTGCAAGGGGCGCTGCTGGAGGAGCTGGAGGAGAGACTGCACTTCTTTGTGGAGGAGTGTGACTATCTGCAGGTAACGTGCCCCCCTTCCCCATGTCCTGGTCCTCCTGACTCTGACCTCCCATGGTTCTCTTTGGGTTTCAGGGTTTCCAGGTTCTGTGTGATGTAGCAGATGGCTTCGCAGGTTTGGGGTCCAAGGTCACGGAGCTGTTACAAGACTCCTATGGGGGCAGGGGCATTCTGAGCTGGGGGCTGGTGCCGAGCGCCCCCACTCATTTGGTGAGTGAGGCTTGTTGGCTGCAGCCTGTTGGGGTTAATGTGGTTCTGAAGCTTCTCTGTGGTCCAGACTCCGGTGAAGGACCTGTACGGTCTACTGAACTGCACGCTGGGAATTGTCCACATGGCCACCAACAGCTCACTGTTCTGCCCACTAAGCCTGCGGGGGGGTTTGACTAGGATTCCCGCTCCGCCTCCGGAGTTCCCCCACCTCTCCTTCGATGTGAGTCTCCTTCTGATGCTCCTTCAGCTGCACTGGTTAGTGTTCAAGCGCCGGTTCTCTGCCTCCACAGCCCTCACTCTGGTTCCACTCCAGTGCCGTCCTGGCTCTGGCGCTGGACGCGCTCACGGTTCCGTACAGGCTGAGGAATAACAGCGCCCCCATGTGGCAGGTGGCCGACTCGCTGGCAGTTTCAGGCAGGAAGGTGGTGTCTGCTTATGGCGCTGTCCCGTTTCCCATGATGCACGGCTCCTTGCTTCCAGACACCCTCAGTGCTTCTGCTGAGGGGTTGCCATGGAAACCTCTGTCAACCTGCCCAGAGGGGAGCCGCTGTTACGGACAATGGGTTACACTGAGAGGATTCGAAGGCCAGAAACTCGTCAGGTGTGAAGAGGTTTCAACTTTCAAACTGACAAAATTCTTTTAAAAAAACGTCTAGGATGACCCAAGCTCCTCTTTTGTTCCTCCTCTAGCCATCTTCCTGCGGGGGCGCAGCCGTCCACCCCTCTTCACGGCCTCCACAGCGCAGAGGACATCCTGGCTGCGTACCTCACTTCCTTCTACCCATCAGCTCCTCTGTGAGTTTCCTCTGGCTTTCTGACCTTTAGCCCCTCTTGTGTTTACGTGCTACTCCTTGCTCCTGCAGGGCGCTGCAGCTGGTGTCTAGTCCTTGTAAGCTGACCCCACCATTCCCGCAGATTTTCAGCGCCTCCTTAAACGCTCAAGGTTTTTTGCAGAGCAGAAAACCGCCAGACGGTGAGTATCTCCTTTGCTGAGCTCATGACATCATCAGGATTCCTATAACAACTTCTCTCTTCAGTCCCGCCTCCCACTGTTGCCTCGGCGCCTATCCTGACGTCTCTCCAGTCGGGTTCCACTCTTGACACATGGCTCTCGGATTTTCACCGCTCCACCAAAGGTGTTGACGTCCGCCGCATGGCTCCTAGCTTCTTCTCCCAGGGACCAGAAATGGCTGATTATGAGGAGGCGCTTGAGCAGCTGCACCTGCTGGCACGCCGTTACCGAGACGACAGCGGAGGCAGAATGCAGTCTTCGTCTGAAGATGAAGACGACTGACAGCTTTTGTGAAGGAGATGTTTATACATCCTCAGCCTGCATGAATGAACCCAGCTTCACGTATGAGATTAAACGTCTGGAACTAGAACAATTCTGGACTTGTCCAGGAGAGGTCACCCAACAATGACAAGAAATACAGTAGCTTTATTTTGAAATCAAAATAATCAGACTTCCAAGAGACTGTAGCTGCCGAAAAAAAAGGAACTTGGTAACAGAAGAAGTGAAACTTTGAAGAACTGCTGTTTCTCTGAATGAAAATGTTTGTTTTCTTTTACTGGAGGTTTTTTTTTTTTAAGTTTCCTAATAAAATAATCAGCTGATGAATCCTGGTTCTTTCCAGAGGAGCTGTGAGCCTTATCTCAAATGTGACACAGGAAGCTAGAGTCTAGAACACATTTTAATCTGAAACGAAAGGATTCACAGAGGTGAGCTGCTTCGTGTTACAGCCAAAAACAAACATGTTCCTACATCTGATTAAAAAAATTGAGACATCATGGCTCCAACTTATAAAAGCGGACTGCAGATCATTTCGCTCCGACGGTCTCCAATGAAAAAACGCGTACAGCCGACAGAAGGGCAAGCGAGTGTGTAAAAACACGGAGTGAGCAGCTGATCTACATATCAAAATGGGGCGGGGGGGCTGGGGCAATGTAAGTATGGGGCGGGGGTTACTGGGGGGGGTCCACACAGTCCAGGACATAACCTAGGAGCGGGAACGAGAGCGGGACTGGGAACGGGATTTGGAGCGGGACTCTGATCTGGAGGCGGAGCGAGAACGGGCTCCGGCAGGGGACTGGGATTTGGATTTGGACTTGGACCTGGCTCGGGGTTCATCCGGAGAGTGGGACCGGGATCGCGAGCCCCGCTCGGGCTCGCCGGTCTCGTCGTCGCTCTTGGGTGGGTCAGGGCCTTTTGACACAGATTTCCTGGACTGATCCTTGGGTCCGGATCTGGAACGAGATCTGGAGCGGGACGCTGATCTGGATCTGGACCGGGACCCCTTCTTGGTTTTCTTGCCCTCTTTCTTGCCCTTCTTGCTTTTCGGGCTGCAGCTGCGCTCTTCGGCCTTCTGGGCGCCATTGCTACGCTCCTCCTCCTCCTTCTTGCCCTTACTCTTCTTGCTTTGGGACCGGCTACGAGAACGGGACGCCGCTCTGAGGGACAAAGCAGAACCTTTTTAGTGTAGAGAACTGATCGATTGTCCAAAACAAAGTTCTGACCCGGTTCCCCACCTGGAGCGGGAACGGCTGCGGCTGCTGCTTTCACTGCGGCTGCGGCTCTTGTGGGACCTGCGGCTTCTGGAGCGGGACCTGTAGGGAATAACAGCAGTGTACACATTTCTGAATTCACGTTGAGCCCATGGTGTTCACACTGTAAAAAGGGGCCTCTTCTTTTTCTGCTGTTTACAAGCACATGTCTGTCCCCCGCATCTGGAAGAGGCTTGGTGTGAAATGGGTAAGCGCAGACGTCGTCAGGCTTGATGCTGTGTGTGGGTTAACCACATAAATTAGCTATGCTCCCAGTTTGGCGAGCTTCACCGCATGCTCCAGGAGTCGCGTCTGGATGACAGTCACTTCCACCTTAAACTATGTCATTACCAAGCCGGACTGGTCGAAGTTCAACCTGGTTTAGCTGGCAACACACTTTTAATGACCATCTATGCTTTGAAGGCAGAAGCCCAAAACGAGCATTTCTGCATGTTTACATAGACTTTTGATTGAAAGTGGCCATTTGACCGTCAATGCAGAGTGAAGGTGAAGATGGCTAAATGCAGTCATTTAACACTAAAGTCTGTTCAGTACCTTAAGGGTTAATGTGCCTGATTGGTCCATAGATCTTCCTGAATCTGGTGGAGGATCTACGGACTGTTGTTAAAAAGACAACAGACAAAACGATGCCAAAGGCTTGGTTGCATCAAAGCAACCAGGGCTTCCATTACACCTGTAGAGTTCCACAGGCTGTGGAAAAAACGTAGCTTAACAGAACTGCAACCCAGTGACTCAACCCACCTGGATCGGCTGCGACTGCGGGAGTAAGAGCGGCGGCGTTTGGCGCCGGGGCGGTCCTCAATGAGCCTGATCTTCCTGCCATTCACCTCGGTGCCATCAAGCTTCTCCAGGGCTCTCTTCATGTCCGCGTACTGCCTGAACTCGATCACGCCCTCGTTCCGACGGCCCTTGTGGGTGTCGGCGTATGTCACCTCCCCCGCCTGCCTCATGTAGTCCTGCAGAGACAAACTCAACTGTTTACCTGCCTCAAAAAAAAACAAACTTCAGGTCTTCTCCCTACTCCTTCTTCTTACCTTCAAGTCCTGCCAGCTGCAGCGGCTAGACAGATTCTCCACAATGAGCCGGTAGTCAGTGCGCACAGGTGGGCCGTACCTGTCTCTGCCTCCCCAGCGCCCGTATCCACCTTTCAGGGCAAGAAGGAAACAGAACAATGAGGGCCTCAAAGAGCCTGACGGGGCGCAAACATTCTAAACTCCAGACTACACACTACAAATCCTGCATCAGTATTCATCTGGGAAAAAACATTTAACTCCTTAGCAGTCTGTCTAAAAAAAAATTCTACTTTAAAGTTTACAAAATAGTGTAAATATTAGCCTGTTTAAAGACAAAAATTCTTAACTGCTGGAGGTACTTACGGTCAACTACAGCAAGAGTCTAAGCTAACCTAACTAACAACATTTGACTGTTAGAAAACAGGTTGTTTTTCAGGCACCTATAAGAGCTGAACCCACATCTGCTCCTAACCCCATGGCATCCTCACCACCCGGCCTGGGCCTAATGGGAAAAGCGGTCTTCATTCACAATGGCTCCCCTTTTTGGTCTGCCCAGGGGCCCAGAATGGTCAAACCACACTCTTGGAAAGGGGGACACCATGGCCAGCAATAGGGGCAGGCAGTCAGCAAAGGACTCTTTCAATTAAAACATTGAGGTTCTTTGTTAAATCTTTTACCTTTAAATTGACAGTTTTAATTAAATGAAAACTCAAAAATAAACAATCAATTTACAAGCTTGACAAATATTTGACAGTATGTAACCATTTCCTGTCAGAAAACCCCCAATGTGACCCAATTTTAATCATATTTTTTATTAATTTGCAGTTTTGGTCATCATTGGTGGCTCTGGCGCACAAATTTAAATCATGTCCCAGAAGGTAAAGAACAAAATCAATTAAAACCAGCTCTGGGTCAGAAAAAGTGGCACATTAGTACCAGTTTTACTGCTCCAGAAAAAAAGGAAACAAGATGCCAGGTGTCTGATCTGAACAGTGAATCAGTCAAAAAAAAAAAAAAAAAAAAGGTAAATGAGTGCTAAAAGGTGAACCTGGGATGTTATAGCCCCCCCCTCAAAGAAAACCTGCATCGTGAGGATGTAAATTTGATGCGCAGCAGCCACCAAAGACAATACTGATGAATTTGCCACCCTCCAGTTCAGATCAGAGAAATGCACAACTATGTCAAACAAGCAGGGATTTCAAGTGAGAACTTACTCCTTCCGCCACCATAGCCGCCATCTCGGCGGGGGCCCTTGGTATGCTCAACAATGACCCTCTCCCCGCACAGCTCTTTGCCGTTCAGGTCGTACACAGCGTCATCTGCGTCCCGCGGGTCATCAAACTCTACAAAGCCATACCTGCAAGACGCGAGAGGAAACCTTGAGGAACACCGTTTGTATCGTCATAGAACTGACGTAAAATAAGCAGGAAATTCATTGTTTTAAAGATATAATGCAGTGAAAGATCCTAAAACTTGATACATTAGAGAGTGCAAATACAAGGATTTGTACAACAGAATATTGGGTCAAATTTTCAAAAGTACGAGGGGAAAAATTAAAAAATTTACAAGAGTAAAGTTGTAAAACGATTAGGGTCAACAAAAGTCAATTTTAAAAGGAAAAGGCCACGTTTTTCTTCAAAAAGTTCCATCCACATTATGTGCCAAGTAAATGCAACAATGCAGCCAATCCTGGTGATGTCATAAGGCTTTAGTCCATCATTGGTAGCCTATCCATGTGCCATGATGCATTTGGACCTCTGCAACTATAATGTTGACCACGTAAACAGCCCGCACGCCAGAAATTTAAATTTCAGTTATTTTGAAGAGGCCCAGATTCGTGCAAATTCTTTTCAATGTTCCAATACTTCATACATAATAATTCAATTTATAAGAAATTAGACATTTATTGCTAAATATTGACTTTTTAAACTATAATAATTATAATTTATGCAATTTTATTCTTGTAAAAAATATTATTTTACAATAATCACAAAAACTACCATTACTTTTAAGAGAAGTTGTAGCACCAAAGCACTAGCATAGTTTCAAAAACAGGGTTAAGGATTATGGTCTGCATCATTCCTTGTTTTCCCAACATTCCCTGCTCTGGACTATTCTGATTAGCTGGACGCACCTGAAGCAGGTCATCGGCCATGAGCCTAGCATGGATCTCTACAAAACATGCAAACACAAGGCCTTTAGGCCCGGTATTTCAGTTCCAGTCCTAACCTAGACAATAACAGGCTCCTAATCTGCAGATTTATAGATCACATATTTTTAAAATAGGTGCATAAACCAACAAAGGAAATCGGAAATCTAGATTTGTCAAACTACATAGAATTTAATCTGACAATGAACATCAGATTATCGTGATCTTTCAAGAATACAGGACTTGAATTGTTGGCGTGCAAATATCTTAAGGACAAACATTTGTATAAACATTGCCACCATGTTGACAATACAAACTGAGTGCAATTATTGAATCGGTGTGCTGGAATTATGTAAAATAAGAATATTCTATTTGAATTGCATATACAGTAATTAAAAATATTCCATTAAAAACTACAATAATAAAACATTTGTACAGATGTGTGCAAAGCGTGCATAGATGGGGCGCATTTGTCTGTAGAGGGCTAGGCCGGTGGAGAACCAGGGTTGGAGGATTATTGTCACACATGCATAAACAAAGAATAAGAAATGACTCGATACATCCACCTTTGCTTTTAAAAAAAAATCTGCTCAAGTGTCGATAAAACCAAACAAAAAAAGACCTCAAACGTCGGTCGGGTTTTTCGCCTCTGCCACGTCTGATGCTAACTTAGCAAAGCTAACTAAAGGCGCCCGGAACTTTAAGAATATATTGCGCCGAAAAGCGGCGTTTAACTGCGCAAGGGAGCCAGGAATTGTTTTAATGACACTGAAATGTGATTTAAATCACTTTTGTTGCCAGTTTAGTTAGTTACAAGTTGAATATTTTTGCCGTTTTAGCAGGCCGGGCCTGCTAGCAGAAACGAGGCCGTGCGCGCGCGGCTTCCCACGAGGCCTTTTAGCTTCCACAAACGTTACCCGTTTTTCAGATCGACCTCCAGGATCTTTCCGTAACCTTTGAAGAACCTCTCCACGTCCTTTTCCCTGGCTCTGTAGCTCAGTCTTCCGATGTACACGCGCGACATCCTCTGCAGCTTCGAAGAATCCGAAAGCGACCGAACAAACCAGCTAAACACGCGGAGGAGACGCAAGGCTGCGCGAGCTGCACAAAGCTCCTTTCATACAATAGGGCGCCGTTAGAGGAGGCGGGGCCTATTGGGGCTTGTTTTGCCCCGAGAAAAAGTTGGTCCTCATTAAATATAAAAGAGCTTAAGAAACAAGAGTGCACATTGGATAAATGTAGGGTTAAAGTTGAAATTTTTTGCTTAAAGTCAGTAGGATTGCTTCTCTTTTGAAATCTGCCTCCAGTAGTGTTTTGGACAACTGCAACATTCAGGAAGTGCTTGCATTCATTTGTATGCATCAAATTCCCAAAGATAACATGTGTCCTTAATCAAATTTCCCACCATAATTTGAGTTAAATAACAAAATAAGAAGTATATTTTGGAAACTTTGCATTACTTTTTTTTTTTGCTTCAGATCTTGACTGACTCCAATTGTATCTTTATTTTTTTTAAATGTGCTAGTACTTTGAGTAAGAATTCCAAAAAGACAAAACGCTAAATGATGCAAACACATGAATTCTAAGTGGCACTAAATATAATGGTAATATTTGGCTATTTTTTTGTTTTTGTTTTTTTTACTCTTACTTTTTTTTAACTTTAATTTTATTTTGAAGAGATACTGGCACAGGGGAAATCAGGGTTCAATTCCCTGGGTGCAAAATGAGCATCATCCAGTGTCTGTCCTTTGGTAAGACCCTTTATGCTACTGCCAAACAATATAGCCACAAGGGTTTTTAAGTTTAGGTTTCCCTGTGCTGGTCCCCAGCCCGCATAAAATACAAGGTAGTGTTTAATATTTGTATTTGCTAGATTTTTTATCAGTAAGGAGTCTTTCTGAATAAAAGGTTTTATTTTGCAGAGTTAAACTTGAACCGTAACTGAATTAGTTACCATAAGACTATTTAATGTATTGCCCTAAAATGTTTATTGGCCCCCCTCTATCACCTCTTTTGAAAACGCCCCTACGACCAGTCGTGAAAAATAACCAAATGTAAACAAAATTTTAAAAGTTTTAGATTAAAATTTATAATCTTAATAATGTGTGTTTTCAAACTTTTTTCATTTAAAATAAGCAAACAAATACATAAAAGAAAGTGTTTAAAATAAACGCTTTTAGGTCCCGGGCTGAGCTTGCGCGGTGGGCGGGGCTTCAGTAATTACGAACCTCCGTCGGTTCCTTGTTTTTCGTAACCTTTCGGCCTTTCCGGTCGCTCCTCTCGGGTCCGGACTTCGCTTTGCTGCAGAGAACCGCTCGAATGTCAAAGTTTTCCGAACTTTCGCGCCCGCCCGCTCGGGCCCGCGGGCTCGGCGGCGCCTCGGGCAGGAGAGTAACGGTCTAGGATGGTCTCCGAGTGTTAGCTTCGTCACAGCAACAGGTCCGCCATGGAGCGCGGCTGCTTCCCCAGGTACTCCTGGATCGACTTCTTCTTCTCCGTGATCGGGGTCTGCACCTTCCTGCTGGACTGGGGGTCCGACCTGTGGGTGGCCGCCGAGTTTTACTGCCGCGGGGACCTTTCCTGGTTCGGAGTGCTGGTGGGCCTCATGGTCCTGTCCTCGGTCGTGGTGCAAATGTTCAGCTGGTTCTGGTTGGTGTATGACCGGAAGCTGACCGGCTTCGGGAGGCAGATGGGGGCCAGCTCCGTCCTGTGCGGGGACCGAGTGATGGTCTTCTGTCTGCTGCACGTGTTGCAGCTCGGCTTCTTCTGCAGGTCAGGACCCCACCACCACCATCCACCCACACACACACCCCAGATCCAGTTCCGGGTGTTCACACTGAACCAAACTGAATTCAAGTTAAAGTGATGGGGTATGCTACAGATTATCTTCCAACAAAATGAAGATTCAATGGTTTGCGTTCACATTAAACAGAATTTGGGTTCTGGAGTGGATCATAACCAACAACTTCTTCTCATAATGACAGTTTCCCAACACATGATGTAAATGCACATCTTTTTGTTTTAGGTGTAAAGAGGAAGTCTGGACAACTTTAATTGCAGCATCAACTGGTTCATATGAATTCTGCTTTCTCGACTCAGGCACATCTCAGCCATCCGACAGGGGTTCAGGGTGTGGTGGAAGAAGGAGGAGGGCTCTGAGTACGCCATCTACCTCACACACGACCTGAGCATGCTCCGTTTGATCGAGACGTTCTGCGAGAGTGCGCCTCAACTCATCCTGATGATGTATGTCATGCTGCGCACCAACAAGGCCCGGGTCGTTCAGTGTGAGTCCTTCTGACACAAACCGCATAAACACAATGGACACGCAGCAAGTTCACTTCACTAAAATGCAAATCCCCACTGGCATGTCAATCCAAGAAGCAACCCGACAAATTAAAAGCACTTTTCAAAATAAAATAATCTGCAGCAAAATCAGTTCTGACAGTAACCGCTGGGGGGCCTGTTACTGTCCACTCAGTCTCCAGTCAAAATCATTCAAAATGACCCAACCATACCTCAGAAATTAATGTCTGGCTTGTCTTACATTGTGTTACTTTCATGTGCTGTTTAAGGTCGTATTCATGTGCTGTCTTTTGTGTTGCATTTGTGTGTTTTTTGTTCGCGTGCTGTTTTTCATGTTGCGTTTTTGTGTTGCATTTGTGTGTTTTTTGTTCG
>BSAI01000106.1:10142469-10327654 GCA_036245035.1 Adrianichthys oophorus
GTTTTTCATGTTGCGTTTTTGTGTTGCATTTGTGTGTTTTTTGTTCGCGTGCTGTTTTTCATGTTGCGTTTTTGTGTTTTGTGTTGCGTTTGTGTGTTTTTTTTTGTGGAATGAACTTGTTCCACTTGTGTCTGCAGTTGTGAGCGTGGCTGCATCCACCACCTCCATTGCCTGGATGATTCTGGACTACCACCGCTCGCTGCGTTCCTTCCTCCCAGACAAAGCCCAGCAGGGGTGGGGCTCCTCAGTGGTCTACTTCCTGTGGAACCTGCTGCTGATTGGTCCCCGTGTGGCGACCCTCGCCCTCTTCTCGTCCGTGCTGACTTGGCTCATCGCCCCCCACTTCCTGCTGCTGTGGTTAGCCTTCACACTCTGGGCGTGGCAACAGCGCACAAACTTCATGGACAGCCCTTGGGGTGAGTGGCTGTACCGGGCCACCGTCGGGCTCATCTGGTACTTCAGCTGGTTCAATGTGGCGGAGGGCCACACCCGCGTCAGAAGCCTCATCTACCATTCTTTCATGACGGCGGACTGCTGCCTCCTGCTGGTCACCTGGTGGTGCCTTAGGGACGCGGCACAGACAAAGGCGTACGGCCCCGCCCTGATGATTGCACTGCCGCTCACCTACCTGCTTGGGCTGCTCTTCAAAGCCATTTACTACTGCTGCTTCCACCCCAAACTGTGGCGACCCCCGCCAAAGGAGGAGGGGGTGCCCCAGGACCTGCCAGACTCCGAGGTGACCCTCAGAATGTTCTCCATCCAGGACAACAGCACGTCCGCCCCAATCCTCAACAAGCGCATGGCCCACCACGCCGCCCGCTTTTACTAAAGGGGAGGGGCCACACACACAGCCGAGTCGTTGCCACGCCGTCTGCGGTCAAAGCGGCCGTCCAGACTTTTTCCTGTCAGTGCCGCCTGACATTCCGCCTGCAGACATACAGACGTTCCTATGAAAGTGAAGTTCGTTTATACGTCTGTACATTGAAGGATGTGTTCATGAATGTTTGGAAAAATTAAGATTTATATTCGTACCTGAAAATAAAAATAAAAAAAAAAAGGTTTATGGGAAGAAAATGCTGGCTTCATTTTTTGTAACCTTAAGGCAATTTCAATTTACAAACCGAGCACAAACATGTCAACTTAGATTGTTCAAAAATGATGACGAACCCATGGCAACCACCAAAAAAAGTCATACTAATATTAAAGAAAATAGAAAAATAGGAACTAAATGCTGACTAAAATGAAAGCCTTTACTACTTTTTTTTATTAAAAAGTTTCTTAAAAATCAATTTTTAAAGATAACATTCCTCTGTAATCTCTTAATTATGGCGCTTTTGATAAACTCAAGTATACCCAAAACTTTAGAGAGAAAAGAAAACTAAAGGGAGAAATGTGCCACAAAAACCCTTTAAAGACAAAAATATAAAATAAAGCAAATATTAAGTAGTGTCAGGAAAAAGGACAGAAAAATAGCAAAACTTACATTTACCTATGGGTAAATGTAAAAACCACCTCTTGTCTTCAGGCTAATACATTTTTGTGCCTATCTATGTTGTCTTTCAAACGTTATGTCCATTCAGTCAAGACTTAACTGAAATGATTGAATCGACTTGGCGACCTAGCTTGACGCTGTGGTCAGCATGAACATTGCAACACAAGTTGAAGTTCTTCGAATTCGATTTAACTTCACAGAGCCCAAAATACCACAGAAGCAATGCTGCTTTTCTCTCCCAGAACCCAATCAAATCTACTACTTCCGTTTTAATTTGACCTTTTAATCTTTTCTTGAGGTAAAAACATGCAGAAACTAAACAGGCACCCCGGCAGTCATCATAGAGCCATTTGAAGGACAGAGATCTATTCTGCTGTCTTGATAAACTGGAATAATGTGTGTTTCAAGGTTATGTAGCAAATTGTAGCCACGACGAGGGGGCCCATATAGCCACGAGGGGGCCCAAGCCAGGGTCTCATTTTGTCAATCCCAAGCCTGGATACATACAGAGGATTGTGTCAGGTAGGGCATCCGACATAAAGTCGGATGTATTTGCCAAACCAAAAAAAAGTATTCGAATCAGACCTATGGGTTTGATGTTTGTTGTGGCGAACCCTGAAGGGAAAAGATGAAAGAAAAAGAAGTTTAGCCCAGAGTAACATATACATATAGAACATATAGAACCTTCAAGCTTCTGCTATTGTAGGTGTCAATTATCATTTTTTGATGGACATCCTGTAGCCACTATAAATCAAGTCAAGTAGCCACAAGTTTACAACCGTTTAGAAGGTTATTTAGCCAATCACAATCAAGAAACCATAAACAATTTTCTGAGAATGTGCTGGGGGCTGCATATTATAAATTTATAGGGGTGTGGCAGTGGCTCAGGTAGTTAAGCAGGTCGGCCAATGATCAAAGAGTCAGCGGTTCGATCCCTGCACTTTGGGCAAGGCAATTCCCTGTGTGACTTCACTGATGTGTGAATATGATGATCAGAGGGGCTGTAGGCATGCACTGGCAGCTACACCTCTGTCAGCCTGCCCCAGGGCACTTGTGGTTACATCAGTAGCTTACCATCACCAAATATGAATGAAGAGTGAATGAATAATGGATACACATTGTAAGTGCGCGAGAACTGGACTGTGAGTGAAACATCACCAAATAGAAAATAACTTACCTCAAACTCCAACAAAATGAAATCAATTCAGTTACCATTTTTTCACTATACAGACGCCGTCATTTGGAGCCATAGGAGATTAGCAAGCAGTGATTGGTCCAGGTCAAGTCATGGTTTCTATGGCAACAACACTGTCGCCAATCAAGAGTGAGCTTTTTGGAATGCACTGAAAGCAGGCTAGGGCTGCACGGTGGCGCAGTGGTTAGCGCTCCTGCCTCACAGCAAGAAAGTTCCCGGTTCAAGCCCTGGCTGGGGGACCTTTCTGTGTGGAGTTTGCATGTTCTCCCCGTGCATGCGTGGGTTGTCTCCGGGTACTCCGGCTTCCTCCCACCGTCCAAAAACATGCTTCACAGGTTAATTGGTTACTCTAAATTGTCCCTAGGTGTGAATATGGGTGTGTGATTGTGGCCCCTGCGACAGACTGGCGACCAGTCCAGGGGTGTACCCTGCCTTCGCCCATGAGTAGCTGGGTTAGGCTCCAGCAACCCCGTGACCCCGAAAGGGATAAAGCGGATTGGAAAATGAATGAATGAATGAAAGCAGGCTCAGGAGAATCTGTCAAACGATTGAGGTGGGGTCTAGCAGCCATGTTTTTTTTTTAGGCATCTGATTGGCCAGCTCAAAACTTGAATAACTTGCAATGAAGAAAAAATGTCATGAATAAAAAAGTTTTTAGAAAAGTTTTAGAGAAATAGTGGTTATTCTGACAAACAGAATGACTGAGTAATAGCTGTTTATTTCTCAATAGAAGTCTATGGGATTTTTTGGCTTTTTGGAGCCAGCAGGTACTTCCTGTTTGGAATGTGACGGGGAGGAGTCACTCAGTCCAGTTCTCTTTTACAGCAAATGGTAAGAACTGCATAAAATCCTTCTTACCTGTAAGCCCCGCCCCCTCGTGACTTGTAACTGGATGTTTTATCTAATTGCTTTCCATATAAGGAACGATGATCCTGGGAGGAGCCTTTGATTTCCCCAAACTCCTAAATTTCCTGTAAGTTTGGATTCGGCAGCTCCCTCAAGAATGTGAAGACTTCGGCTCCGACCCGTCCGCCCGACCATGGCCGTGTTCACCTCCTCTCCTATTGACTTTCTCCTCTCTTGTTTGGGTCTGCCGCTCTTTATAACCGACGCGGTTCTGGACGTCATAGCTGTGGTGGATTTCTACAAGGAGAAGGCCTGGGTTCGCCTTGCGGTTCTGCTGCTGCTGCTCGTGGGCTCCTCGGTTCTGACCCAAGTCTACAGCTGGAAGTGGTACACCGTTGACGGGTTGATCTTGAATACCCGGGTGGAGAGCGCGCTGAAGAGGGCGCTGAAGCCGCTGCATGTGCTGCAGCTGGGGGTCTACGTGCGGTGGGTGACCGGCGTGACCGGAACTCTTTCACTTTCTGTTGGGCTTCCTCCGCGAGGACGCACGAGCGTCCAAGTGACGCGGGAAGAGGCAGCACATTTCACATCAAATGTGTATCTACATTTATTTAATCCTATAAAAAACATACATGTACATTCGAAAATTTGAAGTAGGAATTTCAAATTTGACTAATAAAAATATTTTATTTTGGATAATCCAATTTATTTAGTTGTTCCTCTGACACTAAGCTCCCAATGCCTTGCAAAATAAGGGATGTGCTAAGTTTAATATTAGAATATTATTTTTTTTAAATGGTCTAAACTAAAATAAAAAGTTAATATATTTCCAAAATACCGTTTTTTAAATACAAAATTTTTGTGGATTACATTTATTTTTCTTATGTTTATGTATTTAAAATGTAATTCAGAAACAACCCAAACTGTTTTTCGGGAGCACCGTCAGATATTTGGTTTCTTCCGTCTTTCAGGCATCTGGGCGTCCTGGAGAAGTCTATAATGGGGAGCTGCTGTCAAGACTCGGACAGTAAAGATGTGGCGGTGAAGCTGAGCCACGATCTGTGCTTGCTCCGACTGGTCGAGACCTTCTCCGAAGGCGCCCCCCAGATCGTCCTCTGGATCACCATCTTTCTACAGGACGGCCAGCTGGATTATATTTCAGGTAGGGGGTGGGACACAACATTGAATTCACAACTTGAGGACAGTTACTCTTGACGGGGAAGTTCTAAATAGGGAACCAAAGCCATGGACACACTGGACATGTGACCATTGACTGTTTAAGAAGACTGGACTGAGTGTCTTCTCCCCTGCCTTATTCCAGATACTTCTATTGGGAAATAAATAGCTATTACTCAGCCATTCTATTCTTTTAACACGTTCTTGCTAATATTTGTTTTCCACATTTTTATCACAAGTAAACTGACCAATCAGATTTAGGGGTGTGGACTTCTAATGGTGACATCACACTCACTCAGTCCATTTCTTTTATACAATCAATGCACGCGACACGTGTTCAAGAATGTGCTAAAGGTGCATACCTGAACTTTAGCCCATGGTGTTCACACCAGACAAGCAGGGATGGGCTTGTTCTTACTTTACTTTTTTCCCCGTTACCTACAGTTGGAAGAGGCTTGTTGTGAAAGGTCAAAGTGGAATAAATCTCACAAATCTTGCTCCAGGCTTTTTCTTTCACAACTTTATTTCGATATATGAAAGAGTTCTGGCTGGGCGCACGCCGGAATTTCTCTTCAATTTTCAAACGGTTGGTACTTCCTTGTATTAAAGGGGACGCCATCCATAGGTCACTATGGAGTCCCTGATTGGTCAAAATTTGACCTGGTTTAATGTGTGTTCATTGTCTGTGCGTTTGTATGTAGAGGCCAAAAACAGTCGTAGAGACTTATTTAGCTACACGTGAATGCAAGAGTTTTGAACGCAGAATCCCAAAACGCACATTTACGAAGACTTTCATTGGAAGTAGCTGCTATAACATGCGTTGTCAAGGGCGGTGTGAATTTAACTTTAGAAATCCTCAGTTTCTACGGAATGGGCTAGCTCTAGGTAATAGAACCAGCTATAGGTCAGATCTTTTTCCGTCATGGTGGTTTGAGTCTGATGACTTCATGAAGCTTCTGATCAGGCTGAGGTTCTAACCACACTTTTCCTCTTCCTCAGTGTTAAAGGGCTTGTGCTCGGTTTCAGCCGTGGCCTTCTGCGTGACCACATATCACCGCAGCATGCGCTCCTTTATCAGGGGCACATTCCAGATGACCATCGTCTCCTCCATCATCTTCTTCCTGTGGAACCTGCTGCTGTTCCTCTCCCGCCTAATGGCTCTGGCGCTCTTTGCCTCAGTGCTGCCGTGCTTCATGTTCGCCCATGTCTTCTGCAGCTGGATGGTCTTTGTCCTGTTCGCCTGGAGGGCCCAGACCAGTTTCATGGACGACCCTTGCGGGGAGCAGCTGTACAGAGCCACTGTCGGCCTCATCTGGTACTTCAACTGGTTCAGCGTGATCAAAGGGAAGACGAAGAAGAACGCCATGATGTACCACAGCTTCATCCTGCTGGACATCTGCACGCTCTGTGGCCTGTGGTACTGGAGGATGAACACCCAACCACCTCAGTTTGTGATCCCGCGGCCGTACGCCGAGGCCACAGTGAGCGGTGTGATTGCACTTTATGTCCTCGGTCTCTTGGTCAAGGTCATCTACTACAAGTTCTTCCATCCCAAAATAAACCAACATGACCTGAGGTGGAGGGTCCAAGACGAAGTAGATGGACCCAGGTTTGAGCTAGATTCAGCTCCTTACCTAACTCCTGATGCACTGAATGTGAGGTGCAGTGACGTAGAAGGTGATCCTATTGTTGTGAGGACATTCGCTCCTGCTGCACCGCCTCAAACACAGCACGTCAACAAAAGAATGAGGAAGCTCGCCGAGAACTTCTACTGCTGATGTGCACAGCGAGGCTGCTCCCTCGGGAAACATTTGCTGTAGAGGACTTTTACTTTGACAGGGGAGAAAAAAAAAACGCATGGAAAACATTTCTCAATGCCAAGACTTTCATGCGTAGAACAAAAAAAGTGGATTTTTCAGCAAAAAATGCACTGAATGTAGAACCACATTAACCGATCTACAATGACTTTAGTCTTTGCTTCGGTCGTCAGTCTCAAGATTGTAAAGCTGCTTTTACAATGAAAAATTGCAAGCCTAACTTAGAAAAAGAAATGTCAGCTTTGATGGTTTATTTTTAAACGTTTTATAACTTTAACATGGTTATTTATCAAGTATTGTAGTTGTAAATGTGCCTTCCTTCAACAAACCTATTTATACTTTGGTTTTAAGAAGCACTTTGTGAACGCTGAAATCCAGACTCCGGTTCAAGCAGGTATTCTTTTAATCCGGAACTGTTGTTCCGTAGAATTTATTTTTGTAAGCCATGTGTTGTTTGTTAAGCATTTCTAGGCTAATAAAAACAAACGGGAGTCGGAACATTTCTAAATGTATTTACAGGCTTTAGATGGAGGGATACACAGGAGTTTGGTTAGCTTGAGATATCGTAGAAGCTCGCAGAACCACAGCCTCCAAAGTGATGAGATGACTGAAGGAGAACTACAAGGAGAAAATGGAAGTCCGTTCAGGGGGAGCTGGAGGTTCTGTTGCTCAGCTGCTTCCAATCCCAATCCGAACAGCAGGTTTTTCCGGACCTCTAGCAGCAGCACGTCCTGAAGCTTCTTAAACTTCTGGCAGATTCAGTTCTGATTGTCTCACAAACTTCACAGCAACAAAAACTTTTTTTTTTTTTTTTGAGCAAGAACATACAGAAAAAAGTCCAACTTTGGGTCTCTGCTCCCAAGACCTGGATCGCAGTGCACACACAGTCAACAGCACAACAAAAGTTGTAAAAGTAAAGTAACGCTTTGATAACGCGATGCTGCAGATGCAGGAGTCAAATTTTCCCCTTTCAGCGCGGTGAAAGTTAAAGGCACGTCTAAATAGCCAGAAGCACACATTCCTGTCGGTCCGGCTGCACGTGCAGAAATCAGCTCACTGATTGTTCAACCTAAAGATAAACCGATCGTTCCAGTTGGTGAAGACTGTTTTTTGAAGTTTGATTTAAAAACATTTTATCCAATCGGTATCTAGAAAAAACCTCGAAAGAAAAAACAAACGTATGGAATGACAGAAATGCCCCCAAAAAAGTCATACTAATATAAAAAAAAAAATAGAAAAGTAGGAAATAAATGCTGACAAAAATTAAAGCCTTTACTACTTTTTTATTAAAAAGTTTCTTAAATATCAATTTTTAAAGATAACATTCCTCTGTAATTTCTTAATTATGGCGCTTTTGATAAACTCAAGTATACCCAAAACTTTAGAGAGAAAAGAAAACTAAAGGGAGAAATGTGCCACAAAAACCCTTTAAAGACAAAAATATAAAATAAAGCAAATATTAAGTAGTGTCAAGAAAAAGGACAGAAAAATAGCAAAACTTTTACATTTAAACTTGAATTGTTTTTTTTTTTTTGGTAGCACTTCTGTCATTCCATACCCTGCTGTACTGTCAGTTCATTACTTCAGCTGCTCTCATAGAAACATTCAGGATTGGGGTGGGGGGGCTGGACTGAATTGGTTTTAAAGGACACTTTTGGATCATCTTCTTCTCATTATAATACAGAACCATCGCGTAAGCTCTGCTGCTTGCAGACCCCGCAGACGCAGAAAACTCAAATCAAGGTTCAGAGGAGGTTCGTGCTGTGTTCCACAGTGGCTGAAAACTCAATAATTTGTGTATTTCTGAAGAAACCTGGATGTAAACAGGCGAAACTTTGAGAAATGATTGTCCATTCTGGTACCTCCAGTAACAAAGTCCGTGATTTGTTTGTGGCGAGCAAACAAAACGATAAAACGATACACAAATGTATTTCTGCAGCTGCGGGGTTAACAGCCAACCGACATGATGAGAATTTAACAAGTTTTTTAAAAACGTACACACTTTTTTTTACTTTTAAAGTTGGGCAAACTGGGGAGTTTCTTATACAAACACTTTCTAAAAACAAGTCATCAGAAGATCCAGACTTTCTTCTGGTCTTTCAAAGAGCTCTCAGTCTCTGGGACTTGTTTTCAGTGCAGTTCTTGATCGTCTTCGGGGACCTTCGTCGGGTTCTGGTTTCAGAACCCGTCCCTTTATAAAGGCTGAAATCCTCTGAGTAGCAGTCAGGCTCAGTTGGCGTCAACATAAGACCATCACAGCCACAGAAACTTTGCTCTCCAGTCTTCATGGCGCCAGGTTCTTCACGGGAAATGTCACAGGTTTGACTGACTCAGAGCTGGGACTGAAGCTTCTTGTCCAAAGTTGTGTGACTGAAAGCTTTAGAGAAAACCACAGACGTAACTCCTGACAGCACGGCTCTGAGCGCGCTCTGTGTGACCCAGCTTGTGCTTGATGACCGCCGCTTCCAGATCAGGTGGCGGTCACGCTGTACTTTCTGCTGTGGCTCACAAGCAGAAGTGTGATCCCGGACTGTCAGCCATGGCTTCCACATTTAAAAACAAGTGCAGAATCGAAGGGGCGGAGTCTGCTGCAGCCAATCAGAGCAAGCCGTGGTGAGTGTAGCTGCCATGGAGGGGTGGGGATGGGGGTGTCAGTGGAGGTACGAGCAGAGGCCTTTGCAACAAGTGAGTGTACCTGACCTCGTCCACACCAGCGACAACGGCTGCAGCATCTCAACCCCCTACAGGAAATCCAGTTCCAGAGCCTGATGGAGGGACGTGAGGTCGCCGTGCGCGGAGATCCTCCAGAAAGGCATGTTGTGCTACACGAAGAGAGACACAATGAGACCTCGACAGGGGGTAACAGAACCAGAACAGAACTGGAGAACATCAACCTGATCTTTCCAAAATAAAAGCACAGGGTATATCCACCTGTGTGAGACATCTTGAGTTTTTCAGACAGCTCCGAGGTATTTCACGCTCCCTAAAGAACTTACTGGATCAACTGGAGCATTTGGAGGAACCGGATTTTAACCAACAACCTCAGACCTAGGGATGGGTATCTTTAAGATTTTATCGATACTGCTCATCGATTTGGTATTCTTATCAATACTTTCCTGTGTGAAAACAAGGAGGAAGAAGAAAATATTTTCCCTGAAACCTTTTTTTCAAGAACTATTTAAAACACAATAAATTAACTTAACGTCCTTTGCAACAGTAAAATAAAATTATCAATAAATACTAACTTGTCTTTGTAATAACATGCTCTTTAAAAGGTAAGGACTTAAATAAACAATGGCAATTAAGAACCAGAACGCAGAGTTTATCAAATGCCTCGTCACTTCAAAGAACAACAGTGGAAATAAAAATAAATAAAGGTGTAACTTAATTAATTTTACATTGTTTGTCAGATAATTTATTATTATTTAAAGCACAATATGAACTTTCAGCCTGTTAATATCACTATTAACATATTATTTTTACAGTGCTGGTAGCTGTATTAATTTCTCCTCCTTTTTATTAGTTTCATGCACTTATCTTTATTGAACAACGCTTTAGCTTGGGCCCCCTTGTGGTTACATCACTTCTTCTCAATTATCCCCCCCCCCCGATGAATTTGTCCTTTCGAACACCCCATTTTTCCATGATCATTCTTTTATGAATGTGGGTATTGTGGTTGTTGACTACGGAAGCCAGAAACGGCATACTTTTTTTTTTACGTTTTCTCGTGATATCGGGATAATGATGTTGGTTCGTCCCTCTCTCCCTTTCCTGCTCTGAGACTTGATCTAATTGAAGTCTCTTCATTTTAGGTCATAACCAGCACCTTACAGTTTACCCCGACAACTCACAACAACAGCAAAAGAAATGCTTCTTTATTCTATTTCTACTTATTAGTGGAGATGTGCTCCTCAAACGCCTTAATTCCATCTCATGCACCAACCCTTTATTTCCTTAAAATCTCCAACAACTGGTTGAATGACAGAACCCTGGTGCGTTCACTGAGTTCTGGACTATGGCATGTCCAGACACACAGCCAATTCAGTCCACTAGTTTTTTTCATTTTTATACAATCCACATCAAAACAAAGCATTTTGTCAGAAAAAAATGCTAACACAGTTAAAACGATCAGTTATCACTGATCAGTTCTTCTGGTGTTTGACATTTTCTCTGATGAACTGTTTTGCTGCGGATGTCCGGAGCTCAGTGAACGCACCCCGCAGAGGTGCTTGCCGACCCGGGGTTGTCATTTTCAGTGACTGCTTCTTTAGGCTTAAACAGCTGATGGTTTCTTCCGGCCAACTGTTTAACTGACATCAGCTCATAACTGCATGATCCCCGGGTTGTTCACACTGGGCTACATTAACACGGCTAACGCTTCTAACGTGGCTAATGTGTAGCATGTTACAAACAAAACCAGTTAGCATGAATGCAGTTAATTAAACCTGATTGACTGATGGACTTATCACTTTTGTCTTGCTCAGTGCACCTTATGGTTCGGTGAGCTTTACATATGACATACATTTGAAATAGACCATTCACTGATGGTGTGCCTCACAGTGCGGAAAATACGGCATTCGTGTTTACTTCCTTCTCACCTTCTCTGCCTTGTTGAACAATTATTCCATCTTTCTTGACAAACACAAAGGAAACTCAAACCTGTTTTGCTGCAAACTCCTCATCTCGGCCATCACCGATCACCACGTAGGTCACCTTCTTTCCAAAGCGGGACACAATCCTTTCGAAGCAGCTCTCCTTCCCTTTGAGGACACAGGAAATATAAAAGCCTGCAGAGCTGACACTCCACAGCAGCAGCCGTTCCTGGACGGGCTCGTTTACCTATTTTAGTGGCGCTGTAGATGTTTTCGATGGGGAAGACTTCTCCCAGACCGTAAAGCAACACTTTTGCCAGAGCTGGAACCAGCTGCGTGGTGGTGACCAAGACATTCACACACCGCCCCCTATTGACAGTTGTGTGCAAACACATTTATATCATGAAAACTCCAAGATTAAACTACACAGATTATTGTGCATAGATGCTAGCGTATCATCGAGTCAGGACGGTGACTCAGGTCAGACCTGGACTGGATGAGCAACAGAGACTTGAGCGCCGTGCTGAGCCAGGCGTCGGTGATGCTCTCGATCTCAGAGCGAAGCCTGAGGAGAAGATCTCTCTTTGTGGGACTCAGCAGAGCTGCAGGAAAAACGGCAAAAGGATTTTGTGAATCACCATGACAAAAGCATACGTTTGCTCGTTTGCATATAACCTCGTACAATACTAATATTTAGAGAGATTATTTTTACAAAAAAATCCCAAAGTATAATTTAAACACAATAAGCCCAATTTTTAATTATATATTAATTATATTTTTAAATAAATATTAAAATTAAGTTAAAAGTCAAAAAGTTACAAATCAAACACACACTCAGATCAAAAGGTGTGAATTAATATTTATGTTTTATATTTATTTTTTGCTGTTTTATTGTTTGTTCCCATTATTTATACATTGTAAAAGTTAAATATTATGACACTTTTAGGAAATTTTTGATTTTATTTAAATTCAGAGCTTTTTTTGAGTTGCTTTTCAAAAATCATAAAAAGGTTTGTTTGTGTTTCTTTTGACAAAGAAAAATGAGAAAAGATCCGGGATCCCTTTCCTACAAATCAAGTCTCCTGATTCAATGAAACCTTGTCAGTCATAATGCTGACCGAGTTGAGCTCAAATTTTATAGAAAAAGAAAGAAACCTGTTTAAAAATTTAAAAAACGGTCTTTTATAACTTGAGTCTGAGGTTCAGGTTTCAGAACAAGTCCTGAGGAATCCTTCAGAGCAAGTTTTAGATGCAAGTTGAGTCCAAATGTCTGAGTTCTTTCTAGCAAACAGCAATGGAACCACGGCGCCCCCTTGTGTTACTAACTACACAAAGTGAGTTAAAAGTGCTCACACCGAACGCAATTCGTGTGGCGGCCAATTTCAATGTAAAGTCAATGGTTTAGACGTGAATAAAGGTTCTGTGGCGCAAACTGAGTGGCTGACAAGAATTGAGCGGCCGGCGCAGCACAAAAGTCTGGAAACAGAGCAATTTGTGCGACCGTCGTGGCTGGTCAGGGTACTAAAAAAAAAAAAAAGAACTCTGGGAGGTGGTCGAGTCTCCCTCAACCGACCAGGAAATCAACTTCGGGAATGTGACGTTTTCAGTGACAGCGGGAAGAAAGGATCCAATGTGGAGGATCGATCCATAGCTCTCCTGAACTTCCATTCATTTTCTTAACCCGCTGTGTCCCTTTCTGGGCAACGGGGTTTCCAGATTCCGTTCTGGTTACTGTTGGGTGAAGGTGGGTACACTCTAGAGAGTCTGTCGCAGGACCTGTGGAGCTGTAGTGGACACGGTCACTATGCCGGCTCCTGGGAGAGGAGCTCGGGGCCAGACAGAGAACCTCTGCCGGATAGGAAAGCAGTCTGCTTAGGCCTCCTGAACTTTATGATGTTTTTCTTATTTTCACAAAGACAACAACAATAAAAAAAAAAAAAAAGGTCCCCTCATTTGATTCTTGTTTTTCTTTTTGCCCTCTCGGGTTAATGTGCGACAGTAAGCATTTGAACTTGGTCAGAGAGAGACGGAAAGACCGTAGAAGCGACCATCAATCAGACACAGCAGGAGGAGAGAAGCTCACTGGAGCTAAAGGGAGACTAAACGTTCTCATGAACCCAAACATGGAGACATGATCACTGATGTTTTTGTAGAGCTCTTCAAAATAAATAAACCTGATCTCTAAACATCATCTGTGTCTCCCATGCATTGTAAATGAGATAAACAGACACAGCTCCGTGTTGCAATCAGGCTAAAAATAATTAGCTGCTATCTCCTCCCACACTCAAAGACGGTGAGCTTAGGGAACACATTTTTGAATTCTCGAATTGGCCGAGCGAATCATGTTCGGTGTGAATATGCACCTCAACTCTGCAAGCCTGGTTGATTTGACGCGTGACACCTCAATGAAACTTTCACAGACATGTTGAGCAGACATTACAGAGTATCCTTGCTATTATGTGGTTGATCATTTGTGGTTTTGATTATTCAGAGACTTCTTTACAGCAATTTTGCATCCTTTTTTTTTTTTTTTTACAGCAGCGTGTTCTGCGTCCCGATGGGCTGTAGACCTTGTCAATCAATCTCGTCCATGCAGTGTCTCTTGCACATAATGCGTTCATTTTGACAAATTTACATAAGTTTATGATCACGATCAGATCTCTCTTTTCATTCTGGACTTATTTTTCTATGGAGGTTTTAATATTAAACACGAGAAAAGCGTGTGACAATGTTCGTGTCTGTCTGACAAAAGAGTATAAAGTGCGTGGTGAGGAGTTTTACAGCCTTATAATCCTATGGTCAGATTATTTTTAGAACGTCACCTCTGTGATAACACTGTATTAAATCATCAATAAATTGGCTCCAAACTGCTGAAAGTTTTTCCCTCAGTGGTCATCTCTCCGTCTTTGCTGTTCTTCAACTGTCCACTAGGGGAAATTGGGGTAAGTTTAGGGTGAAGTCTGTTTTTAGAGTTTCAGGCTCATCCTCTTGAAAAACCTGCTAATCAAACTCTTCTATCGTGAATTAAACTCACCTCCCACGTTTCCTTTGTAGCTGTTGTAGATCTCTTTTAGTCGCCGATAGCGGAAGGCCAGTTTACGCATCCACTCCACTCCCCCCTGGACCCCCGTGGCGGCTCCTGACGCCCCTCCGCTGCTGGGACCATTGAAGCCGTCAGCCAGAAAGTTGTAGTTGCTGAGCGGAAAGAAGCTGGTGGTTATCTGAGATGGTAAGCAGACGGGTGAAGCAAAGGTCTTCAGCGTACCTCAGATCCTGCCCTGTGTCATCGGACGCCACATCCTCAATATGGACTTGATCGCACTCCTTGAAGGAAACATGATGATGATGATGAGTAAACTGAAAACATGTGAATCAAACTGCTGATGCGCTCACAGGGGCGTGGCTTCATACCTCCAGGTCGTTGAAGAACAGATGAGTGTCTGCCAGCTCAAAGATCAGCTCCTCCATCTGCAGGCCCAGATTCAGCACCGGTGCCGGATCCTGAGGACGGATCACAGCTTAGTCAGTGCCTGGAGTCAGACTGTCAGCCTGCGCTTGTGGAAACTCACCTTGCCGAACTTCTGGGCGTAGGAGCCGGTGAGCATGGAGTGGAAGATGATGATGGTTTCGTCCAGGTCCCACAGAAAGATGCGCTAGAGCGGCAGAGAAGACAGAGCTGTGAACGAGGACTGCTCAGAGAAAACGCACGACTCGCCGCAGATCACACAGTCACCTCTAGGTCACTGTTGGCGGGCGGCGAGCTCTCACTCTTCTTGTTCTTCCCTTTGGCTTTGCCCAGTGAGTTTCTGCGAGCGAGCTCGGCCTGGTCTCTGCCTCCAGCAGGGAGCGCCGCGGCCGCCGGCACGCTCTCCAGCGGAGACGGATCTGCAAATGACAGGAAAGGCTAAGCGATGGAGCAGACGCAGCAAACCGTGGAGGTGAAAAGCAGAGACAGTACCTCTGGGAGGTAGACCAGCAGGGGACGCCTCCTCTGACTTCACGGCTGAGTATCCGGCTACGCCAGCTCCGTGCTCATGGGCTGGGGGACTGGTGTAGTACTGAGAGAATTGGTTCTGTCCCAGAGAGCTGAAGCTGTTGAACTCCTGCAGGAGGAAACATCTGTCGGAACTCGTCTTTTGCTCGTGCAACTGTGGCAGAGGAGTGCTTATCCTCACCTGGAGGCTCGCCGTGGTGGTGGGGGCAGTGACCGCCACGGCTGAGGGGATATTGGAGTACACGCTGGATGTGGTGAAGCTGGAGCCTGTAGACAAACACAGCAGTTAGAGGAAGCAGCACCACCTCCTGTGAGCACAGATGGGGGGCTGCAGCTTGCCTTGGCTCGGGTATGAGTAGTGCAGCGCGCCGGGCTGTGTTGAGGTATATGCTGTGCTGAAGCTGAGAAAACCGGGCTGACCACCAGAGGGGGCCTCAGGTAACCCAGTCTCAGTTTTAATGCCGGGCCACAAAGCACCTGAAGGTGGAGGAGAGCAGAGGAAGCAGAAGTTGACAGTTGCTGAGAAACCGGAGAAGACGGCTGTGAAAGCAGAGCAGAAGCAGAGCTGCAGGAGCGGGGAGGTGAGGGTCGGAGTACTGACCAAAGGGCGGGAGGCCGTACGTCTGCCCGCTCTGGGGGAAGCCGGAGTACACGCTGGACTGGGACAGGGGAGGGAACGCCACCTGGCTGCTGAAGGACGTCACTGCAGGGCTGAAAGTGGTCAGAATAAGAGGAGCTGCAGATTCAGAGATACCAGCTTCCTAGAAAACATCTGATCGTTGACCCCACTCTGACCCCTCCATCACCCCATCCTAATTTACTTGACGCACAGATTATAAAATTAGAAATATTTGTTAGATTTTTAACAAATTCTTTTAAATGAATATAACTTCTGCTTCAACACAAATTGCATTATTTTGAGAAGATATTTCAATAAAATGAGAGTTTGTTAGAGCTCTAAAGTTAATATTTAATCAAAATGAATAGTAGAAGCTCAGTCAGCTGAAAGAAAGAATTGCATAACAAATAAATAGATTATGACGCTACTTGGAAAAATGCTACAAATGTTTTTATATTGTCTTTAAAATGTATTCAATCATTTGAGAAAATTAAAAGGATTTAAATAAAAAAACAAAAACAGAAATTTTTATTGTTTAAAAAAAAAATATATACACATAATAATGATATGACATTTAGTGATTGAAAATTTTTACCAAAACGTTCCCTGAAGGAGCTGAAGCTTTTTCAACCAGAAAACTTCAAGTGATGAGATGAAACATATAAAGTTTAACGTCACTTCATAATAATCTTGTTTTGGGTGTTTGTAACATGTTCTTGTGGCATTTTTCTGATGATGGAGGACAAATATATATTAAAAATTAAGCTCAAATTTCAATTTCTGATCTTTTTTTTTTTTTTTACAACTGTGATAAACCTGGAGCAGATGAAAAAAGGCAGTTTGAAAAAGATCGTATTTGTGGCGTAGAAAATACACTGGGCGAGCCACAAGCTCCCTTCTTTAAAACTATTACCATTGCTATTTATTATTTACTAAATAGCTGAATTAACATCAGTTATTACAGTAATTCCCTTAATAGCTCATTGTTTCTAGATTATGAGTCAATTTGAATTAGCTTCACTTGCTGAGATTAAACAGGTTTTTCTTTTGATTTTATGGCTGCCAGTACCGACTTCACCATGAAAAACGACCGCTGTGAATGGTTTATTCTTCTGTCCGACTTTGCACATGAGCAGTAAGAATTGGCAGTGGGGATAAGTATTGTTAAGATTTTATTGATACTGCTCCTCTTATTGATCTGGTATTCTTAACGGTATTCTTACTGATACTTTACTGCATAAAAACAAGGAGGGAGAAGACAAATAAATATGAACGTTCAGACTGGTAATATTATTTGATCATTGTTTTTTTTACAGTGCTAGTAGATGTATTCCTGGTGCTACCATCCAACAAGCCACGTTTTTGTTACAGTTGAGACAGCTCGCGCTGTCTGCATCTACTTGCCGCTCTGCCATCCGCGTGCGTTATTATTCGTCAGCAGAGAAATACATAAGCGGCTGGGTAAGACAGCAAACATGCACGCACACACGCATGCACTGGACTTATCTCTAATTTCTGCCTTTGTAACATACACTGTCCAGATGTTACTGTGTAGGTTAGCCTTTTTTCAAATCATTTTTTTTTATTGCAATTATATTTTTCAACATTTTTGGCTAATTTAACCTTGTCCAGTCAGTTGGAACAAATGTTTTGGTCTGTATAATGCAAAATTTTTTAGCTTTCAATTCTAAACTTTATTTTAGCTCATTTAACCACCACCTTTTATTTGGAAAGGTTTAGTAGGAAACATCAAGTTTTTGAACAACTATCTTTGTTTCACCTCTTGGACTGTTTTCTATTTCGTTATCAGATAAACTGTTATATCCATTCACAAATGCATTTAGCAGGAAATGCAGTTTTTTAAGCAAACATCCTTAACCTTGTTTGTAGGAAGTCAACAAAATGCTAAATTTCTTTCTTTTTTTTTTTTTGTAATTTGGAAGACTTTCTGCAAACTTTGCAACAATAATTGTTTTCTAAAATTCAAAATGTTTTTTTTTCTCTTTAAGATAAGTCTAAACTTGCAGAGAATCGAGTTATTTTCTGGTTGAAATATTCTCACAAATCAGTAGAATATAACATGCTTAGTCTCTGTTGTTTTCCTTCATTCTTTATAATCTCTGTATTCTTTGACAAACTCACCTGCTTGCTGGATAACCCTGCTGGTTGTAGTCAGAAGCAGCCGCCGATTCGGAGCCTACAAAAGTACGAAGCTTCAGTTTTAACTTTTGCATTTTGACTGTTCGATATAAACTCTGTTTGTACCTGCGTGTGGAAACGAGTTTCCCCCATCGCCGCACGTCTGGTTTGCCGCAGCGCCGTCAGAGCTCGAGTGCTTCTGCTCACCTGCAGACAGACAACAGATGGAGTGAAGAGAAGAGGGTTGTGCCACTCCCTCACCTGTCCCCCACCACCTCACCTGCTTCAAGCCCGAAGGAGCCGCCCTGCTCAGATGGAGGCAGAGTGGCTGGCGGGCTGCTGCCGGCCCCCAGGTGACTGAAGGAAGAAGATTCAGACGTTTGAGAAAACGGAGGTCTGACAAAACAACAGCTTGAGGAAGAGTTTGGAGTCTGACCTCTGCTCCCTTGCTTTCCCACAGTCTCTCTCAACTTTCACCTTCTTTGCCTACAAACGAAAAACATAGATGATCCAACCTGTACTCTTCATCATCCTCCTCCATGTGGATTTCAAATGAGGGTTTTTTTTCTCTGCACATCCAGGAATTCTCATGTCTGTCAGCTTTTAAACTTTTATGACAACAAAGTTTAAACATATCAGCAGCCGAGGAGCTCCAGTTCAATTTTTCTAAAATCATTTCATCATCAGGTAAAGGTGTTGGTCACAACTCCAACATTTACCTTTTATCCTTTCACTGATTTTCCCAATTATTTTAGAATGTAAATAGAAATGAAATTTCCAACTGAAAATCCCTCCACTTTCATATAAATATCCAAAAAATGTTGCAAAAGTGAAGAACGTATTAAAAATGAACTCTCTGAAAATAATTTACATTGTTCAGTTCATTTTCCAGCTAATCTAAAACTATTTTTCATTACAAAAAAGGCAAGAAGAATTTCAGAGAAACAAAAAACATGCTTTGATGAGTGAAAACAGAAACTAAGATGTTGAGTCACTAGAGGAGAAAATGATTGTCAGACAAACTGTTTACACTTCAAGAGATTAAAAACCAGAGGAAAAGAAACACACGTGTAAACATTACGAAGAAACTTAAAATTGTGTTAAAACGGTTTAAATGTGAGTGTTAAAAATTCTGGTTTGTTTGTAAAATTGTTGTTTATTTTTATAATCTTTGAAGGAGTCTTTGAAAGACTGCTTCCACGCTTCTTATTCCTCTTCAAATGTTTTTGGTGTAGAAAACATGTTATTGTTTAGATTACCAAATAAAAATGAGACTTTTGCCAGATCCATCACATTTCTCTGCATTATCAACACTTACTTACCTTTAATTAAAATGCTAAATTGTTCAAATGAAAACAAAAAGTTCTCTATGCTAACTTTACAGGACAATATGTAAAAAAAAAACAAAAAAAAAAAAAAAAGATATAGTTCTCAATAAAATGTGATGGTGTGTCGTCATGGTTTTCTGCTGGACTCACCGGCTGCTCCTCGTCCATCTCTACCGCGGAGGGGGGGGGCGGCGCGACGTGTCCGCGCGCTCAGCCTACGCTCTGCACCCGCTCAGCCCGCCGGGACCCTGCGGAACAAACGGGGAGGCTCACGGCGTGCTGGGAGTCCAGTTTTATGTAGTTTAGTGGCAGGCTGCCCACCTCCCCTCCCTCTGTCCAACAAATGATCATCGATGACACACATCCCCCCCATGCTCCTATCATGGGCTGATCAGTGGGGGGGTGAGCAGGGAAGAAGGAAGTGGAGCATCCAGGTCTAATCTCGTGCACGGGACCCGCAGGTGCAGCACGTGCTGCACTGACGTTGACCGCAGATGAGATAGGACAGATCGTTAGAACGCCAGCCCATCACTGTGTGTTTACCCGCAGGATTAAGGGAGCGGGCCCCCTTACATGAGAGCCAACCTACATTCAATGAAAACATCTTCTCCAGAGCATTAGGCGCTCAGGTGCAAGCTGTCCTGTCAACAGAACCATGGGGGGATAAGATCTAACCTACATTTGGCCACTGTCCGCTCAGCCAGCCTCCCACCGTGGCGCAGAGCGGGCGGGGACCTTTATCTAACTGACATAATGCAGACACACAGAGGGGAAAGTAGGTCAGATGGTAAATTTAAAACCACACAAGGCGTGTCCTTTCCTTTACGTTGATCACTCTAAAACCAGGAAGCAGTCTAACCACCTTTTGGTTAAAAGTCATCGACCTCTGCCATTCACTAAAGTTTATTCATCTAAACAAAAGCTAAAACTAAGTTCTTCATTTCAGCCACACCAGGAGAACCCAATCCAGACTCCAGTGATGCAAAACTGTTTATAAAAGTAAGTTTAAAGCATGTTTTCACATAAACCCATATTTAAACAAGTTTGTCCATTAAATTTGACACACAAAAAACATGCTTTAAGATCACAGATAGGAATAATTAAAACCAGATGTCTGCAATCTAAGACTACAGGGATCTTCCCCCCCCACCCCCACTGTGGCTTGTTGGCTTTGAGGAGAAATGCTAACGACTTAAATGAGAAGTGGGTTTTGGTAAACTTTTCTAAGTTAACAAAGTTTTATCATGTAGTTTGGATTTAACATGTCATACTGGGAAAATGATGGTAAATAGTTTGATCTACTGGTTCTCCTGGATTCCTGTTAAAATAAACTTAAAGCTTTTAATCTTATCTTCTGCTGCAATAAGTTGCTAAGAAACATAACTACATTTTCATGTATAGATTTTTTTTAAAGTTTTAACCCCTTGCTGCCTGTATTTATTTCCAGCTATGAAAAAAAGTATTTTTCTTCTGTTTTATTAGATCTGTTTTATCTTCTTCTCCTTCTTTCTTCCGTACTTTTTTCGGTCGTCCACATTTCCTGCATACTCAAAAAGATTTCTGCCATTTAAGTATCAAAATGTTCAGCTTATTGAGGACATTCTTGCTCTCTTGAAATTTCTTCTGCAAATGATGGCTTTTGAAATTCTTAGTTTTAAAATTTTCAAATATAATGGGAGTCAACGGGGAGCCCACTTTTACCTCATTGTTTTTTTAAATGTATCTCTTCCTACAATTTTGAGATACAGACTCCATTCACAGCCGTTTAAAATGAGGCAATTTTGACCTTTTGTCTTATTTTAACAGTGCTGCTAGAGTGGATGACACGCTCACATAAAAACTCAAACAAGCTCATCCATTCAGATGCACATTTCACATCAGTTGTGTTGCGAGTGGGGCGGGGTGGGGGGCAGTCTTTGAGGTGTAGTCATGATAGTCGTGTAGTCATGGTGAAACATTTTAACAGGAAAACATTTCATGTTTTCCTGTTAAAATGTTTCACCAGAAGCTTTTGCATACAGTTTCAAAGTAATCTGATTTCTTTCTAATCGAGTAGAAATAATAGATTTGTTGGTTACATTTTGTTACTATATTGAATTTTTTTTTTTTAAATCAGATGATCTTATAATAGTAAAATAAACTCGTTTTAACCACTCCTGACATGACACTAAATTAAGAGGCCTTAATTAAGTTTTTTTTTTTTTTTTTTTAATCGGTCCTCTAATATACACACGTTAGGTCACTGGGTGAAATGATGATCAAATCTATTATCAGAACTGTTTATTATTAAGTTTAAAACACATGTTCTTATTTAAGTATACTGTTTCTTTGTCATTTCATCCCATCCTCCCCTGGGCCGAGGTCCTCCTGTGTTGATCGATCCGCAGCCGCAAAAAAGTTGGGGAACACTGCTTTAGAGTGAGACAATCGTTTTTTGAGGAAAAACAATTCTAATAAACTGCTGTAACTCAGCCACTTTTAGTCACAGTTACATTTCTTTTTAGCAAAATCCTTCTAGATTCAAAAATCTAACACTCAAACCTGTAGGGCAAATACCCCCCCCAAATCACCAAAATGATGTTTTTCTGTTATGATCCAAACTTAGAGAAATCCAGACGTCACAATTTTAAACAAGAAGTCTAAAATGTAAATTGTTGTTGCTATCTGATTCAATTTTCAGTATAAAAGCATTTAATTTCAAACAAAAGGTTTAAAATGTTGCATAAGTGCATCTAATGAACTAAATCAAAGAGGCATAGCATAATTTTTCATTGCAACCTTTACTTCCGCCCCCTGCTGGCCTTTAGAAGCACTGCGGTCCCACTCTTTTCTTAGGTCAGATTCTAGTACCTACATCTGGGTTAGTTTTTACAAACTTTCAGTGTCTTAAAGACACAATAACTTACAAAACGTTTACTATTTCTTTAAAGAAACAAAGTTACTTTGTGTTTGACATGTTTTTTATAGGTGTACACCTCTGTTGATTGTGTTACATGTGTTTTTCTTGCCCGATTGCTTGAAATAAACCATTTCCAAATATTTGTCCCAACATTTATTAACATTTAAAAGAAGAAGGTAAAACCTGAAAGAAACCTTTATTTTGGAAAAACTCTGGAGTCGCTCTACGAATGCCAGCTGAATGATCTGTAGATGTTTCCTCCTCCATGAAATTGACAAATTGTAATGCAAGAACATTCCTTTCACTCACAAACTAGCCTTCAGACAGACCACTGCTGCTGTGGAAAAAGCTGTAGAAGATCTTTCTTCATATCTATTTATAAAAGCTCTTCGAGGAAAAATCGATACAACCAGGAGATCAATAAAAGCTGTGACGTCAGAGGATCATCCACATAACACAAACAACACATCATCATCAATCTGCATCAAAACATTACATTTTAATTGAATTTTTGTTATTGTTTTGAGTGAGGGCTCCACATGCTCAAATATTTTAAATATCATGTCCCAATCATGAGTTTTTTGGAAAAATGCACGTTTACATTATTCAGGATAAGACTGATTATTGGACGAAACGTAAACAAAGCTAGTAAATTCAAATAAGAAAAAAATGTAAACAGAAGTTATAAAAAAGTCTGGTATTGTTGACGTGACATAAAAGGTTAGATCATACATGCTTAATTGTGAGATGAATTTGTTCTTAAGGATTGTTCAGAAAATCCTTCACCTCTGACCTTCAGTGATGCAGCAACCAGAACTTTCCCAACGGAAAGGTTACATAAACCTTTTGAAGGTCGTCCTTAAATAGCTTCACATGGTTAACCTATCATTTTATTGTCTTTTTCTTCTGAAAGTGTATGAAAGAAGAATTTGAATCTAGTCTGTGGCGTTTTTATGGTTAAATCAAATAAAATACTTGTTTTTCCATCTTGCAAAGAAAAGTCTAGCTTTTTTTGGACACTTTAGCCAATCAAAATAAGTGATATTTGAATGATTTATCATCTGCAATCATTAAAAGAAACCAGCATTTCCATTGCCATGTTGTTGGCTGGTCGGTACTGAGATGATTTCTCATGTGGATTCCCGTTTTATTTTATATGGTTTTCTCAATATTGTAGCTGCAATGAAATAATGATAAACGTTGCAACTATAATTTTAAATTGTTTACCTTTATTTTGTCATTGTAGCTGAATAAATTAAGCAGTTTTTAGAGCTATTTAACCAAATCTACTTTTATTTTGAAAATATGAATTATGCTTTATATAAGGTTTATAGTCTCCAGACCCTCTAAATGTTCTATGCAAGCTCAAATTAATACAGTAAAGCTCAATGTGATGTTTTCTGGCCTCCCAAACCATAGCACATTTGTTAAACAAATTAAATATATTTTTAAAAAATCAAATAAAGCCTTTATTTAGCTTTTTTGTCAATACAAAAACTGTTTTTATGATAAATCCATGACCAATTCCAGCAGTTTGACTTTAAACTGTCTCTAACAGTATAGAAAAATGTGTTTTATCTAGGTTCCTGTCACGTCACCTGTGAATACCGGTACGCAACCATTTACTGGGCTACTTCCAGTAAATAACCCGGCCGGGGACAGTTAGGTGCGAAGATTACGTTGTTAAGAAGCTTCCACGGCAGCAGTAGCTCCCTTACACCAAGAAAGCAAGTGTATTTCTAAATGTCAGCTTCACAATTCAAGTTTGGTCTATAACCGGAAGTCACAGGCACAGACACAACCAGCCAGGAGTAATGAGAACTAGCACACCAGCAATTAGCCCGCGCCAAGAAGAGAGAATGCTAACAATCCGTGTTAGCAAAACCCGAGGTTTCAGACACACAATTCCCAAAACTCCATATTGAATCACATAGCTGTTCGCTTTAAATGTGTGTCGCTTTGTTAGTCCACAGATAATTATGGCGACAACTTTAGTACACTTTGCCTAGCTAAAAAAGTGAAAGTTTGTAGCTCCAGAGATTAGCCGAGAGCAGTAGCCAGTTGGACATGCAGCGTGTGAAAACATATATATCCCGCAGCCACTGACAGCGGTGCAAATCACGCACGGAGCCCCATGGGTACGCCACAGCGGTTAGAGCGGCCTTACCATTGACGGAGCGGACCGAGGGCGCCTTCAGTCCGCGTCTGTCGAGAATCCCACCGCGGTAAGCATTGTCTGTTGTTAGGGAGCAGTATTTTGCAGGAAGTTTTGACCAGTCGGCAAATGCGCATGTGCGCGCAATGGAGCCCTCTACTGTGGGCGGGAAACACTGAAGGCCGTGGCAAACAGAAATCAATCATCTTTTTAATTGCTGTAAACTGCTTTTCTACTCTGTTAGAATCTAAACTGGACTCCCAATAGATGTTTTTAATTATGAAACAAAATAAAATAATGAAAAATAACAATTAGGGAGTTTTTTGGAGGATTTTTGCCAGTAAAATCTATCAGAAAAATCTGTCCATCGTTAATTTGTTCTTCTTAAACCAGACACTATAGCTTTCGACAATAGTTCAGAATCATGTTGCGTAGGTCAATTGATTCTAAACAGTCTCTAAGTGTGAATGTGAGTGTGTGGCTGGAAACCATTTACTGTGTATGAGAACTGGACTTAGTGACCCCTTTCCTCTGGCGTCCCATTCCAAACAGGTAGTATCCACTGTCTCCAAGAAGTCAAAATTCCATAGCCTTTTATTGAGAAATAAACAGCTATTACTCAGTCATTATGTTTGTCAGAATGACATTTTTTTCCTCTGCTACCTTTTTTAACGTGTTTTTAAACAATCAAAAATGTTTTCATGATATTTTGTCTGTTGCGCAAAGTTATTCATAAAGTAGGTGGTCTCACGTCAAATATTTGAAAAGTTTGATTGACAGATTCAAGTGGTGGGGTGTGGACTTCCAACAAGCTCACTCCTGGCTGGTGAAAGGGGTTAACAAGGACCACTGCTTACTGATGTTGTCTGGCTTCAACATGGTGTTATCCGCATTATGAAAAATGGTGACTGAATTGACTTAATTTAATTGGAGCTGGAAGTAAGTCTAGTGAAGTTCTTTGGGTGATGTCACACTCACTCGGTCCAGTTCTCATGCACTGTCAATGCTGACTTTTTTAAACTTTAAACGGGGGTGGACGTTGGCGTTCTTTATGAGTACGACTCTCAGTCCACAGTAATAATCCACAGACAAAAAAACAAGTTTGAAAGTTTTATTTTTGCATGGTGTCAGGTTACAGGTTAGTGTTTCAGATGTTCGCGTCCATTTTCATGTTTGCAAAGTTTCATGAAAATAAATACATTTAAAAAAATATTCAAGAGCTTCCAAATGTGGAAGAACACAATCCAGAACTGCGTTGCCTTGGTTTCATGTGTTTGTTTTAACAAGTTTGAAAATTTGAAAGTCTATGTCATCTGTGATGAAGAAATTTAGGGGCTCTCATTTATTGCACCTTTCTGAGAAGCACTTTTCTTGTGGTTACCTTTGGGAAAAGGAACCGAAGGGTTCATTTGCGTGGGGTGGGGGGGGTTTAAGGGTGCAGGGTTATGTACATGTGAAAAACTGGATCAGGCACAAGACAGTTCTCTACTACATGATACATAAATACTGTGTTTGCCATAAAACAGCAAGCACTGGACTTTAAATAACTTTAAATAACTCTTTGACAATTTTTGTTTTGCTGCTTGGCTCTCCTGATTGGAGGATTTCTTCAGAGCATGCTGATGAAACACAAGTTCAAGGTTTCAAACCAAAAATAGAAGATATATATAATATCTGTATGTATGTTGAAATGGAACGATACATACAGCAGGAAGTTCTATACACAGGACTTTGTGAAGTAAACAGTTCTGAAAACCTTTAGGTTTCATATTAAAACAGAAGTTTGTTCTTTACAGTACAGTTTGGTTTGAGGACAAACGGGTCTGAGATGTTTGTTTGGTCTGTAGCCTTTGCTTCCTTCAGGTTCAGATATGACACATTAAGACGGATATGCATTCTTCTGGTGGTGGACCCTTGTTTCCTCAAGTGCAAGTCAGCATTCACATGAAAAAAGGAAACAAACAAGAAAACAAAACAAAACACGGCAGGCGCCCCACGATGAAAACCAGCTGGAGGGCAGACCTCTCCTAGCGGACGCCAGGCACTTCTCTCCGATTCCCGCTTCTATACTTGGCACGCTTGAGTACTGTTCTGGGTGCTTGGTGTGCAGATGGATGGGGCCCTTGGACCCACTCTCCTGTCTGATCCAGGGGTCGGAGGTGCTGCCGTTCACATGAAGGAGTGGCCCGACGGCGGCCCATAGGAGAAGCCAGGGAAGGCCCCGGCTGCCTCCTTGACACTGCTGGTCACGGTTAGTGTGTCGCTGCACAGAGATGACGACACTGGGAGGTGGGTGAACTCCGGGTCAAAGTGTCGCAGGTCTGTGGGTCCAGACTAAGAATGGGAGGAACATCATTTTAGACAAGTGGCAGCTGATGTACCATCATTTCTACAGCTGCATATGTCACAACATTGAAGCTTAATCTAAACTCTAAAATTACATCTTAAACTATTAAGCACATCCTACAAAAATCTTTTTACAGTTTTCACTTGCGCTTATTGAAATAATTTTAGTTTCAGCTTCGTAAAAAAGTTTTTACAGTTTCTCTTTAATCTTTGCTGCACCGTAATCTAAAAAAAATATCAACTATTTTGATTCAATGTGGTTTTAAAAAATCTGCTTTAGAACAAAACACAACCAAATGTAACAAATAAAATGGGAATAAAAACATATTTACATAAAATGAAATATTTATGGACTTAAAGATAATTGGGGTTTTTAGGAGTTGGATTTATTCTACATTTTTTCTAACATGTTGACCTTTAAGTACAACAACAGGGACCACTAGTGGGACAAACACAAAACAAAGCCGGATGTAGGTCTGGACGTACCACAGAGGGAATGAACGGGGGTGTGATCTTCTTGGCCATCAGGTCGTCCCAGTTGATGGGAGAGAAGAAGGAGTGGCACTTGAGCTCAAGCTGGAAGGAGAGATAAACTCGATGAGGGAAATGACTCCAAACAGTCAGTTGTCGGTTTGAAACTTGTGTCGACCGTGTTCACTCACAAAGTCTTCCTTTGCTCCCAGCCTCTTGGTGCGGTCCTTCTGCAGGAGCCCCTCCAGGAGCTCCCTGCCGGCGTTGGACACGTTGGGCTTCAGAGCCGGCGTTTTGTGCAGGATATTGTTGTACATCTCAGCTGTGTTGCGACTATAGAAGGGGGGCTGTTGGGAAAAAAAACCCATTAAGATCAAATTGATCCTGCGTGAACCTCCAGGAAGGTCAACATTCTTCAGAGCGATGTGTTTCACTCACAAGTCCATAGAGCATCTCGTAGAGAACCGATCCCAGACACCACCAGTCCACTGTGCGGTCATACGCTTGCTTCTGCAGAACCTCAGGTGCCAAATACTACAGCAGAATAAAAACAGTCAGCCTGTGCCTTTGCTAGCTATTCCCAGTCAAATGTCTGCAGGTATGAGATCTACCTCAGGCGTCCCGCAGAAGGTAGATGTGGTCCCATTAGGTTCAAGACCCTCCTTGCAGAGACCAAAGTCTGTCAGAACGATGTGTCCCTGTGAGTCCAGCAGGATGTTCTCAGGCTTCAAGTCTCTGAAAAAACAAACAAAAAAAAATATTTTAAAAGAGCCGTTATAGTCACACATGTCCACCAGGGGGCGCTGAAGGATCCCTATTTACCTGTAAACGATGTGCAGAGAGTGGAGGTAGCCAAGAGCACTAGCGATTTCAGCAGCATAGAAGCGAGCTCGAGGCTCCAGGAAGAACCTCTCCCTCTGGAGGTGGTAGAAGAGCTGCAGGAGATCAATACCCGTCAGCCTCATGAAGTCAAACTCTGGTCTGTCAGCAGTGCAGGACCGCCACTCACCTCTCCACCGTTCACATAATCCAAAACAAAGTAGAGCTTGTCGGTGGTCTGGAAGGAGTAATGAAGCCCCACCAGGAAGGGGTGTTTGATGTTCTTCATCAGGACGCTGCGCTCAGCCATGATGTGCTTTTGCTGCAAGAAGGTCGCCAGAATGAGTGACCTCTGAGACTTTCTGAGGACAATAAAAGCTTCCCGAGGAGTGAAGACTGACCTCTTTCTTCTTCAGGATGATCTTCTTCTGCAGCACCTTCACAGCGTAGTACGTCATGGTCTCCTTGTGTCGAGCCAGCAACACCTGCATGCAAAGAGGACGTTTGGATGAAAGACTGCTGCACACAAAGAGGCAGAGCTGCCCGCAAAGACACACCCACCTTTCCAAAGCTGCCTTTCCCGATGATCTTGAGGTAGTCAAAATCCGAAGGTTTTATCCTGGAGGACAAAGGGACAGTTAGAATCTTCTGATGATACATCCACCACTCTTGGCAACACGCGTTCAAGCGGACACTTATGTAAATGCGTGTTTCAGGCTTCCCTGTTGCAAGCTAAACTAGGCCAAACTTTAACAAGGAACTCGGATTAGGTCGTGACGCTTTGGACATTTTGCATTAACCCTCTTCAAACTAAATGTGGCGGACGCGCTTTCGTATCGGGTCGCGACAGTCCAGTGTGAACACCATATGCTAAAAGTTCAGATGAACGTAACTACAGATGAAAACTGAAGATGAAAAAGTCTTTCACTTACTGAGTATCCTCTGCCAGCGAGCTGCGTGACTTTAGGCACATCTGGAGGAATAAGAAGAGGAACTTTAGAGGATGAAGTACAGTCAGAAGAAGAGGAGTGATGGACTTCAGGAGCTTACCCGACTTTCACAGAGCAGACCGTCTTCAACCTCCTTGTTCTGGTTCTCATCAATCTTCAGGAAGTTGTTGACCTCAGAGCTGAAAGACAAACACAAAATTATTGTTTCCCATCATGCCTCACGCGGAGGCGTCGGACGCCGTCTGCAGGTCGAATTTACGGCGTTTGACCGTCTGACCCTCCCGAGACTAAAGCCGGGTCAAAGCCTAAGTGCCCTTCTCCCTCGTCTGCTACCTGGGGAGGGCACAGGTAAAGTCTGAGGGGATTTGCGACAGCACCTGACTGACCCCCACCTGGAGTTCAGGACTGTGTGACAGCCAAGCCATGTATCATGAAATAATTGAATTACAGGCTTATCCTCCAGCAGGGAACAAAAGGGATCTGGCTGAGAGGTGATTATGGAGAGGAAGCCTGGCTCATTATACCACTGTACACTTCGGATGTTCTGTCAAACTGCGCATGTGCAGATAAGCCGTCAATGAGCAGCAATGATGCGCTGGAGATACTCACTGCTGGCAGATGTGCGGAGTGGACACCAGCTTCTGGATGAAGTCGTTCAGGCCCATCTTCCTCTCTTTGATGAAAGCTGCGGAGAACAGAAGTCTGTGAGACAAACGCAGGACGAACAGATGCCGTGCCAAGCGCGCCGGCTTTACGGTTACGCAACCGGCGCAGTTCCATTCATAACAACGGTTTCCATTTACGTCACTGGCGCGCGAGGCGCTCAGCCAGACGGAGACGTCACATGAAAATATTAATATCCGTTTCAGGTTGAAGCGTTCATTTATTTCCGCATAGACAGGCGCGTGCCTCACCCGCGAGGACAGCCGCAACCCCCCTCATCTTGCAGTAAGTCAGGTCGCATCCAGCTTCGGTCACGGCCATGAACAATTCTAATTCCGGTCCGTGGCAAAAAAAAAAACAAGAAATTAAAAACAGCAACAAAACAAACGTTACTAGATAATAGCAAAAACAGCAAAGCGGCTCGTGCTCCTTTAGTCCACGCGCTCCGCTCTTTCTGACGATGCGCGAGCCTGCAGCCAGGCTTTATAAGGAGCACGTGATGCGGAGCAGACCGCGCCCACCTGTCTGTCATCCGGGTAGCCACGGCAACAAGGGGGGCGTGACGTCACGGGACTCCGTTGCAGCAACACTTTGCAGCACAAGAGATGACGGGGGCTGGGGTTTCCATTGTTTGAGCCCTCCCCCTTCTGTCTGTCTCTTCAGCCGTTTAATGGAATTTTCCACCTCCTGGTATTTTATCCATCTTGTACTCAATCAAAAATATTTTTGTTATTAAAGTTTATATTTCAGATACACATTTTAGCATGGAGAGGACTTCTATTGAAATGTCTTAGTCTCCCTAAAATCGAAACAGCCTAAAGAACACCATTTAAAAAAGGCACAGAAATTGAGCTTCTGAACGAAAAAGCATAAAAAAAAGCATTCGGTCAAAAAACATGCAAAAAAATGACTTTTTGTCTAGAAAAAGACCAAAAAAGGTTATGAAATAGAAAAGGTATGAAAAATAAGCTTTTGACAAACAAAAGCTTGAAAAAAATAGCTTTAAAAAAAACCCATCAAAAAGTAGCTTTTGACAAAAAAAAATTGAGCTTTTGACTAAAAAATGCATGACAAGAAGTGCTTTTGACCAAAAAAAGGCATGAAAAAATGAGCTTTTGCCAAACAAAAGCATGGAAAAATTAGCTTTTGACTAGAAAAAAGCATGAAAACTAGCTAGCCATGCTGATCCACTGACTATCAGGTGCCTGCATCTCCCACCACATTAATACACAAGACATGTTCCAACTTTTTGCTAGTTAGCGCTCCTCTTTAGTTCTTTAAAGTTTTTGTTAGCACAATTGTACACCACTGTATGAACCATTTCTTTTCTTCACACTAATTTCGACATCTGTTTAGTGTTAGTGCTTCCAAGCACATCAGGTTGCAGAGCAGTAGGCCAAGGCTGCAACTAAATTTACTACCAACATATGTTCAATCTTTGTATATAATTATGTATTCTACAGTCAGGCGGTAGAATACATACATTTACATCAGTCTGTAAAAAAATAATTACCAAGCTATGGAAATCTTTAATGACTGAGGACTTTGGTGACGCAGGCGGGTGAGGAATCTAGCCCACACAATAAGGGCAGACGCAAGATACAACACATGCACAACCCTAAAACCCATTTTTGAAAACTCCTTCTTTCAGTTGACTTTTTCATTTTTTAGAAGACATCTTGCCTCTGACAATTCTGGAAAATGATCCCTGCAGGAGACTTGAAGTTGTAAAAATAAAGCCCTTATTGTCAAAGAATTGGACTATTGAACTGATTTTTGTTAAAAAGCAGGTGATCCAGGAGGGATCTTTGGGGATTTCCACATTTATTCTGTATGATTTTAATTCAAAACAGTATAAATGAGTTACAAAAAAAAACAACGTAAAATAAAAACAAAATACTTTTACGAGAAATAAATGTCTTTAACCAACAAAAAATTATTTTTATTCTTGGGTTTGGAAAATATCTAAGGAGGAAAAAAGTTTTGGTCTGCATGAAATCTTAGATAGACACTGTCCTATTCTGTGTTCATAACAAGCTATAAGTTATAATTTATAATTATATTGTGTTCATGTTTCAGATGGCAATTTGACTTGTAACCTTTGATAATGTAGATATCAGAAATACAAAAATCCGTCAATTTTTAAAAATGTTTTTGCAAAAAATAATCTCACAAATTGAACAATAAGTAAATTGTATTGTCTGGAATTTATTTATTTTGGTGTGGTTTTTCATGTTTTTTTTTTTTGTCTTTTAAGACAACCTCAATGGTGTTATCACTTCATAATTTAACTGAATTGATGTTCTGCTGCATCCCAGAGAACCGCATTAAAAACTGGGAATTAGGAGTATCCATACCACAAGCCACTGCTTTAATCCCACAAATCTCCACATGCCCTTCATTGCAAATAAAAAGTAGATTTCTGTGTCTCACAAGGTCGAGCTCATGAGCTGACTTGGTCAAAGAAAATTACATGAATTCAGAGAAATGTCTGCAGACATTAGTTCCCATCCAGCTGTTGATGACGTGCTCCACTGACCCTAAAGATTGCATAACCTTAAAGTAATGCAGGGATGATTGGGGAGGATAAATCTCATCAGTTCACCACATCTGTTCAGCACAAATCTGCCAAATGCAAAGTCATTTCAGATCGTCCACATTACAGAACATTTTTCCATAATTTTCTGACATTTCTCATCATTGTGTCAAGTAAACTTTAGTTTTCTATTTATTGAAGCTGCAGTTTCAACAGCAACATGTCTTCTTTTTTGGTCTTCTAAAATTAGCCATTTCAGAACAAACTTTCCAGTTTCATGTGCAGCTTTCAGGAAACAGAAGTGAAATGACTTTGGGATGATGACTGTATTTTGTTGAGTTGAAAGCCTCCAATGTTCAATAAAAACCTCTTAAAGTTCGGGGTCAGTAAGCCTGGAGGATGATTTTGAAAGACTGCCAAGAGATTACAGGGAAAGTAGGATGGCTGGACGGGGAATATGAAGAAATGAGGGCTGGACCAACAGTTCTGCACAGAACTGTTTATGACAAAGCAAAAAAGAGTCTCTGCATTACATCAGCAGGACAACCTGACGCACAAAGAGCACTGTTTTTCTCTGAGCCATGCGGGCCTGTGCTCATTTCTCTACATGCATGGGAAAGGTCAGGGTTTTGCCGCAGTTTAACCCCTTCCCAAATTGGAAGCAAACCAGGAAGTAAGAAGAAATAGGGATAAATCAGTCATTTTGTTTAATTATAGCTTAAATTTGCATAAATTTAAAGGCATTGCTTTCTGATTTGTTGGTGGGTTGTCAAATGGTAAAATTAACAGAGCTTTAAACTTTACTTTGTCCTACTTAATTGCAATGATTCTGCCTGAATTTCGGATTCAAATTTACATTCTGAATGACCCTGACACAGATGAGGAAGTTCTCCAGTTGCTTCATGCAGCATGGGATGCAAGCATTGTGGGAATCAACTGTGACAACAATGCCGAACCTCAGCACACAACATTTGGGCTATTTGTCTTCATAAATGTTTGCACATTGTGCATCCTTGCAGCATTTTATGTTGTAGAGGTAATCATAGCTCAGCCTCTGTCAGCTGTTTTTCAAAACCACCCACCGTTTAAACTGTTATATGGAACAAAAAAAGAGGAAGTCATCATAGGTAGTGGTGGGGTGATCTCAGACAGAACCAGGACAAGAAGATCTGACAGCACAAACATCTCAGCCGGGCTCTCCAGTTTCCCTTGTCAGCCTTCGATAAATTATTAAAGCCCATTTGGTCACCCTGAGATTTATAGCCAGAACAAAAGGGTTCTCACTTTTCAGTAAATCCAAATTCATTTGGTTTAAACATTTTAATTTTTAAAAACATCAAATGTAAATGTTTATAGTTTTGTTATGTTATCTTTTAACAAAATAAAAGCATATTCTGGTTCATATAGAATAGGTTATTATTCATGATTACCTTTGTTTGCTAAATAGGCTATAAGATACACCTTTAGTGACTTAAACATTTAAAAAAAATCTAATCTGAATTGTAAATCTAATTTTTTAAAACAAAAATACATTTTCAAACATTTCTTGATGTCTTCTGCCAACAGGAAGTGTGTTTTTGTATTTTAGATAAGAAATAATGAGATGAAATTGCAAAAATCTGTAATAAAAATGTAATAAAATATTTAAAACCTTCAAGATTCAGTTCAACAAACAGAAAATTCTAATCATTTATGATTTCAGTTTAATAAAAAAAAGAAAATCCTCCCAAACTGTTCAGCTGCTGCCTTTGGTGTGTGATGACAGATTGTTTCGTACTCGGGCTTTTGGTAAAACCTTAATAAATCTGAAGTAATAATGGCTCATATCAGTGTGGGAGGCAGCAGATAGGGGGTTGGGGGATGAGTCAGACGGGCGGTGGGGGGCTCCAGCATGTCCAAAGGCTGCTGATGATGGAGGATCTTTCACTGAGAAGATGCTGGTTCTCCCACCCACTTGGCGTGGTCACATCATCACTCTCCACCGGAGGTGGCGTTGGAGCCGGACCGCAGCCGGGGGCGCCGCTGAGTGGGAGCAGGTTTTAGCTGATGACTTTTTTTTTTCTTTCTCTTGAATCAACAGCAAACACTAGTTTTGCTTTTCAGATGCGATCAAACTCAGGCCTCTTAAAAAATCAAATAAATGTATTAACGCAGACACAAACTGCCTCCCGATGAGCTTCTGTCCTGTGTAATCCTGCCTTTAAATTCTGTTTTGTTTTTTTTTTTTTTTTGGTGGCTTCTGAACTTCCAGTTGTGATGTTTTCTCAAAGAACTTCTCTCAGAAGTAAATATTTTGCTCCTCGCTGCTGCTCACATGTTGGTCACAGGCTGCAGGGGCTTTGCTTCATTACATAACTTCCTTCTTCTGTAATTGCTGCCTCGTTTTCAATAAGAACAGAAGAAAGGAGGCTGTTGTGTTTCTGTTACCGTGAAGGAGCAGATGTGCAGCCAGATCCTGAGCTGTTCTCTGATCAGAACACTCCGCAATTCTTCTGTGTTATCTACTGCAAACTCCTCAAACCAACCACAGATGATGATTGAATCTAAATCACGTTAAGCCCTGGTAGAGAAGAAACAGTCCTGTGTAGCAGCTGATGAAGAGTTCTTGTTTCACAATTCGCTTTCTGTCCATAACTCAGATGACTACTTCAGTTGACATGTGTTTGTCTAACGCAGGGGAGGACAACTCTAGGCCTCAAGGGCGCATTATTCAGATATCCATGCCCAACTCGAGGCTGATTACCTAGATTAGGTGTGTCCTGATCCAACATACTTTGGCAGAGCAGGGTATGTTGGAAAACAAGCAGGAATGTGGCCCTCTGTGCCAAAGATTATTTGTGCCGTCTGTTGGTTAACCTTCGTGCAAGGGTCATCCAACAATACAAACTCTCTCAAACCCTGTTAAACCCAAATGTGGGTTTGAGAGGAAAAATGGGCATAAAGATGCTGCAGATAATCTCAACCCATTGTAAACTGCGATTTTGTCTGTTGACTCTGTGTGCTTAAATATGTGCAGGTTCTTTAAATCCCCTTTTGCAGTAAAATATAACTATAATCATCAATTTAAAGAGTTTTTTGCAGCAAGAACTTGGGAACTGATTTTTGCGCTGCAACTCTCAGACTAACATTTAATGGAAAATACTGAATGATTTTCATTAAAAAGTCGTTTAGGTGTCAACACAATGTTGCTTGATGATGGACTTTGTCATCATCAAGGAACCAAAGCCACTTATATCTGCAGTGACAATGTTCCAGGTTCCTACAGCGACTCATGTGGGGAAGCTATGGTCTGAAATGAGCTCTGACAGGAACAGAAAAAAAGTAGGAGGAAGAAAAACGGCTAGTCCTGCTACTCCTCTGACTAATATAGCGTATTTATATGAGCGCCTGCAGCTCCTTACTAATTAACCTTTATCCATCAGATATGTTCAAACTTTTCATGATTCCTGATTCTTCAGATTCACACTACGATTGCTTTTTATCCACCTGAACGCAGAGATATAAAGTAATTTCTCTCCTTTGGTTCTCTTCTTCTCTTAAGTGTGAGTTGAGTCTGTCTGCATTCACACGGAAGTGAACCGCACCAGAATTTGTTTGCAAGTGAACAGTGACTGTGGTTCTTAAGGGGAACAGAGTTCTCTTGTTTGGTCCAAACCAGAGTTCAGCTGAGCTTTTACACCTTCCAAACCAAAAGATCCAAATAAAATAAACTTTAGATCAGACCAGGACCAAGCCTGGATCAGACAAGTACCACACCTGAATTGGACCAGAATCAAACCTGAATAAGACCAGGATAAGACCTGGGTTAGACCAGGACCAAACCTGGATCAAACCAGCGTCAAACCTATAAAAACAATGCAAACTGTCCAAATGATTCATCAGAATTTTAGTCTTCCTCAAAATAAGAAGCTCTGAAAATGTTTCAGGAACAGCTGAGTCGATGACGTGTGTTTCTAAAAACCTGATCTCCAAAAGTTCAGATGGAGACAAAGACCAGTGACGTGCTTCCCCGCCGTCGCTCACCTGATCCTCAGACTCAGTTTCAGCTCTGAGGCCTGCCTGTCGCTGCTGTTTTCTCGGGTGACAAATGTTTCACACCACAGACTGTGGTGTGAAAATCAATGTGAGGGTGCAAATTTATTTGTCCCAAACATGGTCCACATTTGGTCCAAACCTTCAAAGCTTAAAGCTGAGTTTCCTCTAGTCTTACACAACTTCTGTGACCTTTGTCGGAGCTGCTTCATGACCTTTGGACCACACGTTGCCCTTAGCAACAGTTGTCATGGATTAAATGAAGTAAAAGTATTTGAAGCAATCCATCACAGGCTCAACTGCATGTGGTCTTTCTTCAACCAGTCATACTTCCACAGCCTGAAACGCCAGTTTAAAGTGTCTGCGCAGACGACAAACAGCTGATGAGATGAATCAGATTTTTTGAGGAAGAGAAAGGGATTGAGGATGAAGGGAACGTTTGCCTAACTGTGACAGAAAATCAGAAAAAGAGGAAGGGACGGGATGTTTGACAGCTTTGAGCTTTGGAGGATTTTGTCAGAGAGAAGCTGCACCTACCAATGAAGGAATTCCTGCCCGACTTCATGTCCTGCTGCAGTTTGAATGGATTAGCTGTAAGGCAGAGTCTTAGGGGAATGAAGATGTGTCTGCTGCAGGCCTTCCAGGTGATGAAGAGCACGAGAAAGCTGTCCCTTCTTTCTCCTGGTGTCTCCTTCTCTCTGCTCCCCCCTGCAGTAGTGCATGGGAAAGTCACTTTCCTCTTCTGTCTGCCTCCTTTCCTCTCCAGCTAGAGAACGCAGAGATCAGTGACGCACCTGCTGTGCCTCCTCTATCCCTCCCATTTACCTGGAGAGCCTCGAAGGAAACAAAAGCAGGTGTCTGGTTACCCATGAGCGTGGGAGTCCCGCCGGAGGTGGGGGCGGTCTTCATGACACGGGAACCAGCTGAGGGACACACAAACAGGCTTTCAAAGCTCAGCAGGAGCCCGGCCACTCGCGCTACGCCTCTACCTCCTCCATCCACCGCCTCTCCAGAGCATCGGCGCTGAATTAGCATGTTAGTCACTAACAGCCCCAAGCTGTGGATCAGGCGGCAGAAAGAGCACGGCGGCTTCGCGTGAAGATGAGCACCACTGATAAGTGGTTCACAACAAAAGCATCACAATTATCATCCAAGTAGGCCACCAAAAAGATAAGCACTTGTGTGAAATTTATAATAAAAACAGAAGGATAGAGTTTAGAAAATCTATGAAAACCAATCTTTTTAAGGAGAAAGCTCCCTCAGGTGAAAAGTTAATTGTGAAAAGGTGGAGAACAAGACCTGGATTTATGTTTCACATAAAAGAAATGGGAGGTTTTAGATTTTTGGAATTAGGTCCCAACCTGAATCGCTGGAGACACCTCAGAGGAAAACAGACAAATGAGAACAGGACGGTTATCAGTCTTCCAGGAAACGACATCCCGAGATGTGCTCACAGGTTTCCAAAACTAGGTCAGGGGATTTGAGGAACTTCAGGTAACTTCCTGCAGAGAGATCACCTTTTACAAAACTGACCATCACCAGAGAGAAGCGGCAGGAAGAAGAGAAAATATCCTCTTGAGATAGTGGCATTGTGGGAACCCGGTTCCAGCCATTGACTGTATATGAGAACCGGACCGAGCGAGTGTGATGTTTTTCATAGAAAACGGCTTACTTTTGGTTCCAACCAAATGAAGTCAATCAGTCGCCATTTTTGCGCAACATGGACAGCGCCACGTTGGAACCAGATTACATCAGCAAGCAGTCAGTCTGAGTCAACAATTCTATGGCAACCACTCTCCAATCAGGAGTCAACTTGTTGGTAGTCCACACCCCTACCAGTGAATCTGTCAATCAAACATTTTGAATGTTCGACATCACCACATACTTTTATTGAGGCATCTGATTGGTCAGTTTATGACTTGAAAAGCTGTCACTACAGAAAAAAAGAACGATTATAGTAAAATAAGATTATCTAGAATGTGTTTAAAAAAATCATAGCAAGAGTGGTTATTCTGACCAACTGTATGACTGAGTAACAGCTGTTTATTTCTCAATAGAAGTCTATGGGATTTTGGCTTCTTGGAACCAGCGGGTTTTTCCAACTAATGGTTCCAGCTGTGCATGTAAGCTGGTGGAAGTACGTCTTTCTTTCATTGATTTACCATACAAAGGCAAGTGAAAGAAGGATTTGGTTGGACCTCATTGTGGTTTTTGGTGCATTTACATGAACTTTTCATTGGAAGTGGTCACTTGGCACGAGCGTTGCCGTAGCTTCATACGGGGCTCCAAGCAGCAGAAAAACACTAAGTAACTCCAGAACAGTTCGAGTGCTCTTCTTTTAGTGCTCAGAGTTAATAGACCATCATGCAAAGTCTCATCTGCAGAAATATACTTATGAAAACCAGGTTTATCTATTTACAGCAACTGTTTATACAAGATTTGAAAGAAAAACACATTAGTAAACATACATTTGATTACTGTACACTAGTAAACACCCTTTATGTTGACTGATTTCACATTGCTTCTATTAAAAAATTATTAATGAAGAGAAGTTGTCCTTTCTACTGACTTAAAACTTTGTTTTCATGTTTAAAAAAAGCTGTGTTGAAAATGTTCTTAACTGAACCCAGAGTAAACTTAGAAAGCCTCCTGCTCACCTGAGTTATGCAGCTTAAAGTGTCAAACAAAGACGCTCTGAATCTAACAACAATGGATGTTTGTTTAAACCTGAGTTACAGTGAGAGGCTTCATTAGGAGGAAGAGGAGAGAAGATGCCGAGGCTGTACGGATCGTCATGTGGGGGGGGATCATGCACAGGAAACTGGGGCTTGTTGAGACGCTGTTGCGCTCGCAGTCATGTGGCTCTTTCTCGCCATGTTTGGCTTCATTGTTCGTGACTCGGCTGACACAGAGGCCATGAAAACAAAAGCTTGATTTATTTTTGTGAGACTCTTTTGGTCAATCAGTTTACTTTGCTGCTGAGCTCAGAAAAACTGAACTCTGGTTTGTGTTTATTTTATTCATTTTAATTTTCAGAGTGGTGACAAAAAGGATAAGGTGTATTTGCACCTTTTATGACACTTTGGATAGATTAATGAATAAAAAAATACAAAATACAGCTCACAAATATACAATTTCTGCAAAGTCAACAATTAAGGAGTTTTTTTTTCTGCTATAGAGAATGGATTTATGGGAAGTGAGGGAAGCTGGGCTCAAAAGGAGCACACAGAGCTCGTGTTTTAACGTGTTTTAAGCTGTGGTGTAATGTTGGTGAGGTATGATTGTATGTGAATGATATCATAGATAAGAAAAGATATTTTGTTGGACTATTTAGTGCCCTGGATTTTCAAAGCAATTCGAACATCCTAGTCACTACTTTTTTTTTTAAATGGTAAATATGACATCACCAATTTCCCAAAGCAAAAACTTAACAAACACAAAGAGTTTTTATGAATCCACTGGGTTCTGATGATGAAAACTTGGATAGTTTGACATGGAAAATTGTTTAAATACAATGCATTGTGGTCTATATTCGCCATTCCAGTGGTCATCAATGCGCACTGTTTTTTTTTGCAGAGATTTCTGGGAAATTTCTAGGGGCACTAGATTTGAGGAGGGGGTCTTCCAACCTTTGGAAAATTTCAAGGAACCAAGTTTATTTGCAATTTCAGAAGAACAGTGAGGAGCGCACGGTTTCCTTATTGCTTAATTTAGCCTTTATGAAGTCATTTTTGAACCCGTGTCCTGGTTCTGAAATATTCCAAATTAAAGCTAATATGTAAGCAAATCCAAGCAGAACAATGAAAGAGTTCGTTTAGAGAGTTGAAAGGATCCAAATGTGTTCCCCCACCCGGGCTCTAAGCCGACTCAGTGAAGGAGGATGGGCAGCAGCAGCCGGACTCCGTCCAGGTGCGGGATTGAGATCACCCTGTCTGTACAGTGGGTCAGTGCTTGCAGCCTTGGCTCACCTTTTGCTTTCTTTAACCCGATTAGCAGCCGGTCGTGGCACAGACAGGTCTTTGTGTGTGTGAGGAAGGCTAAAAAGACCGGGAGGAGTGCTGCAGAGAATCAGAGTTTTTCACTACTGAGACCTGCAGTCAGAGGGTCTTCCAGCTGGTGATCGAGGGGTTTGAGGAGTCACTTTGGACATGGAAGAGCTTATCACTCAGGGGTGTATAAATAGAAACAGAACAGGCTGCTTTAATCACCTTAAGAACCGTGTGATCTTCACTGTGAAGTGTTGAGTCACAGCAATGACACAGTGGACATGAAAACTGTTAGTTCAGGTTGTGAGGTTTGGATTAAAAAGCCTCCTAAATACTTATGTCTACCACGTTTTATTTGTTATTATCAGTCTACCAAAGGGGTTTTTTGTGGTGGTTATGTTTTGACAAAAAACTTAAACTATTAGAAATTAATCTCATCCCTAAAATCAGTTGTAAACTCTTTCATGTTTTTTTTTGCAGATCCAGAAAGCTCAGTTTCATGCAACCTCATCATGTTTTTCTGTTTCTGAAGCGCGTTGAAACCTCTTTGTAATCTGGTTTTACAAATCTGTTTCACTTTTAATCCTTTATTCTGTGCATGAAAAAAAAAATGGATTTATGTGACTGTAGTTTGTCTTCCATGAGACTCACGCGCAAACCCAGGCTCACCTCCAGGACCATGTCAAAGTTCTGTGTGGGGACGGTCACACAAGGACAGGTCATCCTGTCATTATAATTGAACCAGTCTCTACCGTATGAGGAACAGGCTTTAACTCTTACCTTTCCTTTGACATCAGTGTACTGAACAAGTCAGGTCAGGGTTTTTCGCAGACATTTGTCATAATCTGATTTGACGTTTAAAACATATTTTTTCATGTCTGTAAAACAATCGGATGATATGCACCAAAAAAAACCCATCTAAGTCACATTTTTTAAACGATAGCCTGCTTTTGCTTTCATCGTTGAAACATTATTACATGCACTATATAATGCAAGTCATTTTAAAACAAATTCTATTGAGTTAAAACAAAATTTTGAATTCATTTGAGGAAAACTTGCGGTGATTGATCTAAATCAGGATCGACTGCCAGCACATTTCCAGTGGTTAGCCTTTTTCTGAAGAGGAGTTCTCAGGATGATCGTCTCTGGAGAACAAGCAGGCATGAAGTGAACTGCTCTGGAGAATTGACCCCCACAGAACAGTCAAAGGAGTTGAAGCCTTGATGAACTTGAGGTGGATTGTTGACTTTGAGCCCAGAAAACCTCTGTAACTGAGTCCAGGATGGAGAGAAGTGTTGGAAATATTTTCATTTACATTTTTTATCATATTTTTAATAAAATATGACGTGCTGCAGATAAGCTCCAAACCCAAGTGCAGAAAAAAACATTATTAAAATGTTTATTTCATGCATGAACATAATATGTTTACTCTGATTCTTTCACATAAAAGCAAAACTTTTATGTATCCATTAATGTCTAGGTCCTCCAGAATTGCACTTCTCCCTGCAAAGCGTATTATATTTTTATGATTTATATAGTTCTCATCTTAGTGTTTACATGTTTTCACCCCTACGGGTGCTGCAGGTTTTTGGGATGTCCAGTTCGTGGAGGGTCATAGAGAGGTGCGGTCGCATCTTAAAGGGGTTGAAAGTTACATAAAGCTACATACAGACTGGACATTTATCAAGCAGGGGGGCTTCCTCTTCTTTTTTTTTTTGTTGCTACTATTTAGTAGCGTGTGTGCGCCATCTACAATTCGAAGAGGCTTGGTGAAAATTTGAAATCATGCAATTTGGGCATGATATGGAAGCGGTTGTTTGTTGCTAGCGTTCTTGCCATTGCGGATATGAATTACCATCGTATCAGTAGCGTGGCCCTGGTTTAACTTCATTTGAAAAACAAACACAGACGTCATCAGGCTCGTCACCATGTCTGAGTTCACCAGATAAACCAGCTACACTGTGAGTTTGGTGAGTCTGCTTCATAAGTCACTACCCAATCTGGTCAAAGTTTGACCCGGTTTAGCTGGCGATGGCTATGCATTGTGTACTAGAGTCCAAAAACGGTCATAGAAACCGTTTCTAGTTTTGAACGCAGAAGCCCAAAACGCGTTTCTATTGACTCTTCATTGGGAGTGACCACTTGTAGTGTGAATGTAGCTCAAGTGTTTGCTATAACCTGTCACCTGCAGCATGCCCGTAGAAGGGAATGTGTCTACAATCCGAACATTTTGTGTGGGCCCAGATTTGTCCAGATTTTTTACCAGCAGACAGCCTGTATCCACCCATAAGGTAGTTGCATCTAAGGCATAACTTTTTGTCAGCTGTGATTGTGAAGACACCTTCCCTTTCCTGCGATTATCTCTGCCGCTCCGATCACCCTCTGAAATGTGGTTCTGTGTTATCATTCTGGCATTCACGACAGACAGCGGTTCTGGTAAGTAGACTGGAGCCATTTCCAGCAGACATGAGATGGTCTGTTTTCTCGTCACGCCACTTGGAGCCGTCAACACGTTGAAGCAGACGACTCTCGGAGGCTCTCCACACCGAAAGTAGCCAACAAGATAAGCTCAAGTGCGAATGTCTACCTCACTGTAAACATGCCAGTCTATTCACCAGAAGAATTCTTTAGTTGGATTTTTATAAATGCTAAATCTGTGGTTTTCGGTTGGAACATGGATGCCCTGTAAGGAGCCTTCAGAGCTGCAGAGGATGCTCAACTTCACTGTACCGTTCAGAAGGATGCTGAACAGCAGCAGGACAGAGCTGAAGGACAGAGCAGGACGGAAAATGTAACGCACTAAAATAGCTGCGGCCGGCCCAGCTGGTCAGCGTGTAATTCTCAGAAGCCCTCCATGCTTTAGCGGGTCAGAGGAAGCGACTGTCGCCGCTGCTCGCAAAAGTCTCACTAAAAGTCTATGAGCTCCTCCTTCATCTTCTGGAAGACTGTTTGCATTTGTGCGTTTATGACTTGTCCAAACTCCTGTCATGAGTCGTTTGCTTTGAGGAATTACACAACTGCTTGGGAGCAGTTGTGTAATGTAGCAGTCTTACCTAACTGCTGAACTACAGAGGAGGATTACAGCACGCCGGTCACTCTCATGAATGTGGAACAGCAGTTTAAAATAAGGCTTTTCACAGAAGCTGCAGGCTGGTGTGCTCGACCATGCATGCGAGGGCGGAGGAGCCTCAACGGCCGTAATCTCCCCTCTGATTACCCACATCTGTCCTCATTGCAGCACAGATCTCATGGTAAATAGTTCATGACCCCAATCACAGAGAAATTGTGACAAAATCCAGCAAATGGTAAGGCACAAAAACTGAAAGTTACATTAACGTAAACAAAGTATCTCATCAAATATACAGAGGAAATGTTTCTTCTTCAGCTTGCTGGCTTTTGGTAGACTCTCCTCGGACGAGAGCCACCATGAAGAGTCAGGAAGGACGGATGCTGATGGCATTTCTGTGAACTATCAAAAAGAAAAGCACAAAAAGTTTTCTCATGATGCTGTCTCAGAAAAAAAGTGCATTCAAGATACTGTTTCTGTCTGTGGACGATTATGGGCAATACATCTTCTATGGCCAATCCAGGAAGACTGCAGCCTCACTCAGATGTCCACTGTTCCATTTAGCAACAGCGACTCCTTTCATTTTATGTTTGCCTTTTGATTGTTGTTGCTTTTAGTCTATTGTGTTTTTTTATTGTTTTAACCTTTGGCTATACATGTCTTTTATATCAAGCACCTTGTGTTCCACGTATGTTGATGCAATGCGCTCTACAAATAAAGGGATTGATTGATTAATGGATTGATTGAACTCGGCCTCTAGTTCTCCTGAGATTAGATCTCTGGAGGCCAAGCAGAGACTGGCGTTACATGAAGTACAGAGGAGTAAAAAACAAGTGGAAAGGAGGACAGAGACATGAAAAGGGCTCTAGGAAAGGAGTGACATAAGAAATGTTCTGAAGTAGAAGTATTCGGATTGGATCTAAAGAAGTTTGGATTAAATAACAGTGAGAGGAGGAGAAATTTCCTTCATAATGGTGAGAGCTCCTTACAGACAAACTAGCCGCTGTTAGAGTTGTCTTTGGTTTTTTGGTCTGCTTCCGCCTTTGGTCTTCTCCTGCAAGAACCATAATTGAAGTAGAACCAAACCAGATAAAGGAGAACATACAGTCAACATTCTATTATGAGCTTGATGCAAACCCAGAAGTCCCATCCATCCGTCTTCAGAACTTTCTGAGTCCTTTTTGGGGTCTCGTGGTTGCTGAGGCTTCTAGTCCCTTTGGATGTTTGAGAATATGTTTTGTTATAAATCTTACAAAAAACTGTAAAAGATGAAAGTGCAATTAAAGAAATAAAAAAACAACACCAAAGCTGTGGGTGGGATCAGAAAAACTCTATTTTCTTTGCTAATGTGACCAAGGCTGCATTTCAGTCTTAAATTTTAATGCTGATGCTTCACGTTTAGAAGCCTGAACCTGAATTTTCTTTCCCCCACCTTCTTGAGTTCAAATAAAAAGTTTTTTGCATTTTGTTTATATGTGTTGCCCTCATCCTTGCACTGGTTGCTATGGGAAATTTGAAAAGTTTCTTTGTCACCCTAATCTCTGTGCTTAGGCCATTTCTCTGGTTGAGACATGATAAAACTACCTGGTTGCCATAGTCACAAACCAGATGAATTCTCCTTTAATCCTGTGCTGCTTATTGACTGTACATGCCCATGCAGGCCTGCTGCAGTCTATATATTTGTAAGGAAGTGCTGACAGATTGGAACTTGTTCAACATTAAATGTAATGAGTGCAGCAGTTGACCTGCGAACATTTGCCTCTGAGCCGCAAATAAATCTCAGCCGGAGAACTGCTGCATCACCCTGCAGAGCCTTTAATCCTCATGTGCCGTTACATGTCTGCCTGCTGGGATGGATTAGATGATGTCATGGTCGCTAGGGTGATTACGTCAAGTTAACGTGAACTGCGGTTTGTGCGAAACGCTCCGGAGGACAGATCCGGGGAGCAGGTGGAGGCCCGAAGCAGCACAGAGGACGCGTCACTGCACATTACCCACAGAAGGAGGACTTTTACATAATGTGTGTCTGTGAATACAAATGTTATACAATGATGTCCTGAGATGCAGAGTTCCTTTCTGCCAGTTTAGGGTCAGGTCAAAGTCTCTTTCTGGGTTTTCAGCAAAAATATTTGCAATTATGTTTGGAAAAAAGATGCAGTTGTACTCAAAAGTTTTCCTACCCTGGAAGAAGTTATGATTTCTTGGTAAATTTTCAGAGAGTATGAATGATAACACAAAATGTTTTTTTCCACTCATTGTTAGTGGTTAGGAGAAGCCATCTGTTTTCAAAATTTTTATTTTAAATCACGATGACAAAAGAAACTTCCTAAACGACCTAACCGATACAAAAGTACTAAGAAGGATTAGGATCATTTTAAGAATACAAAATAAATTATCATTATTATTGTTATTATGAAAAATTACATTTATGAGGCAAAAGGCTGTTTACTAAGAAAAATACAAACTACAACAAAAAAAAGAACCAACTTCATGTTATAGTATGATAGTCGTGGCAACGATTAATTCAGCATTTTATTTACTCCAAAACGAAGTCTTATAGTCAATATTATATATAATATTATTATTATTATTATATATAATATTATATTCTTATAGTCTTAGAGTCAATATTAATTAATCACAAGTACAAGGACATCAAGAAGAATTTGAGAAAGATATCTGACCCACGAGAAGTACATTTCTAGTGGCCGCGCAGTTTAGGCCGTCCGCTGTAGCCTAGTTGCAGAGGTTCTCATGGCGCATGGATTCCTACAATCTTCTGACATCACCATAAATGGCTGCATTGATGGATTGAATCACCATGTGATGTGGACAGAGGCTTGCATAACCAACTTTATTTTCAAAAAAGCGTGACTTTTTCTCATGATGTTACGAGTTTATTTTAATAAAAATTGTGATAATCTTATGAGTCTATTCTAGTCGATTTTTGACTTTTTTTTTCTCATACTTCTACAACTTTGTTGTTGTGTATTCATTTCATTTTTTCTTTCATGGTGGGCCTAATACGATGTCACACGAACGATCCTGTGAATAAATATAGAAATTCACTCGGCAGGTCACAGGCGAGAAGGCCTTTAGTTTGTTTTGCTGTTTCACAGTTTTTCTGACGGACTGCTGGAGCTCTTTGGGTTCAAACTCGTGTTCGGCTTCGTGATGAATTTGGGGTCGTGTAGCTAAAAACAGGCTGTCCCCCATCGAGTCCGCAGCTGTAGGTCAGAGGCCAAAGATGAGCCCCCCCCCCCCCCCCCACTTCCTCCACTGGGTTCTTTCTTTGAAGCAGCTCCGCTCACGTTGTTACATAACAAACTCCTTCATCAGACAAAATAGAAAGTGGACAGTTCAGCAAAAACACCACTAAAAGAAAACAACCGGATGAGGTATTTTAAAAGCATTAAATCTACGACAAAGCTGGTTCTCCTGGTTTGGCAGGGGTGAAAGCTCACTTGAACTGTCTCTGTTCATTTGCAAGTGAACTCTGGTGGAGTTCACTTCAGTGTGAATGCAGACAGATTCTCCACACACCACAGAGAGGAAGGAGGAAATGACAATAACTCATTGGCTGTGTATGAGAACTGGAATGAGTGAGTGTGACATCACTCATAAAAAAATAGCTAACTTACGGCTCCAGTCAAATTAAATTAATTCAGTCGCCGTTATTTTGCGATTCAGATGTCGCCATGCTGGAGCCAGACGATGGCTCAACTCTGACTTCTATGGCACCAACTCTTACCAACCAGGAGTGAGCATGTTGAAAGTCCACACCTCTACCACTTGAAGGCGGGCTTGGGAGTATTGATCGATCAAACGTGTCAAATGTTTGACCTAGGCCTTGAACTACAGAAAACATATCACGGAAAAAAAAGAGGATTAGCCAGAAGGTGTTAAAAATATATCACAGGAAGAATAGTTATTCTGACAAATGAGGTGACTGAGTAATAGCTATTTATATCTCAATTGAAGTCCAAGGGATTTTGGCCTTTTGGAGTCAGCAGATACTTCCTGTTCGGAACGTGAAGTGGGAGGGATCACTCAGTCCGGTTTTCATGTGCAGTCACTGCCTTAACTCCATGTTAGATGGAGAAAAAACAGCCACGGTTGTACTATGAATAAGCAGAAATTATGCTTGAAATGTTTGCTTGGTAAATATGGTGTTGTGAAGAGCCGCAGGCACAGCATGTGATTCCTGAAATTCTTTGGCAGAAAGACTCATCTTCCAAGATGAGGATGTCTCCAGACTTTGTTGTTTCTGCTCTCCCATCAGAGGGCAAAAGCAGAAACCTTGATCTTCTGCATCTTTGTTGTTCTGCAGAATCAAAGCTGTCTGGATTTACAGTTAGTTCTGCCTCTGGGACCTCTGACAGCTCCACGGGTCATCTTCTGGTCGCGGGTGAAGCTGCAGAGTTGCCATGCTGGCAGTGTGAGAAGTCACGTGATCATGGGGACGTGCACGCTGCTGATGTCAGCAGGAGTAAAACCAGGTAAACCAGTCAGTTCATGCAAACACGGAGGTGACCCACTTTGGGGTCAGCTGAGATCCACCTCTGCTGAACAAAACACTCTCTTCAGCCTCTGTGGGAAGATGAGCCACTTCAGCTGAGAGTAACACAAATGTGAGAACATAACCCAGCAGTGGTCAGGTTTTTCTGAACTTCTTGTCCTTATTTTTTGAAGCTTCAAAAGACATTTGTTGCTCGATTGTTTTAGGAGGTCAGAAGGCTCAGATTCTCTCGATTGTGGTGCAAACATCTGACAACTGAGACTTTTTCTGTCCCCCAAAAGAGTAAAGTCTGTTTCAAATTCAGCTTGTCAGATCTTGATTTTGAATGTTTCAGTTTCAGCAACAGTGAAAAGCCTTTCTCATCACTTCCTCATAAAAATCTTCCTTTTTCTCCCCAAGTTAAAATATGTCTGCAGAACAACTGGTGATATCAGCGTTTAAGTCGAGTCATTAAGCCGCTCTATTTAGAAACCCTTTCACAGAAGGACACAGGAAGTATAGACAGTACCAGGGTGAGCTTTAGAGAAGGCTTTTTTACCGTAAGCTAAAAATAGCTCGAGCTAAAACAAAAGCTAATTTCCTAATAAAAGCTCTGAAACCAAAAGTATCAAGTTACTGGACAGTCTGGTTATTTTTAACAAAGAAAAAACTCCCATGATGACATTTAAGAACACAGTTGCTGTTTTAAGGTGGACGGAATTTAAATCTGTTTGCAAATCCTCTCTGAGTGTATTTTATGCTGATATTCACAGTTAGAAGTGGTATTTTTGGGTTCTCTGGTTTAAGTCAATCATGCTTAAGTTTGTGGGATTTCACGGCATACTGTACCTGGGTATTTTTCTTTCAATTATTCAAGTGTCCACCGTTAGATTGATCTTGTCTTGTATTTTGTACCTTCTTACTTCGCATTTATTCTTCAGAATCCGACTATCATGAATCAAGTTGCTGAGTTTTCATAGGTTGGAATCCTCCACTCTTTGTCGAATAATCAAGGCTACAATTCCTGTCTGTTCTCAAGGGGTCAATGGGACAATCCTCTTCCTACTTGCTTGATCCAGTTTGCCGGGACTTTCCTCTTCATGCCTGCTTGTTCCTGTTCCTCCTGGGACTCTTGTTCATCCTGGTTGTTTGTTCCAGGCGGGTTGCCGGGATACAGCTGTTTTTCTCTGCTTACCTTGAACATGGTCCTCTGCCCTCCTGCTTTAATGGGGCACACAGGACGTTACTCTTCACGCCTACATGTCCTGAGGCCCTCCAGAGACTACCAATCCTCTTTTTCCTGTGTGCTTGTTCCAAGCACGTTGCCCAATTCCAGTCTGTCTCTGACAGTTCTGAGGATCTCACCTGGACCAGGTTCCTTTTTCTGCCTGTTTCAATGGGGTAGACAGGACGCTCCTCTTCATGCCTTGCTGTTCCATTTGCTTGCTGGAATACTTTTCCTTCCTGTTTGCTTGCTCTGAGGGAGATCATCTCTGCACTCCTATTCCCACCAACCTGTCCCAGAGGAGTTGCTTTTTTAGTTCTGATTTCAGAGGGTCATGGTACAGGCACAAAACAGTCTTCAATGTGGTTGATGCGATGTCATTCCTCTTTATGCGTTTTCCAAGGAGTTTGCTGGGATGACCCCCTTCTTGTCTCTATTTTCCCAGGAATCTGGACAAAGCTCCACACCCCACTTTCTAAAGTGGTGTCAACAGGAGGGTTCACCTTTTTCTCTGGCTCACCTATAGGGCGCCTTCTCTCCTCTTAGGTCACCTGACCCACCTGCCGCAAAGGGGTCTTTAGACAGGGGGACGGCCTTACCTTTAGGCAAAGGTAGGCGAACCAATGCTTTGAGAGCCTGGAGCTGAACACTCAAAAATATCTAAAATAATTTTCATGCCCATTACTATTGAACTTTGTCATAAAAAAACCCAAATCACTGAAATGATGTAAGACTGCTCATGTGAAAGTGTTTTGTCCTCCCCCGTCCCTGTGTAGCAATGGACTACTCCATCATCAGCAAGTTAGATATGCATCCCTATGTGATTTTACTTATTAAATTCATATCAAAACATTTGAATTCTTGACATTTAGGATGTCTAAAAGTGGGCCAGTAAAAAAGTTGTTCGACTGATGTTTTTTTAAAGAAATAATGAATACATCCGCTGCAGAGGCCTCCCATGTTATTGCTCGCCTGGGGCCCCCAAAAGTCTGCCACCATCTTTAGATGCCTTCTTTCTCCCTGTTCTGCAGAGCTGGACTCTTTTTGCTCCCAAAGCTGCATTTTCCTGAACTTTTTTGTTGTTTTTGTTCTAGCTAACACGTTTTTAAGTGTTTCAGACAACACAGAAAACGGCCGTCACAAGACACCCAGACATTATTTTTCAGTTACATTTCTAATATTAGTGTTAATTCATTTCCTGGTGTTTGGGGAAAGTGGATTCCTACGAGTTACCCGGCTGGTTTCAATCTAAACTTACTGCTTCACAATCCAACATATGCTCTGTTCAAAAACCTGAAGAACAAACTTTTCATGTCGTAGTTGCTGAACAGTTAGTTCCATGAGTCATATCCTGTCACGTGAATTTGATTGTTTCCAAAGACAGGTTTGGAGGTATTAACATTTCCTTTCATTTCCTCATCATTAAAGAGTGATGTTTTTTTTTTTTTCACCTGATTGGCTTTGAACAGAAATAATGAAAACATATTTTTGATTCTTTTATTGAATTATCTTGAATTTCCTGTTTGGTGCAGAGAAAAGGACAACATTAGGAAACCAAAGCAGTGAGAGGAGGTTGGTTGGCATAATTTATTTAACCCTCTCCCTATTTATCTGACCTTTTGTGCTTATTGTTGGTGATTCTTTCCACTTGTTTGTAATGCTGGAGTTTCCCTGTTATCAGGTAAATAAAGTCTTATCACACGAGCACTCTTGACGTAAAGTACGGCACTCCATGCAGACAAAATCTGACTGTGACTTTATTACTAGAAGTTTGAACATTCAGTCCTTAAAACCTGAAACATGCCTCTGTCTGCACCCACCCACCTCCTGTAGTCAAGATTGCAGAAAAATACATCACCACACCCCATAATGTATTTTTGAAATTCTTCTTTCTTTCTGCGAGTGAAAATTTGACTCCTGGTCCACACTCAAACTTCACTAACATTTACACACCCCTAGTACTTGATAAAAAAGGAAGTTTTGACACAGCCAAAGATCCTCTCCATGATATGATGACATCACAGTGTCCGAAACCATAACAAAAAGAGGTCAAAGTCTCAAAAAATATAGTTCAATATTCACTTACAAAACCAAAACACACCTGTCAGGGAACTTCAAGTGAAATTTTAAGATTATTATGGGATGGCCACAGGACATTGCGGCTTGGCGGCCATTTAAGAGCAAAGTATGAAATTTGGCCATTTTCACATTTTCCCACAATATGGAAAAGAAAACTTTTGTCCATGAAATTTCACACACATACCGTTAGGTCAAGTCTACAACCACACCCAAAGTTTGGCTGACCTCTGACCTCTGGAAGAGGCTGCCATCTTGAATCTTACAAGAAAATCACCTTCAGTACAAGTTACAAAGTTATAAAAATGTTAAATAACTAAATATAACAATCTGACCTGAACATGCATCAAATATAGAACATGCATATTAATATGGCATAATACCATTATAATAGGAATAAAAAAGTATTTGGTGCAAAATTTAAAATGAGCTGCAATGTAATAAAAATGTAAGTATAACAGCTCCACAAACGTACTTTTTAAATGAATGCAGTAATGAAATATCAAAGTCACTAGTGAAAAAAAAACAACTCTCTAATAAACATAAAAGGATAACCAACACAACAAAAAATCCTGACGGCGCAATGGCTCTTTAATGACTCTGCTCTCCGATGAAGCAGGAGGAGAGTTTCAGGTTTTTCCTAAAATCGGGCTGTTTTTTCCCAATCTGGCAACACTGCAGACAGATAGACGCTGCGCTTGCCTGAACTCCGTAGGTAAATTCAAGCTCTTTATTGTATGTACTGAAGAAAAACTGCAACTAAAGTATCGATCTCATCACGCTAGTATTCATACTTCACCTTGGTATCGATACTCAGATCGATACTCCCACCCCTGCCTCCCAGGAATTTTGATTAATCACCTCCTCGAGCATCATTGGGAAGCTACTTGGGAAAAATTCAAAGTTGTAGATTTTGAACTGCGTTAGCGTTACAGGCTTGTTAAAATGGCCTTCCTCTGTTGCACATTTTTTACAGAAATATTGTGAAAAGGTAATACGTTTGCTCAATAAGTCGTTAGCTCAAGCTGAACAAAACGAAATGACCAACGATATGAACATATCAGGAATGCTAGCAAAAAACATTCCTATGTTTATTGGTTTTGTTTTTTGTTGTCTATTCTTGAAAAGAAACAACGGAGCTTGAAAAAAAAAAAAACCTCTGGTTCAAAGAAATCCAAGTTCACTTCTGCTGAATTTTGTAAAGATTGCATAGACCTGGGCCATACAATGCAGCAATACTAAGTTTATTGTTCCACTTCTGTCAGAGTCACCCGTAAACGATGCTTTATTTGCAGAAACAAAAGATCTTGCAATAACTGAAAATAGAGTTCCCATTCCTAAATGCAAAAGCAACTGTTTGTTCTTTGAGGTTTACATAGTGTTGCCTGCATCTGAGCATGCTCAGAGCCGTACTGGAGCTTTCTGTCGACAGGTACAGACCCGCTGTCTGTGGTGAGAGAACACTCTCGATTTCCTGCTGATGCCTCTGCAGACCTGCAAGTTTCCAAAACAGCTCGAAGGTCTGGAGGCTGGTGACCTTAATCAACTCTAAAATGACGACTGTTGCACAACTTGTGTTTGCTGCAAAGCTTGCCATGTGTGCATAAATCAAAAAGAAAGAAGACAAAATTAAATTGTTGAGCAGCTTTGACTGTCTGAGTTGTATTTAAATGTTACTCAAAATCAGTTTTTAATGCTCCTTTTTTTGGTTTGAACAAAAATCACGTTTTGTTCTGAGCAAAGCTTAAAAAAACATCATTTTTATGTAAGAATAATGATGCAGCAGCTCTTTGATTACTCTGCACTGCTTAATTCAGGTCCTCTGACGTCAGTCTGCCTCTTACACAAGAATCACAAATCCTTCTCGGACATCAAAGCTCTTAAGCATCGTTCGTCTGAGCTGCTGCACCCCGGCGGGCGGCCCTCTTCTTTCAGCCTGCTGACGACCTGAGGAGCAAGGCAGCATCCATCGCTTCCTTTGGTTCGGTTCAGGCTGCAGGCAGGGCTCTGCAGAGAAAAGGTTGCATAAGAGGGGAGCTGGTTCCTTACTTCTCCAACTGGATCTGGGTCAATGCAGCAGCGGCTTCACTTACGTCATTAACAGATAAGAGAGAAGGGGACGCTCTGCAGTCTCGAATTTATTGCTTTTCACCAAGCTGAGCTCATCTCTCTGCTCAGTAACTCCAGAGTTTCCAGCTCTCCTGGTGATAAAAATGTGTGAAAACAGCAGCTCAGTCACCTGCCTCACTGAAAAGGAATGTACAGAATGTTTGGCTGCTTCTTTTTTTCCCTTTTCTCCATGTTATCAAACCTGAACTTTTTAAATTGAAGCTCTTGGTGTTTACTGTCAAGATTTCCTGGATTTTTAGCACCTTTTTCTTCTTAGTTTGACCAAAACCAGAACAAAAAGCAAAGTCTTTCACAATCACAAAGAGACATGTTCAGTTGGATCAGAATCCCAGTCACTCTCAAGTGATGGAAAAAAGGCCTTAAAAGGAAAAAGATTATAAAAAAATCATAAAAACACTGAACATGTCCAAAAATCCTCCTTAAAAAAAGCTTATATCTGATATCAATTAAAACAGACCACTGTCACAATTTGCATCTTTTATTCTTTTCAGATTTCTTTCTTTTATTGTGTAGTTTCAGCCCTGCAGCAGACTGGAGAATTGTCCAGGGTATACCTCACCATTGCCCAAAGTAGCTGGGAATAGTTCCAGCAACCCGGTGGCGTGTTAAGGTATTTGGTGGGTTTATTTCTTTAATGCTACACTCTTGTTTATCAGTCTTTATAACAACTTAAGGATTCATCTGTTGACGTAGCTCTGCTAGAGTCGTTTTTATTACATTTTATTTCATCATTAAACATATTTAAAGACCCACTGTGATGAAATGGTGTTTTTAACATGTTCTTGTGGCGTTTATCTGATGATGGAGGACACACATTGAGAAAATGAAGCTCAAAATTGAGTATTTCTTTAGTTAAATTGATGCTGTTGGAAAAAGCCCGTAGTTGTGATGTAGAAGCCGTCACCCTGCTCCGCTCCAGTCTTACAGATCCGCTTGTAAGCAAATAGATCCATTAACGTCTTTGGTCGGCTTTTTCATTATTTTTCCAGACGGTTTGGTCCTCTTCAGTCTTTGTATATTTCCTGATATCTCTGTGTGTTAAAGCAAACCAAACCAGACATTTCTCAGCATTATACCTGAGATTAAAGTATCCCTTGAATGGTGTGTAGATGAAACGGTGAGGAGCTGAAAGTCTTAAGAATGAGAACATTCTTTGACAGTCGCAGCTCCACAGTTCCCTCCTCCATGACATCGACCTGTCTTTCATCTTAATGATGATCTCAAATGGAAAAGAAAGCATGACCCCCCCTCTCAACATCATCAGATCATTTTCATAACAAAACTTCATCAAATTAAAAGGTTTTTTGGGGGGTAAAATCTTCTTCTTTGCAAAAGTTCAGATGTTTGAAAGGAAACTAATATGCTGCCATAGCAGTATCAAGAAAACCAGTTAAAAAATAACTGATAGACATATACAACCCAATGATCGCTTTTTCCCTGGTGATGTCATGACATACACTGCTGCAGGGGTGATTTTTAACTATTTGATCAGTCAATTTCTGCATGGTTATGTAACCATTTGGAGAGAAGTCAACTCCCCAGGGTTCAGGCTTTGATTTTTTTGGCCTAAAGTCCATCAAACACCAGACTTTCAGTCCTCCTTTAAGTCCATCTTCTGTTAGTTATGGAAAATAGTTTTTTTTAGTGGAGAGCTTTAATTTTCTGAGGCTTTTCCTGTTTTACTCCAATTTTAAAACTGTTCACAGATTAACACCGGGACTGATCGATTATTAGAACCACATCCTCTGTGTCAGAGGCAGTTTGGTTGGAGATTTCATTTGGTTTTAACAGTCCAGAAATGAAAACAGATTTTTCTCCAAAATAAAATTTAAAAAAGAGGGGGGGGGGGGCCTGACAGGCTGAAAAAAGGAATGAGAAGAGGGACAGATCTGGTCCCGCCCACAGATGTCTGTCTTGCTGCATCACGCCTCACTGACAGCCAATGTGAGAGGCGAGCGCGTCTGCAGGAAGTGAGTCACTCAGTTCATCATCTCCAGAATCTGCAGTCAAGAACAAATTACCAAACAAATTAATTATTAAATTAAATGACAAACAACTGATTGCATGAGTGTACAAATGAACAAATGAATGCAAAAAGCAAACAACTGAATAAACGAATGAATAAATCCACAAATAAACAACCGAGTAAATGAATAAATAACAGATTGAATAAACAAAAAAAATGAAAGGAAAATTCAAGGTTGTGCTCATTGATTACCATCAGAAAACATGATCATAAACATTAGCATGCAGTGACTTTCAAATCCTCCCGCTTCTTTGTTAAATAAAGAGGTGAATGAATTAATGAATTACTGCAATTCCCTGCATATTTGAACTGAGTCCGCAGCATCATCATGGTCTGAAAGAAACATTAGACTCTGAAAGATGAATCATCAATACATTTTGTTGCAATAATCAAATGATGATGATGAACCAAAATGTTGCTTTCTTGCTTCGAAAAAAACAAAAAAAGAAAACACGCCTGAATCCTCAGGGAGCTTGACGTTGAGTTAGACTTCGCAGATCTTTATTGGTAATTTCAACCTTCTGTTTGTCATTGTATTACTTGACCACAACATTTACTTTGTTTTTAAAACTTTAGACTGAACGCCATCTGTAAATAAAATCTAATAAAGTGATATTCTGTGAAATTGCAAAGCGAAGCTTCTGCCGGCCTTATTCAGCATCTTTGTTTTAATGACTTTGCAGTTTTTATTTATTTTTTTGTTGGCAAAGATGTGCCTGAGACTACCTGCTCTCTGCACAAACTCAGCAGCTTTATCTACAGTTATTTTCATCTGCTTCCCAATGACTTCTGTCAAAAAAACTAAATCGAAACTCTCTGGTTTTAATCCGACATAAAAACGTCCATTAAGGAAGTCCCTACAGGATTAGGATGAGTGATTTACAGCCGGGATTTTAAAGGAATGTCAGATTAAGATTAGAGGTTGTGGAACTGCATCACTTAATGTCTTTAAGTGCAAAAAATGTAATTCAGAAATGTCACTTTAGAGAACATCCTATCATGAATTATGTAAAACATTTAAAAAAACTTGTAGAAATATCTTCCAGTGAGCTCAAAAGCACAACAATATTTTAAAATGATTAAAAAAACTAGCAAGATGTGATAATGAGCAATAAAACCCATTGACTGATGTTTCTCCAATGCTGTTTGTGGTATTTTTGAGCAGAAAAATGCAATATAGAAGTTTTTTCCTAAATAATTTGTTGCATCAAATTCCACTTTTGCTTAGTTCAAAACACTAGTTAAGGTTAATTTCAAACTAATTATTCTTTTAAGTCGTAAAAAATCATAAATATTGAAACTAAAAGGATTGATTTGATTGTTATCTTTAATCGTCCAGCTCATTGGAGTGTCAACGTACAGCATTCCGAAGGAAATTGAAGCAAATCCCAAAGTACGTTGCAGTTCCCCAAAGGACCACTGGTGGCAGGTTTCAAAAGGATAAAAAAACCCAGTTGACTCCAATGTTAAAAATCAACCAAAATGAACTGATGAGCAGCCCTGAGCTAGCTGGTCAGGGACTTCCCCAGTCAATCAACACCATGCCCATTACCCAGAAGCTCAGCATCGACTCTGCGTCGTGTAGGGTTCAGGTGAGTTTCACATCTTTCAAAGAAGCAAACGGAGGTGAGAAGACAGAAAAAACACAGACCAAGCCTGTCGGTGTGCATCCACTTTGCATATTCCGGGTAAGGCCACTTGCTTGGGATTTGAACCCCTGACCAACTAATACAGACGGCTATTCAAGCCAGCCTCCATGCTAGCAGACCTGAACAAATATGCAGCTAGAAACTTTACACCCACACACTCTGACTACTGTCTGCTTCTTTTCTTCTCAGAGTGAAGAGTGAGTAATCAGAGTGGAACCAGTGGCTTTCTCCTTCAGTCTGAGCTGAGCTCAAGCTGCAGACATGCAGTTTGAAATCTCGGTTTACTTTCTGTCGGCTGTGGACAGAGCAACACCTGACCCCATCCCTGGTGCTGCTCATATTCCTGCTTATGTAACGGCTCTGACCCTGAAACTGAATCATCCTCTGTGTGAAATGGTGAGCCAGCAGGACTGATATAATGTCCAGTTGGGAGACCGATCTGGTCACTGGAACCTAGTTGACATAAGACAAAAGTGTGCAGTTTTTGGGTACACCCAGAGAAAAACTGACATATAGACACAAAAATACTGGAACATCTCATTTAAGACAAATGTAAAGTTCAGTAAAGCTTTTGGCTTCAATTAGCGTTTTAATCGTTTGACGTTTTGTCTGAATGCATGTCTTAAATAGTTTTGAAAATGACTCCACACTGTTGGATGTTTCTGGAGCCAGAATCAAAGGCAGTGGTACTCTGGTCCCGAAACCTCCACTCAACCATCAGTAAGTAATGGGACTGAGCGCTGAGTCCCGTTGAGCTTTTTGTTCCACTCTCTTTCCTATGGAGATTTTAAAGAGTTGAGGTGGAGCTTGTGTTGCATGCTTTTCATTTAGTGATGATCTTTCTAGGTTCTTCAGCGACCAATGTTTGATAGTTTTAGGCAGTTATGACCCAAACTGAACTGACAGCTCAGTTGGATTGATAGTAAAGATAGATCATAACCAGAATGGGTCCTGATGGAGGTCTTCTTTCTGCCAGCTTCCTCTTCCTGGTTGGCTCCCCAGAAGTTGTAGAAACACCTTCAGACAACATACATCTTTAATGAATGAAATCATGTTGGCCTTTCTGTGTTCATTGAATGCCATGAAGTGTTTGCTGCAGATTCCATTACCAGGCCAAGGACAGTGTCTAGTAAAAATAGCCGAGCTTGTGGAGTTAATCATGGCGCAGTCATCCAAACATCATTATGTAACGGCCCTCTGCTTTTGTAAGTCATTTACTGTCAGGCTGAGGCTGCAGGAGAGACGGGCAGGTGCAGAGAACCTCTTCAACATTCTTCTGCTGAGCAGACATTTTTCTGCCTCCATCTGCCCCCCCACCCCACTGAAAAAGAACTGCAATCCTGCAAAGAGCCTGCTTTTTGTTCCGAACACCGCGTCGTTTGTTCAGGTGATTGTAGGGACACTTCCTGTTTATTTTTTAAGCTGAGGAGGAATCTTCCACTTCTTGGAGAGAACAGCTTTCCTCTGCTCTCAGACTCAGGTGGAAGTGGGTCACTGCAGGGATGGCGCTCCTCTCGTGGAAATATTCATGCGTCTGTGAGCACACGTTAACCCGAACTGTGAAAGCAGTGGCTGGTGATGAGTCTCATGGTGGCTGGATGAGGGCCAGCTGCCTGTGTGCGATTCCTGTGTCCCTGCCATGACACTGCATTACGAGGAAGATAATGTTGCTGTCAGCGCCACCACAGTTTCTTTTTGTTCTCGACAAATGCAGGTGGTAAGCGAATGCCGCGGTGGCATTCCAGCTCCCCACTCATTCACAAAGGTCGGGTTTGTTGAAGCCGGTCAAAGCTGGAAGTGAAGCCCACTGCTTCTCCTTTACCTGTGGGGTGCATGCAACGCAGCAGCACTTCCTGTTTCAACCGGCACCAAAGAGCAATAATTAAATGTCAGGTGGAACTGCGTCGTCCCACGTGGAGATTTTAGTCAAAGATTATTGATGTGTCATGTGAGGAAGTCAGAGTCAAACATGAATTTAGTCAAACTGTGCTGCTGGTTTTACATAAACATCTCAGCATCATCTGCACGTGGTTTCATTTGGCTACCCCCCACTACTAAAGAACTATATAGTGCAGGACTATCTTGGGCCCTGGATTTTAAAAGTAATTCGGACACCATGCTTTTACACTTTTTTAAAATTTCTTAAACGCCACATGTGACGTCACAGATTTCCCATAGTCAAACCCTAATAAATGAGAGGAATTTACGAAGACTGTTTGTAAATCCACTGTGTTCTGACAATGAAACTTCAACAATTTGTTAAAAAAAAAAAAAGAAAAAAAAATGTAAGAGCATTTTTTACAAATGACAAATCATTCGATACATGTGGTCCATATTCGCCAATCAAGTGTGAGCATTAATGCTCACTGATTTTTTGTAAAATCTTCTGGGAAATTTCCACAAAAACAAATCTACGAGTTCAAAAGTGGGAGAAAAAATTTGCATAAATGTCTTAAAGAATTACCATTGACTGTATATGAGAACTGGACCCCCTTCACACTCCAAACAGGAAGTACCCACTGGCTCCAAGAAGCCAAATCCCATTGACTGCTATAGAGAAATAAACAGCTTTTACCAAGTCATTATGTTTGTCAGAATAACCATTCCTGCTCTGACAACGTTTTTTTAAACATGTTCTTGATAATCATATGTTTTTTTCATAGTGTTTTTTCTGTAGTGCAAGTTATTCAAATTATAAACTGATTAATCCGATGCCTCAATAAAAGTATGTGGTCCAACTTTACAAATGTCTGATTCTCTCGAACCCGAGGTAGTGGTAGCGGTGTGTTTTCCAACAAAGCTCATTCCTGATTGGTTAAAATGGTTGCCATAGAAATGTTGACTCAACTGACTCGGGCCAATCACAGCTTACTGGCGTCATTTGGTTCCAATTTTGGAAAAAGTAAGTAATTTTCCACGGATGACATCGTACTCACTCGGTCCAGTTCTCTTACACAGTCAAGGAGAATAATGAAACGTTGCTGAGATGGTCATTTTTGAGTTTGATTGTTCTTTGCTTTGACTTCGTAACAGTTTTTTGCTCATTCGAAGAACTTTCTGGTTTCTTCTCTGTGGCGCAGTACTGCAGCACATTTACCTGGCAGACATTTTCACTCTCATAATACAAAGTTTAAAACAATGAAATTCTTCATTTTTAAATGTATGTATAACCTTTTCTTTAAGATCTGGATCAGAATATGACAGAAAAACGCTCATGTCTTCAGCGCTTCTGTTACTTGCCCAGACAAGGCGACCTTGTGACCCCAACAGGGTGACACAGGTTAAAAAAATGGGTACATGGATGGATCTGCCAATCCAGATCAATAACCAGCTCATTAGGGATGTTGCCTCCAAGTGAAAAGCCTGTTTCAAAAACCCTCCTCCAGCTGACTCTCTCTGACCGTAACTTCAACTTGTTTCTCCTGACTGAACATGAGCCTGGAAACTCTTCAGCCGTGCAGAAACTTTATCCGAGCGTCTTTTCTTCTTCATCCTGCATAAAAGCTTTTCTCTCTCTGCCAGGAGAGGGGACGCGCAGATGTGAGCTCCCCCTTTGTGTGCCCCCCCTCGCAAAAGCGGCGAGTTCATTAAACCCCATCACAGATTAAAACCTGCAGCTATCATCCGTTCCTGTCTAGAGCTCTGCAGCTCTTTCGGGTTCACTGCTGCCTCTGAGAAAACAGCCGGTGCAGGTGAATTTCTGCAGCTCAGTTTCACATCTGGAAATCAATAAATCATTTCCCTGAAGTTCTGTGCAGCTTACTGTCATCACAGGTTCTTGTGACCTTTGGGAGCATCAGCTCAACAGACTCCTGCAGGAGTTGGGGCTTCTATTCCCATTTTATTTTGAAGTTTTTTTGTCTTAAGTTCGCAAAAATGTTCAGGAATTTTTGGTAAAAAAAATCAAATCTAAACAAACGTTTCTCATTTATAATCTTCTGGTCATATTTGACTCTATTTCCCATGTACCCCAGCTGCAGGGTCTCCCTCCGCAGCCCAAGAGAACCACAGCTTTCCTAAAAATCTTTAAAAAAAAGCTTTCTTGACTCATTCGGGCTGAGATGACCCCCCAGCCCTCACGGGGCTCAAATCCACCTTTCACCCAGTTGCTCAGGAAAGCGGGTCGCGGGCAGCTGGAGCTGCACTGTCATAAGTGGTGTGTGTGTGTGTGTGTGTGTGTGTGTGTGTGTGTGTGTTTCACCTTACCTCCACCTTTGATCATTTTCTTCTCATGATACGTTTGTGCTCCGAGCCACATGACTGGACTCGGGCTAATACCTGGAAAGGGGTCTGTCTAAACAGTGAAGCCTTTGTTCTCAGGACTTTCTATGGAGACACTTGAGAATACGCTGAGGGAGCAAAAGAATGAAGGGGTCTGTGGATCCGAAGAGTCAACTTTACTTGCTATTATGTAAAGATCTGAAGGGCGACCTCTGGATGAAAGGTTGCTTGTTGCCCAGTTCCAGGTTTTGACCTTTGAAAAAGACCTTCTATCGCCCTTCACTACTGTGTTTTCAAAGCAACAGCTTTTATGCAGTCCCTCTTGAGGTCAAAGGAACCATTAAAAAACTCTGGATGGTCCTCAGAAGATGAATCAAAATCTCTTCTTCATTCAGAATCAAGCTGTCCGTAAGGATCTCCATGTGTAAATAAAGTTGCACAAACCACAAATGTGTGCACACAAAACTTTTGTTTTCATGTAAATTTTCCTTAAAAATCAATTTTTTGTAGGAGTGGGCCTTGAAAATGTGTTATTCGTGTCAGGAAAAGTTTCAGAGATCCTGGAGTTGGTTGTGCTCCAGATCGTCAACTTGTTTTTTAACATCCGTGTTTTCCCAGAACCACTGAAAACAGCTGTAATCAAACCCCCTGCTAAAAAAGGGTAGTCTGGACAAGACACAAATGAGCAACTACAGACCAAAGTCAAATAGACCCTTTTTAAGTAAGATAATTAAAAAAGTTGTTTTTTATCACCTAAATGAATTCTTAATAAGAAACAACTGCCATGATGTTCTCCAGTCAGGCTTCAGACAGCACCACAGCACTGAGACGGCTCTGACCAAAATCACCAACGATATACATTTAAATACAGACAGTGGAAATATGTCAGTGCTAGTTTTATTGGATCTGAGTTCCGCATTTAATTCAGTCGACCACGCTAGATTACTCAAAAACTGGAAAACTGGGTGGGTCTCTTGGGCCAGAACTAAACTGGTTCAAAACGTACTTGGAAAGCAGAAAATATTTTGTGTAATTTGGTAACTTCACATCTGAGCCGACAGAAATTACATGCGGAGTTCCCCAAGGCTCCATCCTGGGACCACTTCTATTTAACATCCAGTTACCATAGCTATGCAGATGACACACAGATATATATATTACAATGACACCAGGAGGCCGAGGCTCTGTACAGGCTCTTGGTAAATGCACTGAAGAAATTAATGACTGGATGTGTCACAACTTACTTCAGTTAAACAAAAACAAAACTGAGGTTATTGTCTTTGGGGCTTAAAAGAAACGGTTGGACGTCACTACAGAGTTTCAGTCTATTCGTCTAAAAATCACCAACTAGACCATAAACTTGTGTGTAGTGATGGACACAGACCAACATTTTGATTAACACATTAAGGCAGTGACAAAATCAACCTACTATCATCTTAAACACATTTCAAGGATTACAGATCTGATGTCTAAGCAGGACCTGGAAAAACTAGTTCATCATTTTATCTTCAGTCGACTTGACTACTGTAACAGTTTTCACAGGACTACCAAAAGAATCAATCAGGAAACTTCAACTTATTCAGAACTTAGCTGCTTGGGTCAAGGGCCAAAAAAGTAGACCACATCAGTTCAGTTCTGAGGTCTTGACACTGGCTGCCTGTCTGCCAGTGGATAGACTTTAAAGTTCTGTTACTGGTTTATGAAGTTCTGAATGGTTTAGCACTAAAATACATGAATACAGAAGCTCCTCTCTTGTTCTAGTCTTACTTTAAGATGATTATGGTCCAGACATAAGGACACTGTTGTAAAATGGGATATATTTGGGGCACTTTCAGGATATATAACTCATTTTTGGAGCAATACAATCTTATTTAAAGCAATTTCAAAATATGAGTACGATACAAAAAATATGAGTGTTTCTATCTTATTTCAAGAATTTAAATTGTTTTAAAAGCGAAATTTCTAATGACTGATGCTTTCCCTTATACACAGGGAGAAACATTTTGTTTTCTTTATTCTTTGATCCATTGATGTGCATCTATTTTAAAGTCTGCTTTTCTCAGGTAGGAAATTAGCGGTTTATGCTCCGAGCGACTCGGATTAAACCGTGGATTAACTGTTTTTCAGAGGAGCGTCCAGTGCATCCCGTGCCCCCGGGATTTACGAGCGCTTAATCTGACTTTATGAATGAACGTGAAGGTGAATGGACAGAGGGAGGGTAGGAAGGATTTTTCCACGCTGTTCTTGTGTTCCAGTGTGTCATCCTGCCTACAAAAGCACATAGATCTTTCATGAAATCGCACCTTAGACCCAAAAAATTTGATATAATTAAGCATTTGAAAGAATTCCATAGGTATTCATTCATGTTTTTATACTAATAACAGTTAATGAATGATATGAGTTTCAGCCTCTGTGCTGATGGCAGACTCATTGAGTTTTCTATCCACTTAAATCCGTGGTGAAGCCTCATCCCTTCCCACCAACAGCTGGAATCCGTGGAAAAAGGAGCCAGACGGAGCAGAGTTCAGCAGATTAAAGCTGGTTTCTTGGTACAGCATGTACTGACGCTGCTGCAAAGAACGCTTCCTGCAGATTTAGCAGTTTACAGCTCAGGATGCGTCGAACAACGTATGACGCTCCACTAACCTCTGTTTTCTGCAAACTCATCAGAGCCTCCCTGAGATCTGCCTTTTGTATTTGGCTCCTGCTCAAGTGTTTCAAGCTTTTTTTAGCTGCAGTGGACATTTGCTGTTTTCAGCTTTGTCGACTCCCCACCAATAAGAGGCTCAAAGATCACCTCGAGATGACTTCTTGTTTTACTTTCCGTGTCGGATCTCTCTGCAGGCTTTGGCCCGTGACCCCAAAACAAAGACACAATCTTTTGTTCTCACGCGGTCAGAGTAAAAACATTCCTCCACCCAATTTTCCACGATTTCACAAAACAGTTGACAGATGAGTCCAAAAACGTGCAGCCAGATGAAAAAATCTGGGAGACTTTACACAATAAATTTGGTCAAAAGTTTTGTTTTTACTGCTTTGCAGGGTCAGTCCTTATGATAAAAAACAACTCCTGCCAATTTGTATTTTTTAAAAACCCCTATCTTTGCACAGTTTTTCCAAAAAGTGTACGTTTCAAAACATCTTTTTCTCTTCCTTCTCCTTTTCTTGCCATCTGTCCGGTAAGGACTGATGGGGAGTTCATCTTTAGTTTTACATAAAGATGTTCCCACGTGTGACGAACTATGCATCAACGCCACAAAGGGGACTTTTGCTGACAGCAGGTCGTGACAAGAACATTCCTGCAAATGCTACTCATCGGTGCTTGTTAGCTAAAGTGGCCTTATATATCTCAAAATGCTGCCCCCTATGGGTTTGGAATATGTATTGCTGCGTCAAGCGACGTCTTCGTTGTTATTCAATGACCTCATTCTGCCCCAGTTGATGTGGTTAAAAAAAGCACCACCAGAGAATCAGATTAGGGCAGCATCCTGTTTTTGGACATGAATAGTAAAGCTGCGTCTAAATTTAGTCTGTTTCCGCCGAGGCTTTCAATTCTTAGCTGTGCCAATCTGACCTGCGCTAAACTCTCCTGGAAACATTGAGAGCCATTCAGGAACAAACTGACACAAATCTAGTTTGTTCCTTTCTGAATAATTTAATAAAAGGTTCATAATTCACAAAAGATCACGATGATGTTCTCAAAGAACACAGTTTGTTTTTTAAGGAGGATCTGCTCACACCCGCAGGGTTCCTGAGATTTGTGTAGCAGATATTAGACAGATCCCTTTGGCTCCTCCCTCTTTTTTTCCCAGTGAGCCTTCTGATCATGTGGAAACCTGCCAGAGGAGGAGGCTCTCACAGCAACTGAGGTCAGTCACTCCCAGGGAGGTGGAAAATCCCAGCTGCCTGAACCTTCGTTCCAGGCCGTCCTGATCCGGAATGGAGTCTTCCTCTGATGAGGGGCTGCAGCGTTCCCCTTTCTGCGTTTTTGAAATGACTGAGCTCCAGTCAGATTATCTCCTCTCCTCTTGAGGACAAGTCCTGAGAGCAGGTTTCCATGGTGACGACCTCCTCAGCTCTCTGCTGGACTGCTGGCTCGCCAACTGGAAATCAAAAGTACCTGTGAGCAGAAGAGCGGAGGAAGTGAGAAACCCTTTGAACCTGTTAGAGGTGTGACAGGATGAGTCCAGAGAAAAGCAGAGCAATTTAAAAAAAAAAAAAGCTGAGTTCCTCAACAACCTCCTGATGAGGCTGGTGGTGAAGTTCCTGCTGAAAAATGACCAAGATGTAAATAAAAACCACTGCACAACTTATGATACAACGGGCCTGCAGGTCATCCAGGTCAGGACTGGATCCTTTAGCTTTCCCTCAAAGACTTCCAGTTTGCTCCATTAGATTGGAGTAAATGTTCTGATTCGGCTCCAGATCTTTTCTTCTGCGAAATGCCTGCTGCACATGGAGAAAAAAGCTGTATAACTGACTGAATAAGTGTTGCGTGGACCTTACATTATTAACAGACTCATCTTTAATGCTGCAGAGAGACTTTCATTTGGAGGAAGCTGCTGTTTTAATGCTCCAAAAGATCATTTAAAGACCCACTCAGATGAAACGTTGTTTTTTGGTGTTTTTAACATCTTCTTGTGATGTTTTTCTCACAATGGAGGACATATATAACAGAAATCAATGTCAATATTGCATTTCTGAGTATAGAAGAAAAAATGCTGTTTGTTAAATATTTATTGGTGACTGAAAATGGCTAAATCATAATTAAAAGAACACTGAGAACACTTTTAAAATAGATCACGAGATGATCGTCGGGGGACTTTAAAACAGTTTTTTGTTGCAATGCTTGATATCCATCTTTTTACTACAACTGGGCCCTTTTTTCACAGATATTCTTTCATTATAATACACAATATTTCAGAAATACTGTACACCTTTAAGTTAAATATATATTTATATGATATCCTATTGGGAATTTTGCAACTTTTAAAAATTATATTAGACTGTAAGGGTCAATTAAAAGACCCCGCATGGATTTTGTCTGGCCATACATTTTCAGTAAAAATAATCTGGCCTTGTTGGAATCATCTGGATTGTATTGGATTGTAACAATCAGAGTTAATAAGATGCCTGATGAGTTTTCTTGTTATTTTAATTTTTTTCTGCTTTGATCCAGAACTTTTTTTGTATGTGGTGATCATCAAAGTCCAGCAGCTTTTACACCCGAGCTGCTCGTCACTAAGAAGTTTTCCAGCACACGATATTCTCCCGACACAGTGAGTCAGTTTCTTAAAGCTGCACAGCGCTGCTTCCAGGATGTTCTCTCTGTGACTCTGACTCAGCTCTTCAGCGTCCCTCCTCCTCCTCGTCACTTTCGCCCCCCCTCCCCCTCCCCCCCAACTAATCATAACCCGACTCAGAATTTAATCCAAACTTTGACCAAAAACCTTTAAAACTTTTGCTCATTCAGAGGTGGATCTTTTGTTCTGCTGTGGACCCAATAGTTCAGATGAACTGATAGATGAACTTTAACCCCTCTCCATTACACTCTCACCTCCATGTTTGACTTGCTTTCTGAAATTAGTCTAAGGGATGCACCTCTTTCAAAAAGAGACAAATCTTTCCCTCTAATCTCCTCCATAGATCCGTTTTCGTCACAAAAAAACTGCATTGTTTGTTTCCTAACAAATAAAACCTACTTTTCAAAATAAAAGTATAAGCATGTTTTTTCTTCAGACGACTTTAGGAAAATCTCATTGAAGGCATTGTGTGGGATGCTCACTGGTTTTCCACATCAATCCATTTCACCAGACAGTAATTGTGATGCAGATGTGAGCTGACAAGACCAGGGGCGGGGTCTCAGCAGCCCGAGCAGCGGGTCAGAACCCAGGCGGGAGGTCTGGTACAGAACATGCCGTCCTCATACCTGCATGCCTGAGCGCTGAGAATGGAAACAGGAGCTCCAGAGGAAAATCAATGACCGATCCAATCAGTTTTTCATGGCTGTGAAGGGTGGTGGTGATGGTGGTGGGGGTTTGATTTAACCACCTCCGTCACCGTTAGTGAATATTTACCAGAAACATTTCATGCTTGAAAGGATCATTTTAGGGATGATTTAAATATATTTTAAAATGAAACAGAAGTTTAATCAAAGTCATTTCTAAAAGCATCTCATCAAAACCTGAAGAAACAGGAAGAGGAAGAGGATGAAAGGAAGAAATGTGTAAAGACAACCTTTCTGAGGAAGATCAAGCAGCAACACAAACTTTCCTTTGTTCCTTGTTTTAGGACATAGTTTCTGCAGAGCAGCAGGAGTTCATTAGAAATGTGTCTCTGAGTCTTTGGTGCGGAGTTAAGCCCACCCAAAATTTCCCATCATCCATCTGTTGGATGTCAGCTCAGGTGAGGAAACAGATGTTGTACATGGATCTATTTGTCTGCAGAGAGCTTATGCCTCGACTTACTTTCTACGTTATAAATACCCTCTTTTTCAAATGGCATTTTTTTCATCTGCTCCTAGTTCACAACGATTTGAATAAACTAATACTGAGAAATGACGTTGTAATGTTTGTTTTCTTTATGTATGTCTTTAATCATCAGAAAATGCAACAAGAACATATTAAAAACACGATTTTACCGGTAATCAGAGTGGGTCTTTGAAGGTAAATTGAAATTTAGTAAAAATGTCAAACAGGCTCCAGACTATTAAGGGTTAAAAACCAGAATGTCTGTTTCTCAAATATTTCCAATTATCCATCCATGGATGGATGGATGGATAATTGGAACTGGTTTAAAAACAGACCAAGATGACAAATATGTCTCTGTGGTGGGAATGACTGAACTGGAAGACCACAGGCGGCGTGATAAACATCTGGAAGTCTGTGGACCAATCCTTTTGTCATTTAAGTCCTCAGTGACCTGATGAAGGTCACGAGAACATCAGCTGCCGGCGTCCACAAGCATCATCCTCCACACATGACGCTTTCACTGAAAACACGCCGCCACAGCAAGTCACTCCTCCCAGAATTCACCTCATTTCAGAGGATCAGGTGAAAAGGATTATGGGAGCTTTTAGCCAAGATTCTGCTCAGACTGCAGACTATTAAGGTTGGGGGTTTTGGGGTGTGTGTGTGTGTGGGGTCTGTGTGTGTGTGTGTGTGTGTGTGGGGGGTCTGTGTGTGTGTGTGTGTGTGTGTGTGTGTGTGTGTGCATCGTTAGCATCGGATCATTCCTGCAGAGTCCTCATGTGATCAAGAAGAATAGCAGCCGCCGCCCTTCATCCTCCTCATCGCTCAGGAACATGCAGTCAGCTGAGTTACCCAAAGCCGGCTCACATGCCAACCCCCCCCCCCCCCCACCCCCCCCACCAGAACAGCTTACATACTCTCACCAAAGCCTTCAGAAAAGAGGAACCCGAGTCAGTCTGCATTCCGCTGTCCAGAGTGGAGATCAGGATCAGTCTGGTGAACTTAAAGAAGCCGAATGTCAGATCAGGACGAAGCCGTCAGGAGAACTTTAACTGGTTCAGACGTAGAATTTTTTTGGGTAGGGGGCTTAGAAATAAAGCTATTTTTGAAGGTTTAATTGTTCTTGACATAAAAATTCTCATTGTTCCTTATTTTTCTGAATCTTCTTCATTTGTTTTTTCATTTGACCTCGTTGATCGGCATTGTGAGACAAAACTGGATGAGAGGCATCCCAGCAACAACAACGAAGATGTGAGGTGCAGAGATGAATGAGGCCACGCCCACCGCTCACAGGAAGCAGAAGAATTTATAAAAGGAACTCAAACCATTTATAAAAGTTATAAAAAAGTTTTTGCAATTTTGCACTCATGCTGCAGCAGAGAACAGAATATCATCCAGAGCTGAACTGGTGTCACTTGGAACCAAACTGAAGCACAAACTTTGTGAGGCTTTCATTCAGATTTGACCATGATAAGTAAGTGAAACTGATGTTGGAGAAACATTAGAGCGTGACTCTGCCCACAGATGGATTTCTGTGAAGCCACACAGAGCTTCTCTGAAAGGATTATGCACAGAATCAGATCTGCCCGATGAAGACTTTCTCACAAATGGCTTTCAGCGCGTTTCCTAGAAGTTCTCCCGCTGAGGGATCCAGGCTGGATGTCTGCTGATAGATACTTCTCTGCAGGCTATATCGTTGAGTCATCGACCACGAGGAGGACGCCGCAGAGCTGCTGAAGGCCTCCAACATGATTGTAATGAAGCTTTGAGAAGATCTGTCCTCAAACCAAGCAGTTTAGAAACAAAGCACCACAGTTTACTAATTAATGATGTTGAATATTTGTTTTTTAAAGCAAAAAGATGCAACTAACCTAATCAGAGCTGCGTCTATGCATAAATATAGTGACTTCTTGAACACCCTCAAATAAAAAAACTCTAAAGAATTAAGTAATAGTTATCCACAAATAAAATAAATAAATAAAACAAACTATTAGATCTGTTTCCGAATCATAGTGCTTAAAAAACTGTTTACTTGAAGAAAAACTTTTAATTTGACATAATCTGGGTTTGTATTCCTGTGTTCTCTAAAGCTGATTGTTTTAGTTCTCAAGTCTGACTCCAGGATTAGGATTTAATTCAAAAGAAAATAAGTTTATCTTTTTTTTAGATTTAATCTTTATTTTTGTCATATTGTTTTTATGTAACTGTTTCCACAAACAGGTTTGTAATGTCAGGCAGTGGCAAATGTTCAGTGTTGTACTGCCCCCTGCTGGTAATTACAAATAAAATTTTTAAAGTAAAAAGTATTTAGGTTTGGAGGATTATTATTTATTTCTTCAAGGTGGGGAAAGTGTTTGAGAATTTATTTTACCCTTAAAAATTATTTTTCTCAAGACTGCATTTTGCAACAAACATACAACAGAAAAGGAAATCAGGTGGGGGTGGGGGGCACAAACATTTTTCCAAACTACTGCAAATAAAACCCAAATCACACCTAAATCATACCGTTTTGGCCGATACAAGGACAAAAAAAGTTTAAAATCTGAACATAAAGGCAGAACTGCGTCCTCCAGCACACTAGGTGGCGATATATCGATAATAGTGACCTACACATTGCAAGTGTCACGTAAATTACGTCATATCCTTTTAATCAAGTTGAAGAAGAAGCCCGGGAAGGCGCCTTCATGCAGTCGGTGTGAAATCCGTGTCCATCCGTCTGTAAATGTTACATATTTGTGGGTTTTGATGCATTATTCTGGTTGAACAAACAGTGAGTTTTGTTTACTTGTAGTTTTGCTTCGTAATAAGAATTTTAGACGATAACCGTTCTGCCATCTTTAGCAATAGTATGGCGGACTTATTTTTTTTTTGTTTCTGATTTTTCGGGCTGAGAATCTACAGCAGCAGGATGGACATCATCAAATTTGAAACGTAAGTTCGAACAAAAATAGTTTAAAGCTCTTTTCTGTTGTGAGCGCGTGCGGAAGCTTGAAACTCCTCGCGGTTTTTTAAACATGGCGTCACCTCGCTCAGAATTCGCCTGGTCATGCGCAGATCTTCCAGCGAGGCTCGGTCTGTCGTGGCCGCGCGCTCTCCTGACGGTCTGCTACAGAGACTGGGGGGAGTTTGAGGCCCCGCTGCGGCTCCTCGCGGCCGGGCTTTAGGTGAACCCCCGACAAAACGTCTCCGTTTCTGACATTTTGTATAAATGGGATATATATTTTGCTATTTTAAACTATTTAAAATGGCTTTGTAACAAAAGAAGTTTCAAATTTTCAGCACAAGTTCTCTAATTAAGTGGTTCAAAATTTCCATACTGTTGTAAACTTCTCTTTTTGCATATAAAGAAAGCACTGCAAGACAGTTTTATGTCGATCAATCTTTCATACTTTTTTTTCATTTGTTTTTCTTGGACCAAGTTCTTATTTTGCATCGTTTTGACCAACTGGGCTGAATTTTTTTGCAGGATCTGGGAGCTGGATCCAGACTGGAGTCGGCTCAGGCCTCCTGATTGACCTCTGGTCCTGCTTCTTTGACTTTGAGCAGGTCAGTTTTATGCCTCAAGATTCTTGAACTGTATACATTCAAGTGGACTTCAAACAGCAAACATATTTCAAGTTGTTGGCACCGTCTGACTCTGGTGCTGTGGTTTTTCAGATTAAGATGGTCATGCTCTTGTAGTGGCTAAATCTACGTGGTTAAGCTGTTGAATGTTTTTTTGTTCTAAAGATGGCAAGAACTTTACTTTGTGGGACATCTTTCTGTCTTGGAACCAGCAGCCTCTTTCTTCGATTGTTGACAGTTTTATTTTTTCAGGCTTTGGTCGAGAATCTGCTGTCAGAGAATGAGAGTCTAGGCACTTCAAAAGGTAACTAGCACATCCCAAATCAAGGCTTTGTGTCACACTACGTGCAGATCATCCAGCGAGGCTCGGCCTGCCGTGGCTCCGCCCTCTCCTGTCGGTCTGCTACAGTAATGGAGGTGGTTTGAGGCCCTGCTGTGGTCTTGCACAGCTGGGTTATAGGTAAACCTCCGACATGTCAGAACTGCAGCTCAGGTTTCAACTGTGACATATTTTTTTTCTGCAGAACTTCCAGGTTGTTTCTGAAGGACCCCTGTAGTGGTCATGTGACCTGTGTGGCTGGAAGGTAACGAGAAGATGTAAGAGATTTTTGCTGTGATACCCAAAGTTCCTGCTTTCTAACTCTTCTTCTCTGCAGGTTTCATCTGAGGCATATCAATGAAAAGGAGTTTGGATCAAACCCCGAAATCTAAAACAATTTAATCTGATAAATGTTTGTTTTCATAACATTTCAAACATAAACCTGTACATAGTCTGTAGCTTTCAGTCGACCAAAGATGAGCTTTTACTGATGGTTTTGGTGACTTCCTTTTATTTTTAGCACAGCAAGTATAACTCCCCAACCAACATAAGAGCTAGTAATAAACACATACAAAAGAAGAGAAATAAACTTATAATTAACTGTTGCAAAACAATTCAACATGCTAAAAAATTACATCAATATCAAAATTACTCTGATGAGCAAAAGTTTACCTTGTTCCTCCTTTCCGACTGGTGCTAAACCATCAGTCTTTACGTTGTCTCACACCTTAACCTTTTACTTTGTTGTTGTTTTGCTTATTCAACAACTTAATTTTGCTCTGCAAAATAAAACACTTCCGGTCTCTACTGGAAGAGACAAAATAAGTCATAAATTTCAAGCAGCCTCAACTTTAAAATTATACTGCCTTATGATCTTTACATAGTCCAATCCTTGTAGTCTGTTCATGTGGCAATAAAAAAAATCTTATGGAAGTCCACCATGAAATACTGAAGAGATTGTCCTTATCACGATTCTCTTTATTTTTGCTATTAGACTTTTTCATTTACAGTAAGTTTACCATCTTTTTGTAGTTTTATTTTTTTGCTATCAGCCTTCACAGTGAGTTTATTTTGTCTGTTTTCACTCGTCTCCATATCAGAGTGCACATTCGGTCACGTATCCAGAACCTTCATGTAAAGATTTTTGCTTTAAAAAGACATTTGAGATCAGTTTGTAATAGATGTGTATAATTTAATAAAGTTTGAATTTCATAATCAAAGAGAATCTCCTAATTATTAGATTTTTATTTGTGCCTCTTGTTTACTTAATCTTCTGTTTAACCTTATTCTCTTTGTTTAGACTCACCGCCTGGTAATTTCTTCAGCTTTCACTGACTTCACTCGGTTGAGTTGCTCAGGATCCTCAGTTATGAGCTAGCTAGCTGGAGAGAACGATCATCTCTCTTAAGTTGTCCTGTTTTCCATTTGTGCCACCATGAATCACTGCAGTTTCCACGCGCTTCATGTGACAAAGGTCTTGTTAAATCTGGCAAAAGAATTGTAGGTGCTGCGCTTTTGATAACAGGAGTGAGTTCAGTAGAGCTCAGGAGAAGAAACTCATTAATGGGCTGGGAATTCCCACCTGATCTGTCCTTGCACTTGCTGTGTGACAGACTGGGTGAAACCACTTTTGACAAACTTTTTATTCATAAAAAATTCCTAAACTTCTTGCTGAATATGAAACTTACACACGTAGGTGTTCATACATTTTTAGAACCAATATTGGCATAATAGTTTAAATACTGGAACAGCAAAGTTTTTCTTAACGCAAATATGAACAGGAAATGCCACATTTCACGGAAGTGCAAACAATGAATTAGCTTTTAGGGCAGGAAAATACAAAATAAAGAGCAGTTCAAAAGTTTAACTCCATTAAACACTTCCAGAAGAAGTGGACACAATTTTAGATGGCTGACATTTGAGTGAATTTTATTTTGAAGAATTTTACAATGGTTTTTGTAAGTAACAAGAAATTAATCTATTTTATTTTGTAGTAAATACCAGGATGTGATTCCGCCCATTTCCGTTTCTGCCGATCAAACATCCATAGTTGACGCGCGCGTGCGCCTCTGCTGACCCGGTGAGGGCGAGCGCGGACACCACGATTTCCTCTCCGGGGAACTTCTTTTGACAGTTTTCTTTTCCTTCTAAGTTCGGTTCTTCTGCTGGGTGGACGAGCCACGACTCACCTGACAGGTGCTTTCACTTTTGATGCGACGTTCACTAGAGCTCGGATTCCCGAGTGTTTGTTTACGGTTTTAACGAAAACTATAAAAAAAAAACGAAGATTTGGGATATTTTTAAATCGGCAAAAAATATCAAATTAAGCTTTCTGAAGTTCTGAAATGTGTAAAAGTGGAAGGCCCTCGCGTGTTTATTACACTTTTACTGCGGGTACGCTTCTTTAAGACTTTCACTTTTAAAGAGAAACTTCAGTGAAACCCTAAACCCGACTCTAGAAACATCGACATGAATGCATACAATCAGTAACTACGTCGATGTATCGGACAAATGACAGATTTGTCGGTATTTACTGATAAACAACGTTAATGTTCTCTCAGTTAAAGGAAGGGGAAAGTATCATTGTTTCATGAACACAAGTATATAAAAATGTAACTTATAGACAGGAGGTGTAAATATTTGATGGATTTGTAGAACAAAGTTCCTAGGTCGGACCTTAAAAGGCATTTAAAAATCAGTTGAAGGATTCTATTTATCTTAGTTTTTGAAATGATTTATTTGATGTGTTTAAAAAAAAAAAGTATTGTGTTGCCATAACAACAACCAGCTCCAATCTATCCTTGACCTTAACAGCTAAAATCATGATGCTGCCGCCCTCATGCATAACAGTAAATGCTGTTCTGATGCTGGGAGATGACCCTCTTTGTTTGCTAAGCGTATCCACAATCCTTGTGGCTACATTTTAGTTCCATCACTTCTTTTGATTTCTGACTTTCTTCTTGCAGTCCAGTTTCGCTTCATTCCTGAGGGTAGGGTCTTCGTGCTCCCTTAGTTCCTCCAGACCATTGTTCAGTGAAGCGTTTAACAGCCCAGTTTAAGTTTAGAGCTAAAAAATTTCCAACTTGCTCAGAAAATGAAATTCTAATTCTGATGTTTGTGTCTAATCTTTGAAACCATTATTTTTACTATGCCTCAGAAAAACTGACTGTTTCTTTTGCTCTCAGATGGAGCTCCCCGTGGAGGCAACGCTCAGCATGAAACCTTTTCAAGACCAGACGGAAGTTAGGAGTCTCCTGAAATCACATGGCTTTAAGGTGACCAATTTGGATGCAGACAAGATGCGTGTCAAAGGAACCTTTATGGATCTCCAAGTTGTAAAAATTCACCTGGAGCAGCTAATGGCAACAAAAACACAGGGAGCTTCTCCTCCAGACCGGGAGGGGTCAGTGCGATCCAGAAATGAGGTGATTGTTGTGGACGTGGACGTGTTCAGGTACGCCGAACTGCTCAAGAGAAAGGAGCTCGATGAAGCCCTGAAAGGCTCTGTTAGAATGTGTTTGCAGAACACCGGGGAAAGCATCACCATAACTTTATCTGGAAAGAACTCCAGGGAGGCGGGAAGTAAACTGAAGCGCCTCCTGGATGATCTAAACAAGTTCCTGCGCACACAAGACGTTCTGCTGAGCAACCTAAGTCCAAAGGGGAAGGATCTTTTAAAGGAAATTGAGAAAAGTGGAGAGATTTCAGGCCCAAATCTGATGTGGCACAGAGGTGACGGGATTCACATCATCGGCCCGCCAAAGGAGAGTTTTGAGCTGAAGCAGGAGCTGCTGGTCAACCGAACAGAGAACAGCGGAAAGTCTTCTGCTAGAAACAGGAGGAAGGGGAGGAGTTTGTCTTGGCAACATCGCTTCAGAAAACAGTCCAGAAAAGATGTTCGAGGAGTCTTCCCTGCAGATGAAGCAGCAGGATCCCCCCCATTGGACAGAGTTCCTGCTGCTCCCCGCCAAAGCGCGTCTCAAAGGGCACGAAGATCCTCCGAGACTCGAGAAAAAAAGAAGGCCGAAAGATTTGAAGATCGAGAAGATGAAGTTGCTTCCCCGAAACGGAAAAAAAAAAAAATTTTGGAACGATTTCTTTCATTTTTCAAAAAAACCTAGAGGGGGTCACGATGGTAGACAAGATGGCGGCTGAAAATCATTATCAGGAAGGAAGTCAAGAACTGGACAATAAGTGACGATAAGTCATAAATAAACCAGATTACGGACAAATTTAATTTAAATTATGTTTTTTAATTCTTAGGTCGGAATCCTCTTAGACGAGGGTGTGTGTGGGTGGGGGGTGGGGTGGCAAAGTAAAAGTATTTACCTCCCAAATGCAGATGTGAACAGAACAGTAGGTGTGAAGGTTATATTCTCTAACCCTACAGAATGTTGGTTTTGTCCAAAGTGAAGTAGCTCTTCGTTTAGGCCCAGTATCGAGTTGGTGCAGCTAGCTCCTCCTTTCCTTAAAGCGGTTCCGGCAATTTTTGGACTCCATCTCTGTACCTGACCAATGGAATGAATCCATCATCGTTCTGGTACCTAAAGTAACAACTGGATGACATGACTGACATCAGTTTTGTGCTTAAACACTGCTGGCTGAGCCGGCAGGTCTCACTGGAACAGAGAATGAAGCCCTTGACTTTGTTTTATGTGCTTCTGGGCTAGCTTAGCTAACCTGGGAATGCGGTGTGTTCTCCCGACAAACTTGGGAAAGGTGACTATGGAAAGGGAGGTTTTGGAATCCTTGCTAAGAAAGATTTTCCCCGTGACTTGGAAAAACTGAAAATGACAGACGGATGAAAATCAATATTTACGGTGTTCCTCTGGGCTTATTATTGGAAGCATTCGTTTTTTTTTAATTTTTTATTACGCTCTTCTAGTTGTATTGTCCAGGGGTTTTCAAACATTTTCATGCTCATAATACTCCTATTTCTTTAAGGATCTGGGCATGGTTCACTGATTAGCACTGGTCTGCATTTAGTATAATATTTTTCTGCACTATTGGCCGCAAAGGATTGGAAGGCACACCATCAATGAATGATCTATATTTAAACGTATGTCATATATAAGGTGCACCAAAGTATAAGCCGCATTGAACGAACCAAAAATAGTCAGAAGTCTGTCAGTCAGACCTTATTAACTGCGTTCATAGTAACTAAAACGTATTTGTTGCATGCTACACGTTAGCCATGTTAGCACAATGACATTACCTGTAACTTCCAACCTCGTTTGGAACACATAATAAAACAGACTGATAACGCTAAAGAAAAATTCAAAGTGGCTACGCTAACTCCCATCCTTGTTTTTAACATGTAAACAAAACACTGTCCAACACCGCTTCACATGAACCGCATTAGCGTATTCACAATAACTCCCTTGTTTTCAAATTGTTAAAAAAATAGACTGATACAGCTAAAACAAACGTCACTATGACTATGCTAGCTCTCAATCTAGTTAGTAACCCCCCCCACACACACACACACACAGCGCTACACATTAGCCGTGTTAGCATATTATTAAGATCAAACCTTGTTTGCTACATATAAAAGAAACACTAACTTTGTCAGAGCACCATGTAGCTCTCAAAGTGTACTTTGACATCATTAAGCATAACCGGAATTAATCTGACAAAGGTGCTACAGATTATAAAGTGCACTGTTCTTAAAAAAAAAAAAAAAAAAAAAAAAAAGGTTTTAAGTGATGGGGGACCTTGATGCAGTCAAGATGGCGCCCAAACACATCAGTTAACACATTAGCCGGCAGCGGAAATTTCGCAACTTTTTTTGGAAGCAGAGTTTACTCAAGTGTTCCTAACTGTAACCCTAACCTTAACCGTAACCCGGTTCTGGTCTTTTTCTAGGGGAAGAGCATGAACTTTGGCTGAACTTCGGTCGAGGAATTCTGGCTAGTGAGGCTTTGGCGCCATGTTGGTGCCATGTTGTTGTCTCCGGCCAGGCCTTTTTGTTTAAGTGGACCGTATAGTGCGGAAAATGTATGTTAAACTGGTTGATCAAAACTTAACCAATGCTACCACCTTCTGGTTCAAACCAATCTGTTTTTGTGTGTGCGTGTGTATGTGTGGGGGGGTGTTTAACACTTCTGTCAGAAAAAATCCATTCTTTTATTGTTCTCCTATTCTTTTAGTGCATTTATACTTTAAAAACGAGTTTTCAATCATAGACTTTACTATAATTTTTACTAAAACACTAAAGGTTGATGTTTCTTTAAAAAAAAAGCTTGATATGATAAAATCAAAATAATAATGTTGAAGTTGAGACAAAATGATCCTGGCTCTGTTTTATTTATTGATATAGTAATATGATATACAGAATGGACACTATGTGGAATTGAAAATATGTCAATAAAAATGCTAAATCAGTATCGGTTGGATTCTCTGTTGTTAGATTGTTTGCTTGTTTGGTAAACTGACGCAGACCCAACCAGAGGATGGAGAAGCGTGAGGAAGAGGAGGCTGAGAGGAAGTCCTAGTGGATTTAAAAGCTGTTTGGCAGAGAACATAGAGCTTCAGTTTGAGGAGTCAAGTAACTGGTGATCTTTGCAGTAGATGTTTCTGCAGTTAAAGATAGAGTATCTGTGGTCAACACAGAAAAATCTATCAGGGGGTTGTTTTTTATTTTTAAACGAGAATTTGCAAAAAGGTGATTCACAGAATCGAACATCATCTGGTTCCAGTGCGAGCGTCTCTGCAGCTGGAGCCCCGTTCAGCACAGCTCGCCCCTCTATTTTGAAACAGGATTATAATTAAAATTGAATGAGAACAAAAACAAAAGGAAAACCTCGAATAAACTTGTGTGATGGTGAGTTCTGCAGACTATCATTTTTACATTTTATTTTTTTTCTGTCACACTTTAGCAACAGATATAATCACAATCTATGCACACGATATGTTTCATTCAGCACAGCACAATGAACTTAATGCAACACGCAAGTTTTTTTAATTATTCATTTCCCTGATTTCAATTCTCCTGTTTTACCTGTAGATTATGACTTCTTGGTGTCTCAACTGTGGAGTTCTTCCTGGTCCAAAGGTGGTGGTTGAGGGTGGAGCTGCTTTTTACTGTAAGAGTGAAGTACAGACAGAGGAAAAGCTGTGTTGGTCACATTTTGAGACACAGGGTGGCACCCTTATTTGTTCTTCATGCTAGAAAGAAGCCATGGCAACATTATGTGAGAGTCATGGTCACAAATGAAATTTTTCATAAAAAATGAGTGGATTGCTTTCAACAGCTTGAAGCATCTTAACTTAAATAGCCACAAAAGGGAAAAAGTTCAGTGTCAAGTAAATATTTAATACTGATACATTATTAATTGATATGATAGAAGGAGAATACCAAAGAATTTACCTTCAGTTAATAAGCTATAATCAGTTAGGAGTTTGATCAACAACCTGAGAGGCTCAGAGCTGTAAATATATGATAAAGGAGTGACTTTGTGCTGAAGCAGGAGTAAGTAGTGAGGAGGAGGAGGAGGAGGAGCTCCTTCAGCCCCAATGGAGCAACTGACGCTCCATTTCTGGATGAGCATCCCACGCTGAAGACGTCACTCAGGTGTGGTAAATCATTTCTGACATCTCTTCTTTATAGTGATCCTCTCATCCGTCAATGAGGAACATGATTCTCCTTGCCCAGCTTCTAGGGATTTGGTTCCCAGAGCAGTCCAAGAAATTAGATTTTTTTTCTGTGCTGTCATTTTCTGCCCATGAAGATTTCATTTTTTAAATTTCAGCTTCTATGGAGAAATGTGGGTGGGGTTTGCATTTACGCACATCTATAAAAGTTCTTGGTTTCTAAAGAGACGACAAAGAAAGTATATGCTTTTATGCATTCAACTTTTGTCATGCATCAGTCTATTTATTGGGATTGGGGGGGGGGCACATTCTAATCATAAATGTAACCCTCATACATGAGGACCCCTGTCTTTAAAGAACTAAGGTGCATGCTCTTACACATCTTAATTTAATCTTTCAGGTGACCCAGAATCTGAGTTAAGACCAGAGCTGGTTCCAGAATAAGAGTTTAACTCTGGTGATGAAGAAACAACTCAAAATGATGATTTAGTCATAGATGAGAAGATTTTATTTTCAGACTTCTGAACTACTGGATTTTCCCTGAGCGGACAGGTTACCCTCTATCAAGATATGCTATTTCGCTTTGACAGAGTTGGAGAGAATCTGTATTCCAGTGACTTTCATCCTTTTCTGTTGGCATCTCCTAGAACACAGAGGTTAAACAAACCACACAGTTGTCCATGCTTTTATGTATTGGTGCTTGAATACTTTTTGATTTACAAAAACATCCAAAATTTAGTAATTCTGTTCTACATTTAAATTATATTATATTATATTATATTATATTATATTATATTATATTATATTATACATTTCCACATTATTTCTCTATTATTATAGCTTTCAAAAGCTGCTCCATTTGGGGGCGCTGTTGCCCTAAAATGACCGAGACAGCAGGACAGAAAAAAACAGGAGAAGAAAACTGGCTTAAATCACAAGTCCTTTTACTATATATGAATAAGTGCCTGTAGCCCCTTCAACACCACATTTGCTCATTAGACATTTTCTAATTTTTTCAGGATTTCTGCTTGTTCAGATGCACATTTTTCCATCCTAATACACAGATCTTATGTCATTTCCTCTTTGGTTTTCTTCCTCTTTTTGGTCCATGGAAAGTCTGTTTGCATTCACACTGAAGTGGACCACATCACACTTCACTTACAAGATCTGCCAAACCAAGAGAACTCCCCAAAGAAGGAAACTGTTGTGGATTAAACCATCAGGATCAATCATCCTTACATTAATAGTGTCATATTTTTGCAAAAGGTTTATTGGGGATTGACCCCAGATTTCTCCTCGACATAAATGTGATCAGCTCTGGTACAACAATAAACTTTAAAGTCCCCGTCCGATCATCTTTTGATCTATTTAAAAAGTGTTTCCAGTGGTCTTTTAATTATAATTATGATGTTTTCAGAAAAAAAACAAAAAAAAACTGTGTTTTAGGACAAAGTTTCTGCAGAGCGACAGGAATTCATTAGATATTCCCCTACGAGTTGTGGGCAGGACAGTTGGCGCGGAAGTAAGCTTTGACTAATATCCCATCATCCTTGCACACTTGCACACCAGTGGATTTGAAATATATATTAATCAATAAAAATAGATTTCTTACATTGGGATATATTTTAAAATATACCATGTTAAAAACACAACTATCATTGGAGTGGGTCTTTAAAACTTTTCTTAGAAAGGTTTTCTTGCTAGTGACCTTACAAAAACAGTGTTTGTACAGTCACAACTTCTGACAAAGGTTTTAACTGCTTTACATATCTATAAATGACATTTATCAGCATCAGAAACCTAATTTAAACTCACTTTAAACACATCTTGCAATGCTGAACTGCAGCTTTAACAGTAGATTATGCTTCAGACAAGACATTCGGTTGAACATTTCAAATAAAACCAGTCTGTTAATGGCTGCTTAAAGCTCTGATATGTGCTTCAGTACGTATCATTTAGAACAAATATATAGCTGCGTTATTTTCTGGCATCATAACTTCCTTTGCGATGTGCTATGGCTCTCTTATTCATTCAGGTATGATTGGAGGATCCACAAAAACGTCTTTTTTTACTACAGATTAGCACGTTAATCTGCTTTTTCTACCAATATTTTACAGGCAAGTTCCTCTAGTTTAGTTTTAAAGATACAGCACATGAAATTAAGTCAGAGTGAGATCACAAGGAGGTTTTGTGGCAGGAAGAGAAATTGAGGAGGATGCAGAAGTGATACAAGCTTTTAAAGATAGACTCCAGTTATTTAAAAAGAGCTGAGCTGCGGGGGGTGGGGGGTGGGGTGGGGGCTGTGTGATAGGGTGACGTGCTGCAGCTTGTCGACCACAGCCGCCTCAAGAAAGCACAACCCAACCTTGTGCCACGCCTCCAACATTGCACTATAGAGGCCCAGACATCAACCTCACTTCTCTTTCTTCTTCCTCGAGTTGCTTTCTCTTCCCCTCAGGTCTCATCCAGCTTTTTCGCTCTGTTTCTGTCAACGACACGAAAGGATGGCGGAGCTGGAGGGTCTGGAGTTCGGAAAGTCCGACTTTGTGCTGCTGGATGAGGTGACGATGGAACAGTTCATGGAAAACTTGAGGCTGAGGTAAGCTTTGTGGTTAGGGAGGATGCTTGAGATGTCCTTAACCTTTTGGGTTCACAACAAATCAGAATACAAAGGAACCCATCTTGTTTGACAAAACCTGACTCCATTGACAAACACTGAAGTGGTGGCTGACGGGTTTGAGTTTGGCCGCTGACAGAAAGCCCACACTTGACAGGAAAGCAGAGCGATCTTTCATGAGTCAACCCTGCCTCCAGTTTCCCGCTCAAACTTCTACTTCGGAACATCTGCTTGACTCAACCCGTCTAGGTTCACACACGTGAACATCACTTTCTGTCCGTTATACAACTTCCTGACTGTCAGCATGAATCTAACACTCACTGCCAGCTTGGATCGGGCCGCTGTCTTTTCTTCTGACTCTTCTTTCTTTACGTCATGTGGGGCAACCGACATACAAACACATCAGCCTCTCACGATTCATTCACTGTGGCTGCCTCTGTGTGGAAACAAACGTGACCTCAGCTTTAATTTCACAGCCTGATCAGACATGTCTGTGCTGTGAGATTCAGCTGGATTCATCCATCTGACCAAACAATCTTTTAACACCTTTCAGTCAAAAACTAAGAAAATAAATGTGTCAAAAACTGTTCACATTTCAGCATATCTAATGAGCTTTCAATGATTCGGTTTGGCAGAGAGTTTTACGCCGGATGTCCTTCCTGACACATCCCAATATTTTATCAGGGCTGGGGACAGGCACAGGGAGACGTTGGGCTTCCCTGTGGCTGCATAGCTTGGCAGTAGTGTGGCAGGTCTTGACCAAGGACCCACAGATTTGCCCTCGGAATCAAACCCTGATTTCTCATGTTTAGTAGTAGTCCTACACTAATCCAAGTGAGCTATCAAGCTTCTAAAGTGTGTAAGTATGTAAAGCACAACTAAGTACGCTGAAAACAAACCCGCAACATCTGCAGAATCTAGTGGCATCTCTTTGAACCCTTGATTTACTATAGACATCAACAAAAAACACTGGGAAACTGTTGATACTCAAAGAAGACACAAAAGAAAGAAGAAATGTTAAAAGTGTTGCCAAAAAAACACATTTGACTTTTTTTATGAGGGCTTTTTAATGTCTTTTTGTTTGCTAGCAACCACTATGTTGGTGGCATCACATGCGACAAGGACAGGAAACGTGTCAAAGAGTTTGGTCACGCAGGACAGACAATGTGCTGAAGGGTTCAGGAAACAAGCCAAAGACTAACAACAGAAAACATGTCGAACACTTTGATCTGGCAAGACAAAAATATGTGCTGAAGAGATCAGGAAACATGTCAAAAATTGTAATCTTTAACACCAGAGAAATTGCTGGCGGCAAAGCTATAGCAACTCTTTGACAGTTTACGCAATTTATGTAATTCAAACGAATTCTGATGAGGAGAAAGGCGCAAAGTCACTTTTCTACACGTTAGTAGAAACTGATTAATGTTGATGGTGGAAACACTTCACTACTGAAAAGAGTTCTTGTGCAAGGCAGCTTTTCTTCACTTCAGACCTGGAATTAGGTTGATTGCGTAAACGGTTGAAGAGTTATGGTGGTCAAAAGAATGTAAACAGTGAAGCTAAAGCTCCAGTGTTAAAGGGTTAAAGACTAATCCTTAGTTACAACTTCCCTTATGGGTGGATGAGGACTGTCTGCGGGTAAAAACTTGTGCGGGAAGAGAAAATGTTTCTGCACATTTTTTCTACTGGCATGCTGTGAGCGACAGGTCGTAATGAACACTTAAACATGTTAGGGTAAGTAAGGGTGAAGTATGTGAAATGCAGGCATGTGGTACAGCAGTTTTTTCAGCCCCACAAAATCCTACGCCTGCGCAAGGGGCCCGTTAGTGCTGTCCAAGTGATAAGTGTGCACCTGTAGCAGACTCCTGGCAAAAATGAGGAAATTTGGCAATCAGAACGTAGTTTCTGTCGTCATCCTACGCTTGCGCATCACTTGCACATCACATGTGTGCAGCATTTGTGCCCTGTACTACTACTGACTACTTTTTTTTTTGGACATTCAAATGAGCTTCTGCCTCATGCATGGAAACAACCAGACATTAAAAACATCAAGATGTGCAGATGTTTGAATAATCTTTTTGAATAAGTGGTGAGTTCAAATGAAAAGAGTTTCTAATGTTGATTTAATTTTAAAATAAAATGTAAACTCGGGCAGTTCCTAAAGGTTTTTACTTCAGCGAGGTAACCACAACTTTTTTGTGCCAACGGAACATTTTGGCTCTGAGTCTTGAGCGTCAAGGGCATTTTAAAGCTTTTGCTCATCCAGAACTTATGGATTGTTTTATTTTGAAATCTGCAAAAAAACATGACGTTCCTTTAAGTTTTGATCAACTTTGATTCATGTTTTTGTTTTTGGTGGTTCTCTTGCTTTAGCCTGACATTCTGACACACGTCTTGCATAGGTATGATGGCTAACACCCAGTTAACCCCTGTGGTGAGTCAGTTTAACTTCACACCCTCAGCTAGCATGGAGCTGCAACGCCCATTGAACCACAGCTTTTATTTCCTGCTTTCAATGTGTCGCTTCCTGTCTGGTCTGAATGACGTCAGGCTGAGAGATGTTTTCTAGAAGCTCAGGGCCTTTTTATTAGATGTGTGTGTGTAAAATGCTGTGACTTCATGCATGTCTTCCTTAAAAATGACCATGATGTCTGCATGTGGTCAGGTTCGAGAAGGGCCGCATCTACACCTACATCGGAGAGGTGGTGGTCTCTGTGAACCCCTACAGACAGATGGACATTTATGGCAAGGAAACCATCGAAGCCTACCGGGGCCGAGAGCTGTATGAAAACCCTCCTCACCTGTATGCCGTGTCTGACGCTGCCTACAAGGCCATGAAGAGGCGAGCTAAAGACACATGCATTGTCATTTCAGGTCGGTTTGTCCAACAGTTTAGAAGTCTGAACCAGACGGTCATTGGCTGAAAAAAGTTTTTGGCTGATTTTAGCAATTTTACAGCAGGCCCAAAAATGTAGCCAGCTGGAGGTCAAGTCTGGGTATGATGAGAGTTTTGCTCTTCCTGACACTCCCTACTGCATTTATCAGGCTTAGGACAGGCACAAGCAGAACATTGGTTAGTGCAATGTTAAGGCTGCATTTATTTCTTGTACTTATTTATTTTTTAACGTCTGTCCGTCTATTTGTCCATCTGCGTATTCATGCAAGCTGTCACTTTTGGGATGGCAGACACGGCATATAAGGGGGCATTGTCCCCCATTGGCCATGCCTATATCCGGCCTTGTTTTACAGTGATATTATTGGAGACTGATTTGGCCATTTGAAAACGTCTCGGTTTGATCATCTACTCTCTACTTTTTCAAACTGCCTGTCAAACAAAATTACATGATAAAAACAAAAACCTGAAGAATTTAAATCTCTCCTTTCTTGGATACGAGTTTCACTTTCTGCAATTCAATCGACTTTTCAGCCCGGCTAGATCCAGTCCTGACTTGCTTTTTTTTATTCAAACTTTTATCAATTTTCCTGTCTTGTTGTTTACTTGAAAAAATAGTAACAGCTCTCGGGGTGAGGAACATTCACACCCTTCATGGGGAAGATTGCAGGTTTGGTTTACACTTTGCCCGCCCTTGTGTGAAAGTGTCCTTGGGCAAGACACTGAACTCCAAATTGCTTCTGGTAATTACAGGTTATAAGGAAGCCGCCATCAATGTGTGAATGGGACTGTGACTGTAAAGTGCTTCGGTCTTTAATCAAGGTAGACAAATAGGAAGTATACTCCATTTACCATCAAGCTATAAAACCTTGCAGAGGTTAAAAATTATAGAGTGAACATGAAAGTGCACTCACCTGTAACAAGCTGCTGCTTGGATGATTACAGGTCAAATCTGGAAACTTCTTCCTGATGATGTCAGAGCGGCTTCTAGTTCAGACTAAAAAGGATTTTTGTTTGGTATGATAAATGCAAGTGTATAAAGTAAGGCATTCAGTATAAAGTGTGCTATACAGTAAAACCAGCAGAAATGATAAACGGCGTATACTTACTACCTTCATCGAAGGCCCAAAGCGCTTTACAGTCACGGTCACATTCACACACTGATGGTGGCTCTGCTGCCGAACACTGGCGCCAACCTTCCATCAGAGGCAACGTGGGGTTCAGTGTCTTGCCCAATGACTCTTCGACACATGGACGGGCAATTGAACCTGCAATCTTCTGATCAGAGTCCTTTCCACTGCACCACGGCTGCCCCGTGATCGATGAATTATGGATGATGATAAAAAAAAATAACAACTGTTTTGCTGTTTTGTTTGATCTTAATTGGTTCTAAAAAAAACACGTAGTCCATTTCTTTCTATTACAAACAAAACACAAACAGTGTACAAACAAACAAGTAAACAATAATTAAATGCAAATCCATTCACATTTTAGTTTCATGAAGTTCAGCTCATTGTTGTTTTTAACATCAAAACAATACAAAGAGAACATTATTACAACATTATGCCACACTGTATGGTCACATGTCTTTACTATGATGGTTTGATCATGTTTTGCACACGTTTGACATTTGTCATATTAAAAAAGGTTTACTTACATTAAGCTTCACCACTGCTACCAAAAAGAAAATATTTATTTCAACATTTTAAAAAGGATGCTATGTTCTATTTTACAGAAACTAATGAAGGGTTTCAAAAACACGTGGTCAACATTTTTTCAGACAGAATTCTCTGAAAGGGATATTTTTTTTATACCTCATTGGCATTAATAATTCTGTAAGAATTTTTCTGTATTTTAAACTTGTTTCTTGTTTTTACACTTCAGTAAGGCCATAGAGTCTAAAAGCACCCATCAGTCAGAAGGACACGCCCCCAATGAGCCAAAATGTAAATTTCTATGCAGTGTTAACTTTTATGTTGACAATTTAGCAGTGATTCAGCATGCTTTGAACAAGCAGAAATGAAACTTTGATTGCAATAATTTCTGATTTGAATGAAATGAAAATGCAATAAATAAAAAAAATAACTGGGATCTATTTTTCTTGCTGGACTTCTATGTTTGGAGCTCCACATTCTGCCACAGATGGTTTTGTTTCAGATCTGCTTCAGTTAGGAAGTGAAAGTCTTGCTATCTTGCATGAAAAGCAGTGATTTGTTTGGCGCCACCTGCTGGTTTGAGAGATAAAATGTGTTGTCCTGACATTTTGCTCTTTCAAGCTGGTTTCTCTCTGTTCTGTCAAGCCACTGTCTGAGCAGTGAACTCTGAAAATGTGGAATTAGAATGATATCTTTGACTTTTACGTCATAAAAATATGTCAAATGTTCAGAAAGGGGAGGAAGCTGGGATTTGAACCTTTACCTATAACTGTCATTGAACCTCTTTTAGGTGAAAGTGGAGCTGGAAAGACAGAAGCCAGTAAATACATCATGCAGTATATCGCTGCCATCACGAACCCAGGTCAAAGGGCAGAGGTGGAGAGGTGAGCCTCGTCCACTCTGATCAGCTCACGTGAGTGAACAGGGAAGTGACGTGTGCTCTTCTTCTGCGTCCCTGTGGTGGTGGTCGCTGCTCTCCGGTGGATCAGTGTGAAGAACGTGCTGCTCAAGTCCAACTGTGTGCTGGAGGCCTTCGGGAACGCCAAGACGAACCGCAACGACAACTCCAGCCGCTTCGGCAAGTACATGGACATCAACTTCAACTTCAACGGAGACCCCACAGGAGGACACATCAACAACTACCTGCTGGAGAAGGTGAGGGAATCATGGATGGGATGCAGCAGATCATCTTTTGATCTACAGTAAAAGTGTTCCCAGTGGACTTTTCATTATTATTTTGCCATTTTGATCCAAAATTTAAAAAATGTATTGTTGTCTGGGACATAGTTTCTGCATAGTTCATCAGAAATTCGCCTCTGAGTTGTGGGCGGGACCGTTGGCACATAGCGACCCCGCCCCCTTCCTCTCTCCATTGCAAAGCAGGGAGTTTGTGGCTCGCCCAGGGTGTTTTCTACGTCACAATACGACGGGGAGAGGGAAGTCTGGGCATCTTTGCTTAGACTGTTGCCCAGTCCCGGATGAAGATCGATGGATGGAGTATTTCTTTATTCAAATCAGATGAAAAAATATGTTTTAATTTTTCTCAAATGAGAGGAAATCTCTGTTTCTTTTCAAGTCAAGGGTGGTCCATCAGCAAGAGGGTGAGAGGAACTTCCACTCCTTCTACCAGGTGAACTCTGGATTTATCTGCTGACAGTCCATTCCCGAGAAGCGGTTCTGACCCAGTTCTGTGTGTCCTCAGCTGCTGCGTGGTGGTTCTGAGGAGATGCTGCAGCCGTTGCACCTCCAGGGGGACCCTGCCGTGTACGCTTTCACCAGAGAGGGCGCCACTGCCGCCGTGAGCTCACCCTTCCAGGTTTTATGATCTGCTTCTTGTCCACTCTTAAGCAAAGATCAACTGAGCTTCTCTGCTTCCAGACGTCCAACAACGACCGCTTGAACCACAAAGCAGTGATGAGAGCGCTGGAAGTGATCGGCTTCTCAAACCAGGAAATTACCTCCATTTATCAGATCCTTGCCTCCATTCTGCTCTTGGTAAATGAGTTTTCTTTGGTTTTCTGTGTGTCCTTTTGCAGGAATAATAAACCCCAAATGGAAAAAAAAAAAAAAAGATTTTCTGGAAACCATTGTTTGTTTATTTTCTCCCGACTGCTTTCTCCTCCAGGGTAACATTCAATTTGAGGAAGATGGAGAGATCATCCAGATTGTTGAAGATGGGGTCGTGAATCACATCGCAGAGCTGACCGCCACGGATCCAGACTGCGTTAATAAGAGCCTGTTGTACCGCACCGTGGCCACAGGGGGCGGCGAAGTCATTGAAAAGGGCCACACAGAGCAGGACGCCTGCTTTGGACGGGAAGCCTTCGCTAAGGCATCTTGACTTTAATTCACTCATATCTTTTTCAATGCCTGATTGAGAAGCTCTGAGGATGTGTAACATCTCTATGGTTTCAGGCTCTCTATGAGCGGCTGTTTGGTTGGATCGTGAATCGGATCAACAGTGTCATCGAGGTTAAAGACTACAACCCAGTGCTGCATGGAAAAAACACCGTCATCGGCGTGCTGGATATCTACGGCTTTGAGATCTTTGACAACAACAGGTTGGTGTTGCTGTGTTCTGCATAGCAAGCTTTTTTATCGTTTAATCAATATCCTTGTTATCAGGTTGTATTAATCGTAACTAGTAATGCCAAAAATATAACTAGGCAACTAGTGACAGCCAATTTTTTAAACAAAACTAGTTAACTAGTTCATATTTCTGAATGTGTGGTTGCTCAAGTCTTTGCGTCTTGTTGCTTTTGCCAGTTTTGAACAGTTCTGCATCAACTACTGCAATGAGAAGCTGCAGCAGCTCTTCATCGAGCTCATCCTCCAACAGGAACAAAACGAATACCAGAGAGAGGGCATCACCTGGCAGCATGTGAGAAACCGGCCTGATTCTGGACATAATCCCAACTTTTAAAAAATCCCAACAGAGTCCACCACTTCTACACCAAACTGAGCTGACTGCTGGTCTGGTGCTTTTATTCTGCTTCCCTCATCTTCAGTCTAGATCAATCCATCCTTCAAACCGAGTTTTTAGCCTTTTAAGGTTTTAAAGCTTTGCAGCTGAATAAACAGTAGTCATTCTGCAGAAAACTACGGTGGCCCTGAAGTGTAAATTTAATCAACAAATCACTAAAATCAAAAATGTACTAAAGATCACAACAACAATTAAAAAGGCAAAACAAATTAAAACAAATATTTAAAAAATCATTTACCAAAAGTAAAAATGAAATTTTGTTAATTTTGTTTTCATAAATGTTTTTTTTATTTATGGTTTCTAGAATTTTGTTTTAATTTTTAAAATGTATTTGTTTTGCCTTTTTAATTGTCTTTGTGATCTTTAGTTTATTTATGACTTGAGTGATTTGCTGATGTGATTTGGACTTCAGGGCCACCATAGATGGTAATTCAACTCAACTAGCTAAAGAAAGACGCCGAACAATGTGAAAAAAAAATCAGAAGAATGAAAACCTACACAATCGGAAAAATGTGAATGTTCTAATGTGTACATTTCAAAATAAAACAAACGTTGCTAAAAAACATAGAAACTGACACATGCTAAACATGCTTATTCTTGCTGAAAAACATCTAAAGCAACTGCAGAGATGCATTAAAAAATAATTCTAAAGGTAAACATTTTAATTTGCAAAAGAAACAAGCCCAGAACAGCTGAAAACAAAATAAAAGGAGGTTAAAACAATGCTAACAACTGCTTTTTCACAAGAAAATGCTGAATTTGCGCCATGATATGTACAACAGTGAAAAACTGACATGAAAAGCAAAATGAATAACATCATTTTGTTTAATGATGCTCTGCAGAAAATTCTAAAATAACCAAAACAAAAAAATAAATAAATAAACGAGAAATGATCAAACTGAGGATTAGTTGATTCAATTCATGAAATTAATTACAAGTTAATTAAAAACAAATATGTTTCTATTAAACAGTTTTTAATGTAATTTTGCTATTTATGTTTTATTAAATGATTTGTATAAAAAGAAGCATGAAAACTCACTACTGAAAAACCTAGTTTATGATAAAAATGCTACCAACATTTTGAACTAAAACTGCTAGAAAGAAACAGCGCATGCTGAAAAATAATAATGCCACATAAAAAATAAAAATACAATAAAAACACTGCAAAATCCCTTTTTAGAACTGAAGGTGCTGAAGAAATGAATAAAGGTTAGTAATGACGGAGTCTAGCTTAGGAGAGAAACAATCAATTTGCTAATTAGTTAGATGACCAACTGTTTAAAAAACATATATTAAAATAAAAAAAGAAGAATTTAATTAAAATATAACTGATCTGAAAATAGTGCACTACAGCAAATTAGGGAAGAAATGTAAAATAAAAATCCTGCCAGCTTTATTCCATCTAAAGCTCAGCTCTTGTGGTGGGTTTCTGTCTGACCAAAGTCTGTTTGGTAAACATGAACCTGGCGTCTGTCACATCTTATCCAGCCACTGTCACCCTTTCCTTCTTGCAGATCGATTACTTTAACAACCAGATCATCGTTGACCTGGTGGAGCAGCCGCACAAAGGCATCATCTCCATTCTGGATGAGGCATGTCTCACTGTTGGGAAGGTGACGGACACCGTCTGCCTGGAGAGCATGAACACCAAACTGGCCCAGCACCCTCACTACACCTCCCGCAAGGTGAGCATCTCCAAAATGCTGACCTTATGTTGACAATTTTCACAAATACAAATAAGAGGATATTTTATTAGTATCTTAAACCACAAACAAATAAAAATCATAGAACATGGAAAACCTAGAATATATAAATTAATCTATTTAATTTATAATTTCACGTCACTGGAAAGATGCAGTTTGCCAGCAAAGGGCAGCAGAGACTTTCCTCAGCTCTCTCAGATGCAGTTTGATGCCAGAGTGAAGCTCACTTTGTCCTCTTCTATTGGCAGCTCAATCCCACTGATAAAACCATGGACTTCCAGAAGCACTTCCGCATTCGTCATTATGCCGGAGACGTCACGTGAGTCCTCACATTTCTGGAAAAATGGCAGTCTGCCATGCAGAGATCAGGAGTGAGTCCTGTAATCCTGCTAAGAGAGCTCCGTTTTTGACTTTGCCATCAGATAGGTTTCATCTAAAACTATGGATTTTTGATGAAATCCTTGGTGTTATAAACCTGGAGTCTGTGTTTAGCTCCCCTTCTGTTTTTTTTTTTTTTTTTGTTTGTGTCTTGTCACCTCACCCAGTTTGGCCACAAGCCTTTGAGCAAAAAAGGAAAGCTGCTTTTGGTGTGTAGGTTGCAACATTTGTGCACACAGGATGCTGGAAACAGCAGCTCCACAAATTCACGTGGAAATGCCTTCATGGAACCTGCAGACACAACGTGGAGGAGAACTTGCACATGTGCTTGTTATTAGTGTTTATACCATTAATGCAAATATGTATCAAACCAGTTTGGCTCTAAAATGACCTTAATTTACCATCTACAAGAAAACTTAAGTGAATTTTCTTTTTCCATAGCCGGAAATAAATGAAGGCGTCAAGAGGTTAAGGCAGTCACAAGGATTTCTGTTGTCTTTCATAAATCAATTTTCTTCGAAGTGGTGCAAGAAAGTTGCATTTAAACGTCAATCATTTCTGGACGTTAGTGTGTCATCTGAAGGATGGATGTCCCCAAAGAGCAGCAGCCACTCTAGGTTTGGTTTCCTCTGCATTTCTGCTGCCTTAAGATCCCAGCAGTGCATGTGGGTGCCTTCCGTCAGCGGAAAGGGAGGACATTAATATGACAACAGATCACAAAGCAAAGAGGAGGAGGAGGGTTGAAGCCAGCTGACGGGACATTTCAGATGAAGCAGCCATTAGTGCATTAAGACATACTTTGATGAAAATCTTGTTTTTGGTGTTTTTATTGTGTTCTGGGAGCATTTTTCTGACAATGGAGAACACATACGAAGAAAATTAAGCTTAAAATTGCATTTCTAAGTATTTTTTGATACAAATTGTTGTGAATCAGGAGCAGACAAAAAAATGCTGTTTGAAAAAGATTGTATTTCTAAGGGCGCAAGCTCCCTTATATGTAAACACATAGGTGATGGAAAGTGGGGGCGGGCTTACTTGATACCAACGGTCCCACCCAGAACTCAGAGGTGAATTTCTGCAGAAACTCTATTCTAGAAAACGGCACAAAAAGCAAAAGTAGAAGAAAGGTCTGAACTTCTGATGTTGGGGAGGGCAGAGCTGCATGCTGGGAAGCGGAGAAGACGCTTCTGGAAAGTGACGTTTTAAGAAGATCACAAAATTACGCTGTGATGAAGACAAGTGAAGTTAGACGTATCAAGCTCTGTTTATTTTGCTGCTGTGTGTTCACGGTCCATCATGTGGCGCTGTAACCATCGCCTCACATGCCGGAGTCAGCACGCGAGACGGCGCCTGACCTGCAGCGGTGACAGATGGCTGTTCGTCATCACCGCGTTCTCCCCAGCTGAGCTGTCACCTGTTGACTTCTCCTTCCTCCAAATAAACCCCTGTCCTCCCCAGCTGCTGTCGCCAAGCCTCCACCATCACAAGCTTTGACCTACTTCACTCCCTCCTCATCCTCCCCCTCTCTGTCCTCTCCCAGCTTTCACGTTCCTGCCTCTGCTGTGCTGCAGCGGCTCACCTGGATCCCTCTGCCATCACTTTTTATTCCCTGCAGAGCTTCAGTCTGCTCATGCAGCACTTTGGAGACATAATATGGCTTCTCCTTTGCTTGAAGCTATAGGAAATCTAACCTGCATCTCTGCTGTTCCCTCCATCCTGTCCTGTCAGCTTCATCGTCTTCTCCTCTGCAGATCTGCACGTCCTTTCACGCCAGTAAAGATAAAACTGCACTTTTCTTTCTTTTTACACGTGCATCTCTTTGACTAATCCCCACCCTAATCAGGTCTGGGGGTCCTTAGCATCCGTGAGCCAAAAGGACACATCTGTCACAGCTGGCTCCAGCCCCCCCGCCTGCAGATGTGGCAGCTGAGGACACAGTGAAGACATGTGACTTGCCAAGTGTTTGTGCTTTTGGTTTGTCAAGAGCCAGACTAAGGAGGTAGGATGCAGATTAATGACCCGAACTGGATTATTTCCATTTAGAGCCATATTTTAATAAATTTTTTTCATTGCTTTATTTTTTTTAAATCAAAAAATTGACAAGAAACTTACACTAACGAATATTACAAAATAGAATCTTGAGAGACTTTGATCACTTTATATTTAAAAATTTTATTGATTTAAAGATAATTTTAGTCAGCCGGTCAGTATTTTTTTAAGCTTTACCTTAAAAAGAATTGAAGGGCCACATTTCATACAACAGCCTGACTTCCTATTTTAGGCTGCTGTATTTTTAAATAAACTGAACCAGGTTAGTTTACGAGGTAACCAGTAGGTTATGAAAAAGGGCTATGTCAGTTCATGTAACTGTCAGTTTTTACAATGGACAAAAACAAGTTTATAGTCACCATATTTTCCACAAATGTTGCTATGACTGTGATAACTCCCGACTTTGTCAACTTGTTAAAAAAAAAAAACACAGTCCGACACTGCTATGCATTAGCTGCGTTAGTGTATTCACAACACCTGTAACTCTCAACCTTGTTTGCAAAACCTATAAAAACGGACTAAAAAAATGTTACTTTGACTATGCTAACTGATGCAGAACAGGGGCCTTGTAGTTTCTACGTCTCAGCTACGAGCTGTTTTTTCATCTGCACCTGATTCAAGACGATTAAAGAAGGACATACTCAGAAATGCAATTTTAAGCTAATTTTATATGTATCTGTCCTACACATGAGAAAAATGCCACAAAAACATGTTCAAAACAGCATCTTTAGTGGAGTGGGTCTTTAGAAGAAACTTTTTGGATGTTTTTATTTCACTGAGTTGTGTTTCACTCGTGTTCTGAAAGAGGAAAGGGCTCCAACCTTACCACTACATTTCTTAAATAACCATACTCTCCACTGAACCTTGACCTCCTTCATATAAACTCAATGAACTGTTGGTGTCCCGGTTAGAAATGGGTCTTTTCCTGCTTTCATGTGATGTGGCTCTCATTCGATTGGAAGGGAAAAAAGAGAACATGTGCATCTTTCTCTGTTTCGTTCTGACCTTCTTTGAGTTTTTTTTTTTTAATTTTTTTTTTATCAGGTTCAGTTTTATCAACTCCCTGCCCTCCTTCTGTGTGTTGCAGATACTCCGTTGAGGGCTTTTTAGACAAAAACAAAGACCCGCTTTTCCAGGATTTCAAGCGGCTCATGTACAACAGGTGCCAAACTCCCTCTGCAGCTGACAGTGTATTTAGAAACACAGAGCTTGTGACAGTTCAGTAACTGGGTCAAAGGAGTTTCCTCTTGGCATCACTCATCTGTCAGCCCAGTTAAAGGTACCCATTCTCTGATTCTACAGTGCCAATCCAGTCCTGAAGGAGATGTGGCCAGATGGTCAGCTTGGCATCACGGAGGTTACCAAGAGACCCTTGACTGCAGCCACCCTTTTCAAGAACTCCATTGTGGCTTTGGTTGATAAACTGGCCTGCAAGGTCTGTACTTTTGTTCACAATACTCCATAAGAGCAGCATGTTATTGGAAATGTCTAAAGGTTTAATGTGTGGTGAAATAAACACATAAGGAAGACATAAAGAAAAAGACAGTACAACAGTTGTAGGGCCCGTGGAGGGTTGTAGAGAGGAGTGTCTGTGTCTTAAGGGGAGCATGGGTGTGTCTTCCAGTTTCCTTGAGGTTCGTCTGTTCACTTTAGGGGATGTCATGAAACTGGAACGAATGGTCCTGGTGCATGTGGGATACGTATTGTGTATCATGAATTATTTGTAAGGGTAATGTATGCACCCATAAGGGAAGCTGTGACTTAGGCTTTAGAATGGCACAGTGACAGGAAGAATAATTCTGTGGCGTTTCTCCTGGTTAAATAGAAATGCACAGATGCGGTTTTTTTTTCTTTTCGAAAGTCTACATCTTTTAAAGTTTCTTTTCATATAAAAATCATTGATATTGATGTCGGGTCTTCAGAATTTTTTCTAAAATGTGTAACTTTAACTAAAGTCACGACAAAAGGTAAATTGAATAAACTTTATTTCTGTGATCAGGGCCTCAACGTAAGTCTTCAGAGCCACAGCTTCTGCTTTCATTTTGAAAGTATTGAAATAAAAAAGAAAAGTAATGGGCTTAAACGTTTTAAAAAGTTTCAGAGCCTTTGCATATTTTATTGTTTTTTTTGAAAAAGTAAGAAAATAAACTGTGATACATTTCCCAGCGCTTTTCTTTCAGTATTTGTTTTTTCCAGGATTTCAAAAGGTCTGTTTTTTGTCAGCTGAAGCTTTTCGGGTTTACTTTTTAAATGAGTTTAGTCTCGTTGAGTTTCCTTTATTCATCACAATCAATGAAACCAGAGGGGTCAAAACAAAAAGTGAAAAACAGAACAGGTAAAAATGGGCGAGGCCACAACTATGAAACAAGGAAGTAGATCTGGACCACAGTCTGACAGCTGAACCACAGCTTAAAGCATCTTAACAAAGGTTCTCCTAAAACTTTCTCCGCAGTCGTCATGATAGATGAGGGTTTTTCAGATGAGAAATCTGACAACAGCTGCTTGGGTCTTTATTACTTCATCAAAATAAAGTTTCAGAACTTTATTGTAGGAAGTGACTTGAGTTGGAACCAAAGAAACCTTCTTATGTACAAATTCTTTAAAATATTGGATTTGTTTTATTTGAATTTTTTTGTTGCTCCTCTTTCTTTGAATTACTCCCTTTTAGCGCCGCCTGCTGAGGTTCCACTGAAGTTTAGAGTTCAGTCACTGGGAAGCTTATTTTGTGTTGATTTGATTTATTGCTGATTGAGTGTTATACTCAGATTTTATCCAAAAAAAACCCACTAATAGCACGGTTGAAGAGCTTTATGAAGCATTAAATAACTGAGGTAGATAAAGTAATCTGGACAGTTTCTGTGTCCTCTCAGGAGCCGTACTACGTCAGGTGCATCAAACCCAACGAGATGAAGTCACCGGTGCTGTTTGACGACGCCCGCTGCCAGCATCAGGTGGCCTATCTAGGACTGCTGGAGAATGTAATGGTGCGCAGAGCGGGCTTTGCCTACAGGCAGCAATACTCTCGCTTCTTGCAGCGGTAAGAAACGCACTTTAAACATCAGTGTTAATGGTTTAAAATCGACTTTGATTTTCAAGATTTTCTAAGAGGCACTTGATAAAATTAAAAAAAAGAAGTTCTCTGGCTCAGAATGCATAGAAGCTTTAATGGATCATAATGATCCAGATCAATCCCTGCTGACTTTGTATATTCTCCTCCCAGCATCCAGACTTTCCAGTAATATTGTTTTACATTGTTTGTGACATTCCCATAGACTGGGCTCAAAGCAAGGAATGCAACAATTAACTAATTCTAATTCAGTTTAGTTCACTTTCCCACACAGCGCTTTCAGGGAAGAATCAAAGGCTGAAGTAGATCAAACGTCTTGAAAAACCTGCAGTTCCAAAAGCTGCTCATTTGACGGCACTGCTTTCCGAAATGACCTCTAACCAGGAAGGAAAAAGCATTAGGAGGAATAGTCCTGCTAGTTCTCTAGCTAGCATGTATTATTAGACGTCTGCAGATGCCTTTTTCAAAGCTTTTCAGGAGTTTCTACCTCTTCAGATCATTTAGTTGTCCCTATCTTTGATCCTACATTCGCAATAAAAGTGAATTGCTCCAGAGTTCCTATGTAGGTGAGCAAAGACTCTTGTTCTCAAAAGGATTAGAGTTCTGTTTTGGTCCAAACCACAGTTTAAATGAGTTTTCACACTTGCCAAAAAGGTGTCAGGTTGTACACCTGCTAAAACAGGTGTGAAGAAGGTGTGAAAACTGAAGTGAAAAGGGCATAAAACTGGTGTGAAGGTGTGAAGCAAGAGTAAAACAGGCATAAAACAACTGTAAAACAGGTGAGAAACTGATGTGAAATTGGTGTGAAACAGGTGCAAAACAGATATGAAAAAGGTGTAAAAAGGTGAGATACCAGTGTAAAACTGGTGTAGAGCAGGTATAAAAGAAGAGGAATAGGTAAAAAAAAAAAGCTGTAAAACAGGTGTTTAAAAAGTTGTTAACAAGATGTGGAACAGGTCTAAAAGAGGTGTCAAACAAATGTGAAACGTGTAAAAAGTGTGTAAACAGGCGGGAAACAGGTGTTAAAGCTAGGAAATACATAGGTTTGAATTAATTCAGGACATCTTCTAACAGTGACGATGCTTCTTTACTTGCTGTAAACGTAAATAGACCATGAACTCAATTGTGTTTCAAAGTCACATTAATGCATCTCTAATTCAGTTTTATGGGACTTTCTGAGATGTAACAAACTGAAATAGCAGCAGGAGAAAAAAGACATGATCAGAATTCCTCTAACAACTATTAGAGACGGACACATTTTGGCGTGGCGTTTTCTGTTTGAAGTTAGATTTAGCTAGTTTTGGGAAATGTCAATGTGTTTTTTTTTCTTTTTTTTTGGTCGAGTTCTGAAATGTCAAAAGTAATTGCTGGCAGTTGTACCGCGGATGGTGATTGCAAAGAGTTCAAACTCCAGATTGGAGAAAACCAGAATTATACTCGACCTTGCATCAAAGCTCCAAAAATCCGTTCAAGACTTTAGAGTTCAAGGATTCTTCATCATCACTGATAACGCTCCCAAAAACCCCTCACTCACAGTTGCCTTTCATTGCAATGTTTAGGTATAAAATGACGTGTGAGTACACCTGGCCAAACCACTTGATGGCATCAGACAGGGACGCCGTGGAGGCCATCATCACGCAGCACGGTTTCCAAGACGACGTTGCATTTGGACATACAAAGCTGTTTGTGCGAACGCCGCGCTCCCTCTTCACCCTGGAGCAGGAGAGGGCGGCCCTCATCCCCATCCTGGTGCTCTTCCTGCAGAAGGTCAGCAACAACTTTTTTTTTTAAAATACCTCTGCAGCCAAGCTTTAAAACTCCTTTACCTCGTCTCAAATTATCCCCAAAAGTTAAGAAAGCATCAACTTTAAACAAGAAATTACAGGAAACAACTTTTTTTGATTAAGTTCGGACAGATATCAGTAATTTGAATTAAACTCATTGTCTCAGTAGGGCATTTGTGTCTAAAAACTGTTGCGACACCACAAGCATCGAGATGTTACTGTACTTTTTTGACTCCAAGTCGGCATATAATCTTATGTCCACACAGAGATTTTTGGCTCTTCCTGAAGAAGAAACATCTCTCTGGATTGCTGAGGAGACATTTCCTCCCCTTCCCTGTTGTCCCCTGCCTTCTCCTCAACATCTCTATTTTTAGACACTCCTACTGCACTCTATCATTTCCTGTCTCCTCTTTTTTTTCATTGTTTATTACTGAGCAGTGCTGGTGAACGTCCCCCCCCACTGTTTTTTCTGTGACTCTCCTCTTGAGGGGACCATTACTCAGCAGGCATTTCTTTACCAAGCCTATGAAGATGGTTTTATTTACCAAGCATTCAGGTGGTTTCTACCATTCCTTAGTGATAGATTGATGTGGAGTGTTTTCTAAACTAATATAAAGCTTTGTCTTGATCCTTCCTATTTGTACAAGTACATTTTTCCCCATTTCTTTATCCATCTATCCATTTTCTAAATCTGCATAATCCCTCTCAGAGTCATGGAATTGCTGGAGCCTATCCTAGCTACTGTTGGGCAAAGGCAGGGTGCGTCCTGGACAGGTCACCAGTCCACTACATTTTTCTTTATCCGAAATGCAAATTTTTTCCAAGTTTCCTCATATACAGATGTGAACTGTCCAAGTCTAACAGCATCACTTGTTCTCCTCATTACACCAACAACAAATACAGGGTTACATTGTGACAAAAATAACAGTTTTATGGATTGGTGCCAGTCTAAATGGGAGACTCCTTGTTTCCTGTAAACCAAACTGTAAACAGCATTGTGCTCTGCACAAGACAGAGCATGGTAGATTGTGTAAAATACTCTTTAGCTTTATAAAACTTCCTATTCCCAAATGTCCTGCTTGTGTTTATCAGCATTTGATGAACCAATGAAAAGAGGGGATCCTGCCACCCACTGGATGGGGGTTAAACTGTGGAATTGTTATAGACACCGTCGGACAGAATGAAGACATATTTGGAAAAAGAGACAAAAACAGTCTTTTTTATTGTGAAGTTTTTCCCCCTAACTGTTTGGTTTCTAAACATTAACTCTTGAACCAAATTAGAAGCACATTTATGGGTCATTGACTTGCTAGAAGACAGAGATGACTTAAAACCAAAGAGGAAATGAAACATTTTTCAACTTATCCCTACAAATGTTAACCAACTCCAGCTCATCTCCAAACCCAGCACCCCAACCCGTCAAACAATAAAGTTGTACAACACAGCAGACTAAACTAAAACCAAAAACTTTCTTTTCTCAAACTGAAGCTGGCAAAGAAAGAAAGGTCTCCTGAATGTAAAGTAGCAAATCAGCCTCAAAGAATGGTGGTACCATCACTGTGTTTATCTGTAACTCTGTAAAATTGAAGATCAAAGCTTTTTTAGTGACGTAAATGGAGGTCCCCAAACCAATGTTGTCCACACTTCAAACTTTGACAGGTTACTTCATGGACACTGGAAACACCTAACAAGTGTTTGAAGAGACATTAAGAGCAGAAGAAAATCAGTTATTTATGGAGATCTGTTGGCTCTGTTAGACTTTTTTTTTTGCCTGCAGCATCCTTGTGGAGCCAGAAACTTTGCTTTGACTAAACTTTGTTCTCATGCTCTGCAATAATTTAGCAAACCCTACTGTTCCAGAGACACTTCAAATTAAATGATTGATCTAATTTGAAAGTGCACAAAAGTCTGTGCACACTTCTACATTTGTATAAAGAAAACTTGGAGTCTCATTTTGTCTTCAAAATTGACCCAAAAAGATTTTTGAAAAGTTTTTACATAGATGAATGTTTTTCTCTGTGAAATCATTAAGAATATACTAATTTGTAACTTTTTAAATTATTCTATGTTTTTTTGCAGGATAAAAATTCAAATTTTTGGTGTTTCTGATCTGACAGTTCAGTTTAGGGACACTCAGACAATCATCTGATGCAAGGAGTTTGCATGTTGCAGTTTTTCAGCCCTAATTTCTGTGTTTTGGAGGAAATTTCACTTCATTTTAAGCCTCATTACAGTTTGGCTACTGGTATTAAAACTGCCTGCTTGAATCTTAATTTCCTGAGACAATAATTGGGATAATTAATGAGTTCCAGAGCAGAGCTACATTAAATTCAATTACCTCTCTTGCTCAGTGAAAAGCTCGCTTCCCCTGACCTACTTTGATGTTTGCAGAGGACTCTGGATCTGTAACTGGAGCAAAGTTTCCTCTGTGTAACTCAGACACATTTCTCTCCTCTTCTACATGCGCGGTGCTTTTGACAAACAATCCTGACCTCCACAGATCTGGCGCGGCGCTCTGGCTCGTCTGAGGTGCAAGCGAATGAGAGCCATCTACACCATCATGGGATGCTATAAACGCTACAAGGTGAAGGCTCACTTCTGGGAGGTGGAAAGCCGGTTTGCCAACGTGAGGACGACAGCAGACTACGGGAAAAGCGTGGAGTGGCCGGCACCGCCTGCAGCTCTGACCCAGTTTCACCAAATCACGTTGATGCTGCATCACAGGTCAGAGTTCACAGAACATAAACACCACAGAAACTACAGAAAGTCGCCTATCCTCCCATTCCATAAACTTTAAAAGAGCTCGTCATGCAGCTGTGCCCAGAAGTAAAAGCTGAAATATCAACAACTTTATTAGAAACTTCATCAAATACAGAATGGAAGCATAGTTTAATATGATCTAAAATTTTAGAGCCACCTTTTTAATGTGTTGCACCCTAGGAAATTCAACCATTAATTTTACAGATTCCTTACTGTAGCTGATGAAATCAGTGTTGGGGTAACGGATTACAAAGTAACAAATTACTGTAATCTACATACTTTTGTCAGTAATGGAGCAACGTACCGAATTATAGTTCAAATTTCAGTTATTATTTACAGTTACTGAACTATAGAAACCCTCATTACTCCGTTACTTTGGTTTTGTAGGCTCTTACATTTTTTCTCGGTTAAATGAAACAAAACAGAGATTAATTTTAAAAAAGCTGGACGAAGAAAACAACAGTTTCTTCATCATACTTAGAAGCTTTTTCCCACTGCGTTTTTTCCTCGGCTCCCGATTCTCAATGATCTGAAAAAGTTAGAAACTCAGACATGCAACTTTAAGATAAATTTTCTTAACATATGTCCTCCATCATTAGAAAAACGGCACAAGAAAATGTTAAAAACATCAAAAACACAATTTTTACACGAGTAAATCTTGGATATATCTAAATATATATAAAATTAAAATTACAAGGATGAGAAAAAAAATCTGCATGGATTTTAATTCTTATCTTAACTATTGTCTGCATGTTCCTGTGCTTTTACACTGACACCAGTGTCCCCTCTTCTTCTTTAGGTGGTGGGCGAGACAGGTTGTGAAGAACATCCCACCATCAGACATGCCGGAGGTTCGGGCCAAAGTGGCAGCTCTGACGGCTCTGCAGGGGGAGAGAAAGCACTGGGGAGTCGGCAGAGCTTGGGAGAGAGACTACCTGGCAAATGTGAGAAGCACAACATTTCTCTGAAATGATTTTCTTTATCCAACTATACGAGAAGTATTTTCTTTGGAAAATGTTCTACAAAATAAAGTAAAAGTAGGGGGTTTTCCTCAAAGGACAAATGAGCTTAAAAAGGAGTTCAACTTCTCAAATCTCCTCAGGAACCCGACCTTCTGCTGGTTTCAGTTTTAAATCTATATGAGTCTACGCCATTTATCATTTACCAAATCCACATAGATCAAAGATCTTCTTCTTCTTGTTTTATTTTGAAAGTCACCTTCTTTTGGTGTCACTTTTACTTCCTGTTGTGGTCCCACTTCTCTTCATAATCCTTTCATTTCCTCTTAAACAGTTTAAAAAAAAAATCTTTTCTCATAATCAGACCGTCCATAACTGAAATCTGGAAGAAATTTTCTGTTTTGGTTTTCACCTGTGGTCGGAAGCTCAAAGAGGTCATTTTTGAAGGAGGTTTTTTGTTTGACTACACCATTTACTAAGGAGAATGCAATGTCTCTTTTATAAATTAATTAATCTTTACAATATTGCAAAAAAGTCTTTTTCTTTGCTCTAATTAGGAAGAAACTCTGCAAGGGTGAGTTCATATTCCCGTACAGTGCAGTAAAATTAGTTTATTCAGAATCAACTCTCTGTGTTAAGATCTGCTAAAAAGCTAAATCTTCTCAGAGACTTGTTCATTTTTTTATTTACAAAAGAACACTATCTTATTTTGAAGTTTTAGTCACATTTAGGCTGTCATGCACTGACGTGGGTCATCATGGAGTTGATTACAATCACATGAGCAGAGTGAACCCAGCCCTGAAGGAGGCTCCCTGCTTTGGGTCACGAGCCGTCAGACATACTAAGGCAGCAGGGACTTGGGATCTGATCACGCTCGCACTGCCTGAAGGCATCCTCAAAGCCACCAAATGGCCTCAGATTAGCAGCTAAATGAGGCGGCTGTGGGACTGGTTACAGAGCGGCAGTGTTCACTAAAGCACCCGCTCTTAGTCATGCTCTGCAGCCTGCGGCGCGTCACACGCACCATATACATTCAAGGCAACACAACAGTTGGTTTTCTGTGACTATATACACTGCAGGTCATTCAGGCCTCCCTCGCTGTAACAGATTCTGGTGCTGCCCGCGGCGAGAACCAGACCCGGTGGACTTTCCCTGCTATTACAGCGAACTGTTGACACTTGAGGTTGAAAACAGTGTAGGAATCAACAAAAACAATTTTGAAAGCTTTGGGGCAGCTTTTGGACTAAAATAATATAAAAAACAAGATTAAAATGTTTTGAGAGGTCAAAAGTTTTAAAAACTCATAAGAATGTGTGGATTTAACGTTCGGCCCTCATTTCAGCTCCTGATGTGAAGTTTTATGCTTTTAGTGCATATAAAAAAGGTTGAATGTGAGTCATTCTGGTCTTTCTTGCCCATAAAATTGTTTGAATAAAGTATTTTTTGCTCTTTTAAAATCAATTTCTTTTGAAGAAATGTATGGATTGTTTGCTATATCTAAGCCTCCAATTAATACCAAAGCCCACCCCTCTGAAATAACACTAATAAATAGACTTTGTGTTTAAATAAATGGTAAAATCTTCAACTAAACAAAGTGGCTTAAAGATTCTTTAAAATCTGGGTTTGACAGTTTTGTAAAAATGGTTGGTTTTCAAGAAATTGATGGGAAACGTAGAGCAAATATTGAAGATAATTCAAATGCAGTTTTAATCTACATGTGCACTTTTACTGAAAAGGTCATGGAAGGTATGTAAACTTAAAAGGCTAATATAATGAAAAATTAACTTTTTGAGCTTTTAAGTGTATTATACTGATCATTCATCACTATAAAGAACCCAAAAGCGTTATTTTGATCCATTCTCGCAGAACCACAGCTCTTAGCCGCAGCCCCTCCCATACCCACGAGTGCCTCAGAGATCGAGTCGTTTTACTTCCTGGTGTGAAAAAAGTCCACAAAAATAACTCCTATTAACTCATACGTTATTTGCTCTTAAGTACGCCAAAGGTGATATGTGATCATATTCATGGATATTGTTTACTATAAAAGGCTTAAGAAAAACATGGTATAGGCCCTTTAAGGGTGGAGAAGTTGAGACACAGACGTTTCCTATGGATTTTTCCTTTTTTCAACCCCCACCAAACCCTGAGCACTGCTTGACAAGTGGGCATTCCTTGCATCCTGACTGTTAGAATTTAGGAAATTAGACAATCAGTTTTGTACGGGTGTCCGACCGGCACTTACGTATCACATGCACACCCTGTGCAGCATTTGCATGCTGTCAGAAAGGAGCCAGTAGTTGCACCTTACTAACGACTAGAGTGTGGCGTTAAGGACATTGTATGACAGCATCCCTTCCACGTCAGAAGTGCGTGTAACTTAATTAACTATACATTTACCACACAACACAACGTTTGTCCAAAAGACCACAGGATTTCAGGAGACGGAAAAAGTGAAAAAAACTTATGGATACAAGCAAAACTGACTGTGTGGTTCATGACATGCACGACAATGCTTGGTTGGTACGTCCCTTGATGTGGCCGTACGAGCCTCAAGGAAACTGCGGGACTCACCTGCGCTCTCTTTAAGATGCAGCCACTCCTCTCTACGACCCTCCAGGGGCCGGATTACCCAAAAACCTGCAGCACCCATACGAGTGTCTGTGACTGAAGCCTTAAGGCCTTACTAAAGAAAATACATTATCACTAAGTACATTTCATTCAACATTAAGATGATTAATTTCAAGAGTCAGAAATGTGTTTAACTTTGAGTGACTGGCGACCCATAAAACTGACTTTCATTGATAAAATGAGGAGCTGGTCATTTTAGACTCACAGCTGACATCAACTCAACAAGGATGGGAACTTCAGGCTAATTAAACTCACTTGGTTCACCATTTAAGCAGTATGCAGTCGGTTTAATTCCTCATGGAAATTGCAGCAAATCATTTCCTCACAGTTTTCTTGTTTTTCTATTCAAAGTGACATCTTTTCCCGCCTGCAGTCTTTGTCTGCTGGAGCCTCGGGAGGCACTTGTTCTTCTTCCTGTGCTGTCACAGGCTCTAACATCTAACATGCTTTCTGAAACAGAGTGGAGTCTGACATGCAGCTTTATCTTTCTGTGGGTTCTCTAAGCATCTGACCTCAGGCAGAACTTGTCTTTCTCTGAGCTAGTTTTTGGCTTGTTTCTTGTGACATTTTCTATATCAAGCAGCAACTTGCAAATGATGCATGTGCAGTAGAGTCAGTCTAGGATAAGGACAGCATGCACTGACTGTAGCTTTGTTCACTCCTTGTGGGTATAATGTCAGAAAAAGGCTTTTGGGAGTCTCTGTCTGTGCTAACTGGGGACAGTTGCTGCTCTGTGGCCGCTGGTGTCAGTCGACCTCCTTTGATAACATGAGTCTTTGGCTCCTGCAGGCACGAGACTGTCCTCAGACCAGCTCCGACTTCATTCGAGTGTCCAAAGAGCTGAAGAACAAAGATGGGTTCACTCAAGTCATCTTCTCCGGCCTCTGTAGGAAGGTACAGCACCTTCTGGGATTCACCCTTTTCCCAAAACAGTTTAGCTTTTAGCTACAAGCTTTTACTTTCAGTTTCTGTTCACCACACATGACCCACCTCCTTCATTATTTTGATTTTTCAAAGATGAAAGGATTTTGGTTAAAGGTGCTTAACTCAAGCCGAACTTCCATCCCATTGTGTATTTTTGGGTAAAACATTCAAATTCCATTAATTTTAAACTTTCCAACATTTGAATATATAAAGACTTTGGGTCATAGTTGATGTCCGGCCTTGTTTTAGACGGAGACTTCTCACCTAAGCCTTCTCCTCTCTTAGATGAACAGGTTCAACAAAAGCACGGACAGAGCTCTCCTCATCACAGACAAGTTTGTCTACAAGTTGGAACCCAAGAAGCAGTACAAGATCCTGAAGAGGTTTCCTTTGGATGTGGTGAGTTTTCAGTGGGTGGTAATGGAAATTTCACAGATGACACCTAAATAACACTCCATATGAAAACTCTTTGACTGATCGATGTGAATCAGCTGATTTACGTTGTTTGATTAAACACTTCACTGTTGAAGTTATGAGAGTCGAAAGAATGTCAACACTGGTGCTAAAGATCTGGTGTTAAAGGGTTGGAGTCAATCGGTGATTTACTCTGTTACTCTTGTAATTATTGACTTGTCTTGGATAAAAATGGACAAAAGTTGAAGAAACCAACCTGAGTTAAGATATCGAGATCTGAATAGTTCTCCTACCAAACAGTAAGAAGTAGAGGAAGCCAGAAGAAGTAAATTAGCTTTGAGATGTTAGGGGATGAGGTTACGCAGAAGCAATCAGGAAGGGAAAACATGGAAGGAGGATGAGAGGACGCATTCCTTTAGAGTCTCCTTCAAGCATACCCTCAGGCTGCACGCAACTGTTAATGCCTTAGTACTCCAGCGGTTGGTGGAGTGACCGTTGGAGTCCTTCTATATTCAGGTCATGTTTGACATTGACATGATCTACTCGATGCCACCTGCTCCTGCTAATCTTAGTAGAGAGTACCATCAAGAAAAAGACTTCCAGTACCAAGAGGGCAGGAGTATGGCAAAGCCCAGGAGTTTTTCAACCGGCGGGAGGCCAGATGGTTTCATTTCTGAAAGAGTAGCTCATCTGAAGTCTTGCGAGACAGTATGCATCAGAGCTATTGGGACAGACAGATGGGGAATCTGCAACTGTGGATCAACTACCTCATTAGAGGAGTTTCACATACCTCGCCTTGTTCCTGAAGTTTGTGGAGCAAGGACAACAGGCCTTAAACAAACCCTCTAAGGTGCAACGTTGTATTTTTGAAGGGTGCTGGATATGCCTGTAATTTCAGTCAGAATTTAAAGTGGACTGCTGGTTTATGAGTTCATCAGAGCTCCAATTAAAGTCTATCTTGTATCTAGTTTTCAATGTCTAAGCCTGTTAGAAGAAGTTTAATAACCTCTGTGACTTCTTGTCAAATCAACTTGTTGTTCCGTCACATGACATCTGTACTCTAATGACTTCACCAACACCTTTGCAGGATGCAGTGACTCATATCAGTAGTGTTTGCTTGAGACAGAGGGCTCACAACATGCCACGGGGTTAAAAACCCATCATTATGCAGCACTGGAACAGCTAAAGATAGCTGCTGCTATTAAGCTTGGCTGCTTAGATTGAGAAGCTGTTTCCAGGAGAGAAAAAGTTTCAGGAGGAAAATGTCCTCATTCTGCATCACCTGGATGAAACGATGGTGGAGGAATTACAATAATTGTGTAAACGGTTGAAGATTTTTCAAAACTCTCGTTCATGTGTCGCTACCTAAGGTCACAAGTCCATTTTCAGGCTCTATTTACAAAACGTGCATCCACTGAACGCACGTTGGAAGTTTCTTTTAAATTCTACAGAAGACATAATAAAAGTCTGCAGGGATCAAATGCTTCTGGTGGAAATTTCTTGGGGAAAGATGCAAAAATTGATTGGAAAATGATCAGAGTCATTCAAAAATATGGAGAATGAACATCATTCTTTTATGCTGCATGACGTGAAGCGATCTGATGTTTATTTGTGATGGCAAACTTTTATCAGATGTTTTGAAAAATGAGCCCCACTGATTGGACATGTTCCTTCCTCTGATGGGACAGGTTGTTCCAGAGGTTGCCATGACGATGGTGAGACTCGTGGCCCATTGTCATCCCTGCAGGATTAACCTGAGTGAGCCTGGGGCCGTAAGAGGCTTACTCCACTTTGTGTTTCCTCCTAAAAGCTGTGACGCATCCCGGTTTTCCTGCATTTCCTCGCATCCTCTTCCCCCCACAGTCAACTTCCACTGGACCATTTCCTCTCCTCCGCCTCTCACTTTTTCGTCTACCTCCTCTCGTTCTGCCCATCTGTCCATGAACTGGGTCACAGCTCATAACTTTCCCTTCATTGCACCTCTGCACGTTTGCCGCCAGCAGAATTCCCGCCCGCCTCCACTGTCGGAGCAGAACTAATCCTGCCCACGTCTTTCACATCCAGGTTTTTGATCCAGGATATGTTGTACTATTACATTCACAGGTATTATACATGGATGTGATAATCCATAACACTTTCATTTGCCATGCTCCATCTGTGTCACACATGTCACAGGTCACACAGTCCAAAGCCAGCCTCTGCAGACACTGTGACTGACCCACATCCCCGTGACCCCCCCAAAAGGAAAAGGGCGGGTTTAGAAAATGATTAGATGGGTGGATAATCAAAACTGAGTTTTCAAAACAACAATAAAATCAATTATCTTGATCAGTTAAGTGATCTTTTTAATCCCACCTTCAAGTCGGTCTGTAATTTATCTAATGATCTCCTGTGATAAGTCTATCCTTCTCTGTCTGTGGTCCACATTTAGTGTGGGACACACCATGCCACCAAACTGTTGTCAGGTTGAAACACACAGACCGACTGGTCTGATAACACCTACAGAAGCAGGAGTGTGAAAAATTCTCAACGTGTCTCAATAGTTTCCAGTTTTGTGTTAGTTCCTTGGATTTTTCCAGTGGTTTCAGGTTCTGTTTAAGACAGTTGAACCTTAAGGTCTTTTTAGGCAGCTAAGATGAAGCTGTCTGTCTCTTGCAGTTCACAGGCCTCAGCACCACTAGCGGCCTAGACCAGATGCTGGTGTTCCACACATCCAACAAGGATGACGTCCTGCTGTGTCTGCAGCGAGGAGAGCTCTGCCCCAACCAGGACCGAGTGGGTGAAGTGGTGGGATTGCTGGTGGACTACTTCACACGGTCAGTTCCAGACCATTTCCTCTGAAACCGCTTTCCTCTTCCGTTAGTTCAAACCAATGAAAGCTGAAAAATACTTTTGCTGGTTTGGTCTACTGTGTTTGAACACGATTACCTCAATCTGCACTCACACTGGGCATATGAAGTGCGTTTTAACTCAAGCCGCGCTCAGTGGCATTTTGTACGTAGAGCCCGAAATCATTCGTAGAAACTTGAGTTGGGAGGGAATTGAATGCAGAATCCTAAAATGCTCAGTTACTGTACATGGATTTTTCACAGAAAATGGACGCTTAAACGCGTGTTGCTGAGGGTGGCATTAACACGACGGTTTCCATTAAGAAAATATATCATTTGGAGATAAATTTAAGAAAATGTACGTCCACAAAAGGCTGATGATGCCATATTCACAACAGCAGGGGAGCTTTATAGACTCTACATGTGTTTAACAGTAGAGGATGTCAAACACAGTATGTGATAGCATATCTTTTGCCTTTGCCTTATACCTTTTTCTGATCCAACTCAACGGTCAAAATGTTGAAGGATGTTTCAGGTAACCAATGAAAATAGTGTAAGGGACAGCATACTGTAGTCATTTCTGTGGCTGCATTGTAATCTTAATGTTAGAGGAATGACATATTGCTGTTTATCTCCCATATCACGGTCAGGACTTCTGACTTGTTTTCAGCTGTCCTTTACTTTCTTTACTTCAATTAACATTTTGCTCTCTACTTAATATGTTTTGTAATCAAGTCAGTTTGAATTTTTTTTTTTTGTCAGTGCGTACCTACATTTCTAGTAAATGTCCAACACTTCCTCCAGTCAGTTTCACACTAAGCTCATCTCATGTTGCAGGAACTCCATAAAGCCAAGTTTGTTTATAGAATAGTGCTATTCTCACACAGCAGAATCAATTATCATTTATTATAGGTCTCTGCGAGTGCTTCAGCCCATAGTTTATTTGTCTTTATTTATCTCTTTCATTTGCAAGCCCTCAATAGTCAGACACATGGAATAACCAGATATAGTTAAAAGGCCAATGGAAAAGGTGGCAGAAAAAAAAAGGACTTTCAAACTTGATTATAACAAAAATGATGAGGGTGATTGATGGATTGATAGATGGATGATGCTTCTTGGGAAAGTTGGAGTGTGTGCTAGCTTGGGGGCAGTGTTGGCAGCTCAGACCCTCACAATGTGAGGACCCGTTCGTTTTCATGGGTTGAGAGGGGCTGGTGCTCAGAGCGCAGGGTTTTAGAGCAATGCTCAAAAATGAACGGATCCAAATAGGATTGTTTATTGTGAGGAATGAACATTATAATAATACACTTAAAAGCTCAAAAAATTGTGTAGGCCCTATAAAACCTATCATTGATGTTTTTTGCTGCATTTCTTATGTTAACTTCAGTAGCAGAGGAGAAGGAAGTCATTGCTAATCCCTGCAGTACATAATTCTGAGGTTTTTTTTTTAACAGCTTCTTTTATCTCAGCAAGAGTTCAACTGGAGTTATCCAGCATTATGGGAATAAAACAGTTTAATTAGAGAATTTCTCTTATCATTCCTGTAGGACAGAATAGTTTTGCTGGATTGTGCAGTCACTCCACATTAACCTTTGGAGCCTTTGTTTGTTTATTACTGTTGGCTGGATTAGCTGCTTGATACTAAACCCTCAACCATTTCACTCATGAACTGATGAAATGAATTTCAGAAAGAAAAGTTGCAGGATTGCCTTTCGTTTAAAGTCTTTGAATGCATCATTAACGCTGTGTTTTGGGAGGTTTGTCCCATTCCACCTGAACGTCCTTCTGCCAGACCCGACTCCAGCGGCGCACGCACAGGCGTCGTCTTGTGACTGTTGTGGTCGTGTGCGTTGATCAGATGTTTATGTGGGACTGTAAGCTGCTGCTGCCTCAGCAGCCGCTCTGCTGCTGGAATCCTGAAGCATTAATCCTCCAAATCCTGTCAGGTCCATGCGAGTGACGCAAGACACAAACAAGCACACATGCACGCCCCGTGTTTATTACCAATATCCCCTCCTGGCAAGAGCCCATCCAGTTTTTCTCAAGGTTATGAAAAAGAAGTTATGAGATTTACTCAGAATTTAAAAAAATATTGTTTATGCTACTTTCAAAAAGCACAATAAATTTGTGTTTGAGCTAATATGCATTTTAAAATGTAAATGCTGACATGAGATATGTTTTATTCTTTACTGTTAAAAAATAGTGTAAAAGAAATTAATAAAAACAAATGTTCCACTAAAGTAAAATTAAAAAAAAGAAAAAAAGAAAATCAAAACATTTTGCATTTTGTAAAGTATTATGAATAAACCCTAAAGGTAAGTTAACCTTTAATATTAAAATGTGCATGTTTATAGCAAAATACTCAAAGAATTGAGTATATGCGTTTATAAATTAAAGTTCTAAACCCGATCAAGAGTAAAATATTTGAACTAAAATGCTAAATAATAAATAGTAACCAAAACAATTTACAGATAAATACAAATTCTAAAATGGAAAAAAAACAGTTTATCAAAACAGAAATGTATGTTATAATTTTTATTTTAACATGTGGAAAAGGAAGAATTTCAAATCTAAATAGAGAGCACCTTTATGCTATTGAAAGTTTTTCTGTTAGCTTTGTTGGTTTGTGTTTTATCTAAATATAGGTCCCGCCCACTTGTTTGTGTGAGTCGTCACGAAGCATGGTCTGTTCAACAAGTAACCACTAGGGGCCCGGTTCCACAAACAAGTTAATTTTTATTCAATCTAGTGTTATGCTCCAACTTTAGGGTATCAAGAAATTACAGTCTAGCTTGTTTTTACTTTTGTGGTTAGATTTTATGACCATGAACATACATTTTTATCAATTTTGATTTATTTTGGATTTGAGTTTAGTGTTGCTTCTTGGTTGCGCTGGTTCATCACTTTTCGCGGTCTCGCCGTTTCACAGTTTTTTTTTAATGCACACTCTGTTCTGAGTCCTGATTGTTGACCTTGTCAATCAGTCTCCTCCATGCTGTGTCCCCGGAACAGAATACGTTCAATTTACTGAATCTACATAAATCTTTCATCGTGAGCAAATATTTGTTTTGATTCTATAATTCTGGACTGGAAGGTTTGATTTTTGACATGTTTAAACAAGAGAGAAAAGTGTTATGATTCGTGTCTGTCAGAGAAAATGTATAAAATGTGTAGGGAGGGGTTTTACAGACTTAAAACATCTATAATCCCACCTTTCGCAGGTTATTTTTAGAATATAACCCCCATGACAAACAAAGGAACACTGTGATTGGATACGGTCATCTGATGACCTGACTTGGGTCCATCTTTTCCAAGCTGCCAAAAAGTGAGACAACCATCCGGTGTGTTTGGCCCACCCACCTGCCCGTTTTTGGAAAACATACTGTTTGATGAAGTCGTTTCTTGTTCAGGTGGCGACAACAGTGGAGATTCAAAAACCTATTTGTCTTTATGTGACCATGTTCACATCATGTGACCACGTCCATGGTCAATCTCTGCCCTGTCAGTGGTCGTCACGTCTCTGTCAGGGTCCACAGCCAGCTGCGTTTTACCAGCAGTAGCTTCTCAGTGAGTTTTTTTGTTGGCTTTATGACTTGTCTGCTTTAATTCTGGTTTGTTGGAGGTGGTGGTGGCATAGTGTTGTGGCAGCTGAGGGGGTGTGTGTGTGTCTGGTTTGACTGTGACTCTGAGGACGGCCGGCCTTTCAACTCCCCGTGGCGGTTGTGCCGCCATCTGTGGCGAGGGAGGGGTGGCGGTGCATGAAACACTGTGCAGAGGGAGCAGAAAATGTGTCAGAAAATTACATGTCCCTCTGCAGAGTCGGTCAGGAGGTTGGAGGGGGACATCTTTGGCTCCCAGCGCTCCTTGCTGCAGTTAGTTGAATAAAGATGCGAGTGGCTGTCATCCTGTAGACCTCAGACGCAGGAGGTGAGGTCTGACTACAGGGATGCAAAGACACCCCACCCCCACCCCCCACCCCCATCTCTCATTAGTTGTTTTTTGTTCTGTCATCTCTGAGCTGTTTTGTTTTTAAAGGGTCAGACCATCTGCTGAGCCATGGGGGGGGGGGGGGGTGGGGGGGGAAAAAGTAGGACTTAGGGGTATGATCTTTTCTTAAAAGCTCTCAGGTGATTTTTTTTTTTTTTTAAAGGAAAGACTTCCGAGGAAAACCGGGACTGAATTGGACCTCGATCAGACAGCTTGTCACATGTTCCTGTTTTCTTTTTCTCATCTACACTCATGATTTATAAACAGAAATATAAAATAAGCATTTCATTTTAAAGTCTTTAATAACTCTTGATTGAGAGAGACATAAGACGACACTGTGCGGGTTTGGTGTCTGACATTATGAGCATATGGCGCAGGCTCTTTTCCATCTGTAATCTGGCATCATTGGAATCATTCATTCATTTTCCAAACCGTTTTATCCCTTTCGGGGTCACGGAGTTGCCGGAGCCTAACCCGGCTACTCATGGGCGAAGGCAGGGGATACCCCTGGACTGGTCGCCAGCCTGTCGCAGGGGCCACACCCATACACACTCACATCCACACCTAGGGACAATTTAGAGTAACCAATTAACCTGTGAAGCATGTTTTTGGACAGTGAGAGGAAGCCGGAGTACCCGGAGAAAACCCACGCATGCACGGGGAGAACATGCAAACTCCACACAGAAAGGTCCCCCAGCCAGGACTTGAACCGGGAACCTTCTTGCTAGCGCTAACCACTGCGCCACCGTGCAGCCCTCATTGGAATCATCTGGACTAATTAGGATTAGAATTTGAATAATTTAAATTTTTGCCTTGCAGAGATTTTCCTACTCTTTATGAAAAACCATTTCAGTTGTTATTCCATTCTTTATTGACTTTTTTTTTTTAAGAGAAATCCAAGGCTTAAACAAGGGAAACTATCTTGGTTTCTAAGTCTAGACTGACTACTGACTACTTGCAAACATATATTTAATAAAAATAAAGAAAACATTAATATATTTTAAAGCAAATTTACAATGCATAACATTTCATTGGAAAAAGCATCTTCTAAGATGATTAAAGTTTTCATGCCGCAGAAGCAGAACTGCTTTGTGGTCACCGGCACATTCAGGATCTTCAATTCCATTGACTCCCCTCTGATCTCCAGCCGGGAGGCTCCGCCTCTTCCTCCAAAATCTCCTGCAAACGGATCTTTTTCCTGCTCCTGAGCGTAAATGTGCTGACAGGAGCTGCAGGTGGTGTTCCCGTTTAAGGAAAGCCTGTGTCTTCAGACAGAGACACATCAATTACCCCCCCACCCACCACAAACGGATATCAGCTGCTGTAAAAGTTAGAACCAGGGGATTAGAAAAGGCTTAAATAATACAAAAAAGTAGGAAAAACGAAAAAGCATAAGGCTATATCCATGATAAATTCTGCAGATTATGAGTTTTTCTAAAATAATTTAGTAATTTGGTTAAAGTATTTTATATCTGGTACTTGGAAGTTGTATGAAATCTGATCACTTTGTGTTTTATTAAAAAATATTTTGTCCCAGGAAGACCCTGGTTTATCACCTGCTGCAAACATTCCCACATCCTGAACCCCCTGCCGCCGTGCTTCATGGCTGTTTTCATTCTGATCGGCTGCCTCCTCATTGTTCTCATGTAACAGAACTTTGTTTTAGAAGTCTTGTTGTTTGTTCAGATGCAGTTTGGTAGTTATTGCTGCCATGCACACACCGCCTGAGGCAGCAGAGCCTCAGAAGAAGTTCTGTTTCTCTGATCTTGACTGGGACCCCTGAGAGATTGGATTCTGTCCTAAATCCTTCTCCTGTCCAGTCCATGGACATCATATTTTCTATCATAGACGGGTCTTTATGGAGCAATTATCAGAACCGTGAGTGAAGACAACCATCAGTGTTTTGCTTCCATCTTTTAATGTTCTGATTTCCTGTCAGTCTTGAATTTTTTCCAGTTTGTGTTTTTTTTCTCGGCCCCCTCTCTTCTTTCTCTCTCCTCCTCCTCCTCTTTGGTGGATACATAAATAGACACGGAAGGACCTGGAACTGCATTAATAGCAGCCTTCTGGGTCTCCCCCCCCCCCAGAGGAAGAGTCAAAGTGTGTGGTTTGACTGACCTAAAAAAATCGTCTGTTTCTGATGTCTTTGACTTTGCTGTTTGACCTTCACAGGTTGTCTGTCAAAGCAAATGCGAGCCCCCCCCCACCCCCCACCCCCCACCCCCCACCCCACACACACTAATTTTCAGGTCATGATAGGCGTCATCTTCATCCCTGCATAGCCTCCTCTTGCCACCCCTTCCCCTCCCTCTGCGGCTGTCCTCGATGCGTTTATCACTGCTGGTCCAGTTAGCTCGTCCTACGGGTTAGTCTGCCGTTCTGTCTCTGAAACCCGCTACAGAACCGGGATCTGCTTTCTCCCAGCCGAGCTCAGGTGGATCCATGAGGTCTTCGTCGTGGCTGACCCACTTTCAGACAAAGTCATGTGCTGCAGCAGGTTTTTAGGCTTTTTTTTAGGCATTTTAGTTTAGCCACAGATTGGATCTTAAATGTCACTAGTAATTACAGCCAATTGTCAACCTCAGTGTGTGTGTGTGTGCGTGTTGGTGTGTGTGTGTCGAGGGGGTGGTCAGCCTGTTTGTAATCTGCAGTTTAGATTTCACTAGGGCTGTCAACGTTAAAGCGTTAACACACACGATTAATTTAAAAAAATGTAACGCGTCGATATATTAATGCTAATTAATTACACTGCGAAGCAACCGTCTTCCATCGGTTCAGGCTTCTGCGGCATGCGGCAAATTCTGAATGCACACTTCATAGAGCACAATTCCGCTTCTAACATGGTCACTTACAGAAGACATAAGTATTCAAATGATTTTTAGTCCTTTATTCTTGTTATATTTTAGGTTTAGATCGCTGTCTCACAAAAGGCAGACCATTTGATTCCTATTGCGGCCCGTTGTCACGGTAACACAATTCGTGTCTGGGTCTGCAGACCTCGACCGCAGTGGCAAAGGAATGCGATACATGTGCTGATCATCACGATAGGTTCAATAAAGAATCAGTTCAGAGAGAAAGTTCCCCTCTTACTTACATTAGTTTTGAAGAAGCCTGCACATATAGAACATTGTGACCGGAACTTCTTCCGGAACACCCAGCAGCCAATCAGAATAGAGTATTCACCCGCACCATTTAAAGTGCAGAAACACAATGTTTGTTGCTTTTGGCTGCATATCAGTGTCAGGAGTCAGAGCTCTGTGGCCCCCTCTGGTCGCAGGAGTGTCTCCAGAGTACTGAACTCACTACGCCTCCCAGGAGCCCCAGCGTGCAGTCCCCGGATCCCGCTCACCTGACTCCAATCTGACAATCACCCACCTGTCTCTTAAGCAGCACACAGCCTCGCTCAGTGCGAAGTCTTTTTTGTGCCACCCTGGCTGCATTACCAAGCATTTCAATCCTGACGCGATCTTCTGTTCTCTGACTCTGGTTGTGTTTTGATTGCCTGCCGTCTGCCCTGACCCTCGCCCAGACTCTGACTACTTTTATTGCTTCTTGGATTATCCCACGAGTTTCCTTTGTGGACTTTTAGCTTTGCTTGACTCCTGTCTGAGCAAATATACCTGCTGCAAGTGGAATCAGCTGTCTGCCCGTTTGGGACAATGAGCATCTTTGTTTTCTTGGAGTAATACTGCAGATATCAAACCCTTTACAGTAATGGTTATCTTATTGTTGATGTGTTTTGTGCTCATAAATTAAACTTCTGAGTTAACACTTTATTAATGTAAACATTCCAGACACTAAAAATGAAGGAAACATTTTATCTCTGGCTTTTTTTTGTTTGAAAGCTGCATATTGTCGTAAAAATGTAATTTGTAAAACAATGTGATTAATCACAACCCAAAAGTGTGATTAATATGATTTTTTTTTTGTGTTTGACAGCACTAGTTTTCACCCAAAAATCTCTGAAATTGTCATCGTTTCTGGCGGGAATCAGCCGTACAGTTTTTTAGCTTGGACCCACATACCATATAAGTCAACTGCTGCTTTAAAAGCCAAATCAGTTGGAGTCAGGTCACCTGTAAACCAGTAGGGGGCTTACTGTAGTTATTCTCCATTTAATCTAATGTAAACTTGGTCCAACTTCACAACAGAGACAAACAAACTTTGCAGAACATCTGTGGATGACAGATTCAACTGGTTACGTGCCAGGTACTTCTTAACAGTAAAGGATTACTTATTACTTTTAATGACAGTGAAATTAGTGTCTCAGAACTGTAATGTGTAACTAGCTTTTAAGTTATTTTCAACAAATAGATGCAGAAGCTGAACTTGGCATTTTTAGATCCACAGATGGCACAACCCACTGATGATAACATTAATTTTTTTTAAAAGTATAGGTCAGAAAAAAGGCAAGAAAGGATGAAAAACTAGATGTAAAACTATATTTCTCATGTTAGGCACAACAGGACTTTGATATCTCAATAAGATTTTAAAAAAACTATGTGTTTTCATTGTTTTTATTATTCTATTGAGAGGGTGTCAGACTAAAGAAAGTGAACATTATGGGGATGGGTTATGGTTTTGCAGAAAGCCAAAGTAAAGTACATCTGCTTGTACAAATAGTTGAGAATTTCTATTTCTTTCTGCTTTTTACTAATTTTAAGCTTAAACATGGGGTCCTTCAGATTCCTTTTTTACCCAGTTTAAATGATCACATCTATTTAAATGTTGTATGTATTTTTTATTAAATGTTAATAAATCTCATGGGTAAATCGACTTTTAATGTTTTTTGGTCTGTTTTTCAAAGGTTCCCTTTTAGTTTGTCACTTGACGTGACAAAAATTCCTGAAGTTGTTTCTTAGGGTTACATCCTGTCAGATGGAGGCATTCATCATGGACACTGATTGTAAAGCATGCTGTCCTGGCAGCTCAAGTTCTACTTCTCTTAAGCTGCATTCAAACTGACTGCGTCAACTCATGTTTAAGTGTCCACTTTCAATGAAAAGCCTATGCAAACGCCTGTAGACCATATTTCTGGCTTCCGCATCTGCAACGCTCGTGATTGTCCATCGCTGCACAAGTTTTCAGGTCTGGTCGATTGGGTTCATTAATTGTGTGCTGAAAGTTCAACCGGTAAAACTTCTTCACGTTTAATCGCGGTACTGTCGTCCGGTTAGCACCATTTTTGAAACACAGAAGAAGAAGAATTCACCTTCCTGCTGCTCCCTGCTTGTCCGATACAGGTCTGGTGCGAACACCACCTGCTGGATGTGCATTCAATGAAACTGCGTGCAGTCAGTGTGAATGCAGCCTGAAGCTACAGTTGGGCTAAAACGTATTTAGTCAGCCACCAATTGTGCAAGTTCTCCAAATTAAAAAGATGGGAGAGGCCTGTAATTTTTGTCGTAGGTATACCTCAACTATGAGAGACAAAATGAGAAAAAAAAAAATCCTATTGTCTGATTTTTAAAGTTGTACAGACATAATGCTGGAAGAAGGAAATTTACATTTGGAACTGCTGCTTTTTACTTGAAAGTTCAGTGATGAAGCACACTTATCACAGTAAGATCGACAGAAAAAGGCCAAACTTCAGGTTGAAGCTCCACCCATCATCGAGATAGCAACATTTTGGTGTATTTTCCAGCACCACTCAGGGGACAAAAGAACATTTTTTGAGACTTGAATGTAGCGTCAATTGAGCAGTGCAGCCCCTGATGCACAGCCAGCTTGTTCGTTTTTGCCTTGAGGGTGTCACATTGCTCCTTAATGGAAGAGGAGCAGCAGGTGTCATCTCACATCCAAAAACAGGAGATGAAGTCAAACCACATCTGAATGACGCACTAACAAACACCCCCCCGGACCGTCTGCAGCCCACCCTGTGTTTATGCGAGGACTTGTCAGACCTGACCTCCAGCTTTCAAGGAGGACTGCAGATGGGAGGAAATGACTTCAGATTTCATCCTGGCTCTCGTTAGGGTTTGAGAAGAGGAGCTGCAGGTTGATTGAGGATGTGAGGCTGCTGTTTCTGCAGGGAGGGGGTACAGATACTCCCCCATCTGACATGAACCCTTCAGTTCTGATACTCCCATAGACGATTCCTGTCTTCCTTCTGCAGCTCTGAGGTTTGAGGTCAAATTTCTGAGAAGCGGCACAGCTGGGTGTTTTGGAGATTTTCCTATCGGTGGCCTTCTAGTTCACCAAAACAGCTGATACTGACACACCCTGTGAGACCTGGGCTGCATCAGTTGATCTCTGATTGCAGGCTTGGTTCCTGCCCATGTGTTGAAGTGTCCTTTGGCAAGGCAGTGAACCCCATATTTTTCCTAGTGGCCTGGTTGGCACCTCGCAAGCCAAAACCGGCTATACACTTGTTCATTTACACTCACTGCTTCATTAGGTACACTTTGCTAGTACTGGATTGGACCCCTTTTTACCATCAGAACTGCCTTAATCCTTGGTGGCACAGATTCAACAAGATTTAACATTCCTCTGAGAGTTTGGTCCATTCTGACATCATAGCATCACAGAATTGCTGCAGATTTGTCGGCTGCATATCCATGATGTCAATCTCCCGTTCCACTGCGTCCCAATGGTGTTCTATTGGGTTGAGATCTGGTGACTGTGGATGCCATCGGAATACAGTGAACTCATTGTCATGCTCAGGAAACCGTTCTTGATGACGTGACACCTGATCCTGCTGGAAGCAGCCATCACAAGATGAGTACACTGTGGTCATAAAGGGATGGACGTGGTCAGCAACAGCAGGTAGGCTGTGGCATAACTATGCTCAAGTGGTACTAAGGGGCACAAAGTGCCAAGAAAATATCCCAGACCAAATCATTACTCTTCTACCACCATATTTGAGAGTTTGTAAATGGGAATTTCCTCTTCATTTTGGTCTTGTGTTTTAAGAACCGTCCTACAAACACCACCAGCAGCCTTAACCGTTGATACCAGGCAGAATGGATCCATGCTTTTATGTTGCTGATGCCAAATTCTTATCCTACCATTCAAATGTTGCAGCAGAATCCAGACTTTTTATTCTTCTATTGTCCAATTTTAATGAGCCTGTGTGAATTGTAGCCTCAGTTTCCTGTTCTTAGCTGACAGGAGTGGTACCCGGTGTGTTCTTCTGCTGCTGTAGTCCATCTGCTTCAAGGATGGACGTGCTGTGCGTTCAGAGATGCTCTTCTGCAGACCTCGGTTGGAACCAGTGGTTATTTTAGTTACTGTTGTCTTTCTATCAGCTGGCACCAGTCTGGCTATTCTCCTCTGACCTCAGGCATCAACAGGGGCATTTCCGCCCACAGAACTGCCGCTCACCGGATATTTTCTCTTTTTCTGACCGTTCTCTGTAAACCTTAGAGATGGTTGTGGGTGAAAATCCCAGTACATCAGCAGTTTCTGAAATACTCAGACCCATCTGGCACCAACAACCATGCTCGGTTCAAAGTCACTTCAATCACCTTTCTTTCTCATTCTGATGCTCGGTTTGAACTGCAGCAGATTGTCTTGACCCATGTCTACATCCCTACATGCTTTCAGTTGCTGCCATGTGATTGGCTGATTAGAAACAACAATTGGTGCCTAATAAAGTGGCCAGTGAGTGTAGATGCAAAAGTGTGTAAATAGGTGTAGGAAGTTTGGTTTAAATTGATCACTGACAGCTCTGTGTGAGTCTACACCATTTACCATTGACTGTATTGAGCCGGTCAACATTGCAGATGTCTTATTTTGTTAATGCCATGCTCTGATGAAGACAATTTTTTGAGAATTGTATCTGTTCTCATTTTTATCATTTCAAATGTTTTATTGCCCAATTTTGTCCTTTTTCTTCTTCTCTCCACTACAACTTTCACTGAATTCCTTCCAAGAAACATTGAATTGAAGCCTATTTTGTGGGATCACAAACACCATAGCCTCTGACTTGGTGAAATATTTTTTAAGTGTCTGTAAAGGAGGCAGCAGAGCTATGTATACACTACATCACATGGAGAAAAAAAGTTATGGCTGAGGAGGAAGGAGGAGGTGGGGGGGTCCCAGAGCTCTTCCAGGAGCTGCCGTGCCCCAGTTCTGTCTGCAGCTCGTCTCTGAGAATTATTCTGCAGCTGTAGGACCACAGACTGGAAGACTTGTTGACACGTGGAATCCCAGAGGGAACGCAGAAACGTTCCGAGATCAGAGATGAGCGTGTGTCTGCAATCAGACATAACACTCGACCGAGGGTCTGTCCTGCTGGTTTGACTGACGCCTGGAGGAAGAACTGCAGAGAATCCTCCTCTTCAGGTGTTTTGTCTTTGCAGAGTTGCTGCTCCGTTTAGGATCGCTGTCCTTTCAGATTCAAACGAACGTCTGCAGGCTCATTTTAGTGAAACAATAACATGTAAACTCACATCTGACTCTAAAATACTTTGTTCAAAAGGTCTTTATGGTTCTGTGGTTAAGAAAAAAGTCAAAATCATTACTCTTCTACCACCATATTTGAGAGTTTGTAAATGTGAATTTCCTCTTCATTTTGGTCTTGTGTTTTAAGAACCGTCCTACAAACTGCATTTGGTTCTCAGGGCATGGTTATCCCAGACAATCTCTACTGCAATTATTCTCTTAGTCTGACTTCTCCCCATCAAGTCCATAACCCTAATCTAACAATCCAGGCTTGAATGCAGATCCTGATGCGCCCCAACATGTTTACCAATCACCAGATCTATGTATACCACTTAGCTACCTCTGCGAGCCAGCGGCAACTTAGGTTAGGTCAGTGTTTTTCAAACACACTAAGGTGGTGTAAACGATAATCAGGTGTGGCGTGGGAAGTTATTCCATTTCACTTAATTAGCCTTAAAAACATTTACCATAACCATCAGGGCAAAGATAGATAGATAGATAGATAGATAGATAGATAGATAGATAGATAGATAGATAGATAGATAGATAGATAGATAGATAGATAGATAGATAGATAGATAGATAGATAGATAGATAGATCGATCTGTGGATACAATATCATGTTTCTATTTTCATCAGCAACAGTTGGTCCTAAATTTCTAAATATCAAGCGTTACCCCTGTAATACTGTTAGCAACATCCATTAGTTGAGAGACAATACGGAGCCGCCTGGTTTGTAGAAAACCTAACAATGTTTAAAGTTTTACAGTCCAATGTTTTGTGTCAAAACACTATTAGTTTCAAATGAGACTTGTACATGTTTTCTACGATTATTGTAAGACTGCAGTTTCACTCAAACTTGTTCATCTCATATAAGTTTGATATTATGCTTATTCACCAAGGAAAACATATGTGGAATTACTATCATATACTTTGCTTAAATATTTCTAAGACAAAAGCCTGTGTCAACTGTCACTTATCTTATTTACTGAAAAAAGCAGCTGATAAAGGTCCTGCAGTGCTGCTGCTGCTGAGCAGAGGCAGAAAATGCACCCAGGACATTTTTGTGACTCTTGACGACTCATGTTCAGATGAGTCAGCAGAGCTCCTGGATGAGAGGAAGCGTCATCCAAGTCAGCAGGAAGAGTGAAGCAGCAGTTTTACCTGCGGTTTTCACACAAGCGCATGTTTTCTGAAAGGCTGCTCTCTGCGTAAACTCCACGAGACACCGTCACAAAAATGGGCTGACCCTGTCCTCTCAATGCTGGTCACATAAGAACAATTTGATTTCAAGCCCAACCATCCTGACAAGTTTAGAAACAATTTCTTGTCACGTCTTTGAAGCCTCGATTTGATTATGATTATGCAACTGCTGATTATGCAACGCTGCAGATGAAGTTAGAAGAACAATTTAGTTTCATAAGAGTAACTTCTGTGAAGAACACCTTCGTCAGAGCAGGACCTCATGGGGGTTAGCTAGATCAGGAGGGGCTGAGAGATACATCAGAGTGTTTGTTTACTGACATTTTTTCATAAACTGCAGAAAATGTTGATGCTTTAGTTTGGATTCACAGGAAGTGGATCTATGAGCCGCTTCCAGTTCTCCTTAAGCATCTATTTCAGATCTGTGTCGTTTCACTTTTCTGAATTCCATCTGGGTTTGAATCAACTCTCTGTTCTCCTGCTCGGTGTATCAAGGATTTTATGGTTTCCATAAAATAGCTCAGCATGCCAGCGCTCTTGCATAACACCTATAATTATGTAATCTGCATAAACGGACAGCCTCCAAACTTCCAAGACACGCCGGTGAGCTCCTGCCAGCCGAAGCTGCCCTGCTGCCAAGTTGGCTCTGGCGCACCTCAGTCCTGGTTCTGAGACACATGAACGGCATCCAGAAAACAAATGCAGAGTTTTTCTCAGACTTCTCACTCAATTCTGAGCGGTGAACTCTCTGAAATGATGTTCATGTTTTGAGCTAGTCGTGTCTGCATGTTCAGAGGAGCTTGGAGAAGAAGATGCTGCAGCGTGATGGTTGATCTTTGAAGGCCAGGCCTCAACTATGGGGTCAAATCAGGATCAGCTTAAAGTGAATGAAAAACCAGATTGGTAAATTCAAAAAATGAAAAATCTGGAAACAGTTTTAAATTTGAAAGTACACACAGTGTACATTTTATGGAAATATTGAAAATATTATAAAAACATTTGTAAATTTCACACTTGAATTAAAGAAAAACTTTAAAATCAGGATTGGTTGTGACACATGGATGGCATCCCTTTTAATTCACGGAAGTGCCGACCACTTGAAAATAATAGCGGTTTGTGTCCAGCCGGAATTACTCGACTCAGTCTTTCATATATCGGAATAGAGCTGTGACAGGAAAAGCTTGGAGCAAGATTTACATCACTTCGGCATTTCACACTAAGCACGTTAAACGCGTTCAAAAATACACGCCACATGCCCAGTGTTAATGTAGCATAAGAGAAATGAAAAAACAAAAGTTGAAGAAACAAAACTGCAGCTGTTGCAGTTTTTAACTTGATGATAGATTTAGGTTTAAAGTTTTTCAAATTCAAGTGTCAATTTTGTCAATTTTATTTTTTGAATTTTTAATATTTCCTTCAAGTTTGCAATGTGCACTTTTGAGTTTAAAACTGTCAATTAAAGCTGATCCTGATTTGATCCCAATATCATTCTGTTGGTTTTTAGCGCTGAGGAAGTGAAGTCGTTTGGTGCTAACACAGGAACGCCTTTTTGTTTCAGGGTCAAGAAGACACCGTTCCCCGTGAAAGTTTGCAGCTCCGCTCTGCAGCTCCTCATGAGAGGAAAACCCAAAAGCGTCAGTGTGGAGACCAGATCGGGCCAGACCATCCCAGACTTCAAGAAGCACCGAGATGGATTTGTGCTGCTGCTTCCTGCAAACTAACCTTCATGACGTCCAGACGTTGTCATGCTCAGGAGATGAGTTAGTAGACATGTGGAGTGGTCAGCTTCAGAGCTGGACGCTCCTGGGGAGACTCTGGGTTCATCTGGAAAACTTATGATTCATAATCTTCTGGCTTTTTTATGAAGATACTTTTTAAAGTGGTGACTGAAGCAAATTGAAAGCACTTTTTTCTGTCAGATCCAAATGTTTCAGATGTTATTTGTGTTGAAAAAGAGACAAGAGGAAAAAAGAGAATAAATTATTGAAAGTTGTTGGACAGATGCTGCTCCACAGATGAATGAGAAGAGTTTGTGCTCCTGTGAGTTTGTGTGTACTCTTACCCTGAATTTACACTGGTCAGTCTGCAGTGGATCTCCATTGCATTGCGTCTGGAGTTCGTCTCATGACCGCTAGTTAGATTATATTGTCTCCGTTGCGTCTCCGGTCCATCCCACATCCCATGTTGGCTGCCGGGGGAGTGGTTTGTCCTGCCACCCCTGTGTTGAGTAGTTCTTCCCGCTCTCCTCAGTCATTCAAAATTTAAGCCCTCTCCTTCCTCACAGAGACCTTGTAAAATGCATGTTTTGTGCCATAAATGATGTTGTATTATTGCACTACCAAAATTAAACTGTCGTTGTCCACGGTAAAATTAACACCGCCTTTACCTGCGATGTTAATGTACGCTTTAGCGTTGGCACGTCCCCTTAAATAAAAAATACAACTTTATAAAGTTTTCTTTTGAAAGTACAATGGAAGTTTTTATTTTGAAAACCATACCTGTTTCCGGTTCTCCAGCGGACTTGAAATACGACTCCTGCATAAAGCGTCTGTTGCGTTTGCGGAGAGATGGATGTCAGACACAGGCGTGACGAGGCAATGTGCACATTCCAATTGAATAATGAAGAATTTTTTTGTGTCAATACAACAGAGACGCATCGCAGACTGACCAGTGGAAACCTGTCTTTAAGCTACGTTTCACACCAGGCATTTGACGCACGTTCAAGAAAGCGAGTACGGCTCAGGGTGTTCACACTGGACCAGCAGGGAGGGGCTTCGTTTTCTACTGTTTACTAGTGCATTTCCACCACTTACAGTTGGAAGAGGTGCAAAACGCTGAAGCGGTGCAAATCTCACAAATCTTGCTTCAGACTTTTTCTTTCACAGTTCGATTCCAATATACAAAAGACGTGTAGTCATGTAATTCCGGCTGGTCACAGACCATATTTTTTTTTGAACAGTTGGCAGTTCTGTGAATTAAAGGGACGCCATCTAAACGCCACTACCCAACCCGAGTTCCTGCTTGATCAAAGTTCAACTGGTTTAACTTTCAGTGGCCGTGTGTCATAGAAAGTTGTGTAGCTAAGCGTGATTGGGAGAGTTTTAAATGCGGAAGCCTGAAACGCACGTTTAAATACACTTTTTATTTACTTGAAGGCGCGTTGGTGAGGGCGGTGAGAACGTGGCTTTACAGGCCTGAATGGATCCAGAGTGGACTGATACGGGAGTGGCTTCCTGCCTCGTCCCTCCGGTGACTCTGCTGCTGTTTGGCTGCTAACAAACCCGGAGCGTCTCTGCTGAGTGAGGAGCAGACCCAGCAGTTTGTTCCTCCTGGAACAAACAGTTTGCGCTCCCCTTGGACTCTAAATAAACATCAGTGGGTTTCCGTTTGAAGTTTTTCAGTTTTCTTCCAGTTGTGAGTTCAGGATCAAACATCTTCCTTCTCCCTGCAGCTCGTGTTCCTCTGCTTCCTCTGTCCTTCACTGTGGTCCATCAGCTGCTTTGTCCTCTATCTGCGTTTCAGCTTCATTCACAAGTCCAGTTTTTTATTTATTTTTTCAGCATTTTCAGACCTTCAGCTTCTGCCATCCTTGGGAAATGTATGATTCTGACACTTTATTTCAAACAGAGCTGCAGCACAAAGCTCCTTCTTTCCATCCTGAAAGTTCTCCTGCTGGGAAACATGGTCTGCAATGAAGATGCTGCAGAACTGCCCGCGATGAAGACCACGATAAGATCAGAGCTCACAGCAACAGCAACTGCATTCACTTCAAACACAGCAGGCGGAAGCAAATAAAATTACCTCGAAGCAGTGAATGACGCAGTTCATTTGTGTTTGTTAGTTGTGTAGACGTCATGACTTAATGATGCCCAGCAAACACGAAGCAACGTGACAGCAGATCCAGGAGGCTCGGAACGAACTCGCCTTCATCTGTGTTCAAAATCCTTCAGCTGCGCGTCTGCTGCATCTGTTCAGTCAGAACAGAGCATCCCCAAGAATATCTAAATCAAATCGACGCCAAAACCCGTTTCCAGGATCTTCACACCCACAGTTTGACACATTTGAGCTTCACGCTGAGCACAACACTGCCTTTGGTTATAAATATCACCAGTGATCTTCAGCAGGACCCGCGGTGCTGTGAAGAAGTCATCGCCCTCAAAATCTGACAACAGTGTTTCCCACTGTTAGCGAGTGTTTCTCACGTCTGTTAGAGACTTCTGTTCCAATCTTCTCTTTTATAAACTCTAGACATGTTGAGGTTTGTCAAACAGGAAGTTTCATTCAGGAACTGCTTCAATAGCATGAAGCGATTTTGAGATCTAGTGTTTGGACTGTTCTAAAACTCAGTGATAACCTTAGATAAACAGAAAATTATACAATTTTCAGAGCTCCATTATTCATTGCAATTTGGAGCCAAGAGGAAGTTAATGGGAGATGGAAGTACTGCTGAAAGTGTCCGTCATTCAGATGCAGCTCCAGCAGTAAATGGCGAACCTCACCGTACTTGAGGAGTCTCAGAAGGATGCCATGAACCCAGGTATGGACACACATTTTCCATAAAGCTCTTCCACAGAGCTTCAATTTGTGTTGATGGATTTTCAAAATTTGTTCAAAATATTTTGTTAACATTTCTACCACCACTTCTTTTGTCTCATAGCAAGAAAATGTGTGTGAGCCACCCTTCAGGACAGACACGACAAAGCCGGAATATAACTAAAGCATGGTGGTGGGAGGCTGATGATCTGAGCTTAATTTGGAGCTGGAAGAGTTGTTACAGTTCTTACTTTTGTCTTTAAAAGACAAAGCATGTGTTTTTTCATATTGTGACTCCTTATGCAACATCGTTCATCAGAAGATTTATATATATATATATATATATATATATTTGGATAAAAGCAGGAGTTTAAATCAAGTGACACACTCTACTCCTCCTTTTGACGTCATAGTTCAAGCCGGGGACGCTCTTGTAACCTGTTTACATGCAACCACTATCCTGCTCTATATTGGACTAATCCTGTTTGTATTTTTAGAACTTCAGAAAACCAGGCTGAAGGTTTTCCAGAGAAAGCAGGATAGTAGTGTTCTTGAGTGAAGCCAGACTACAGGGTAAAGCTTATGATGTGCCTTTGCATTTCGTCAACAAATTGATGGAAGTGCCCGGAAATGCCTTTTTTCCCTTCAGTTTAGCCTCTTTGGTGAGTTATTATCAGTAAACCAACCCGTCCATCAGCCTCGTGGGCGTTTTCTTTCTCTGCCAGCAGCTCGAGAGGTCAAACAGATTTAACTCTGAATCTAATTTATCTCTGATGGTTGCGTCTCTCTGGCAGCAGGCTCCTCTGTAAAACGTGAAGGATTCTCTTTGCTAATCTGTAAAGGCTCCTCTCCTGGCTACACCAACCCCCATTCCCCCTCCAGTCAATCAGAAACAGATTACAGACTAAATATGACATTTATTTCAGTGTAATCCTCTAAACCCAACAGTTTTTCCATGTCAGGTGACCGTCTGCTTTCATCTAACCAAACTGAGACAATTTACTTTGATATTTCTCTTTAATACTTCCCAGTTTGGGATTCAACCCAACCGTCTCCTTTGACAAAATCACGCTCACAAACGTAGTCAGTTGTGCCGTGAGAACTCCCACAGGTTCCCTTTAGACTGCCAAGAAGTTCCTTCTCCTGCACGTCTAATCTGATATATCAGGTCCAGCATTTGTTGATGGAATTACTTAAAGAGCCACGCAATTCTATTACAAAAAGCACTGGCACCTGGTCCTCCTCTCTGCGGAGATTAGCAGCCAGGATTTGGTAATGAGTTGGGGAAGATTTACCAGTGGGAATAAAATATATGTCCCGGAGCTACAGCGCTGTTTCCCCCTCCAATCCTCTCAGGACAGCAGAACAGCCACAGTTTGGGGAGAGCTGCAGGTTTTCCAGCACCGTGCCGTCATCAGCCTTGTGGAGGTGGGTGGGGGGGTGAGAGTCACATGCCAGAGATTACAGTAACATGAGGGGCAGATTGTTTTTTTTAATTTTGGCCTGCTCTGAAACAGCATTCCAGCATCCTGAATGAATCTCAGTGTTTTAAAATCCCAGTGTAACCTGAAGAATGTGAAACAAAACAGTTTACACAATAACAGGTCTATCAGTTCAATGGACAACGCTGTTTTGGTAAATCTGGTCAAATTATATACTTTAGAACACAAATAAAATATTGAATCCCGCCATTGTCAAGGTACACTCCAAAAGAAAAAATATATTTAATCCTCTTGAGTTATAGATTTAGAACTGCACAGTGGTGCGGTGGTTATTCATTTGTAAATAAACAAGCAAAAAAGACAACACACACTATAACCCTGGGCTCACACCGCATGTGGTCTTGCTCCAGTGCGGCTACGGAGCGGTCTAGCTATGGCAGGTAACTCACACTGACTAGGGTTTGCTTGTGGTCCTGCTGCAGACAAGTTCTGCCACAAACCTCGTGGACCTCTGAGCTCATGTAGAACCCGCCATTTAAATCTGACGTCATAGTAAACAAACCCTCATTCCACCGTGATTTTGGAGTATATTCGCAACACATCTTTTTCTACGTGACTCGCCTTCATACAATGGATTTAAAAAGGTGGGCATACTTTTCTTAACTTTCTAATGTGAATGTGAATGTCCATATTACACAAACTCACCATCAAGTCCAACAGCCTGTGATATCCCAGGCTCTGTCCTTTTTGTCTTTATCAGAAGAATGTGTTTTATCATAAAGGATGGGGCAGTTCTAGATCTCTGTGATCAGCCTCTCGTTGTCCGTGGTGTTATATGGTCGAAATTACATTCTACCACACACTCTGAGTCCCCTGTGCCAACAGAAATGACGTAATGTTTACAACATGATGAAAACAGCGAGTACAGCGAAAAATAAACTTTATTTTGAAAAATGCCCCAACTTCACAATAAAGTGCTACGGTTCAGCTCTGGCGTCCAGCAAAAATTTGAAGCAAACAAAATGGATATGGAGCACCGCAGAGGCTGGAGTGGTCCGGATTGGATGCAGTGTGAGTGCCTCTCACACTTTTCATGTTACGTAAAGACTCCGGCGTCCGCACCGGAACCAGACAGCATGCGGTGTGAGCCCAGGGTAAGGCGCACTTTAAAGTTTGAATATTTTTTTTAAAATGACAGTGGGCTTTATAATCCAGAGCACCTGAATATATGGATTTATTCTGGTTGTTCTCACTGATGTTGAAGCAGTTTTGAGAGGAACACGGTGCTCTGTCAAAAGATCGGTGTAATTCTTTTGAGTTTGGATCTTATTGTAAATATGCTAATGTGGCTAACATGTAGCTGTGTCAGACCTAGTTTTTTTTTTTACATGCTACTAACAAGGTTGGGGGTTAGCGTAAACACAGTAACATTTGTCTTAGTGGTATCAGTCTTTTGTTTTTTTACGTGTTGAAAACAAGGTTGCGAGTTACATGTCATGGTGCCCCGGGCTCCTCCTTATTGGACTGAGCTGTTGGCACTCATCTCATCAACTCCGGATCACTACTTAAGATGGGCCCCCTCCAGCGTTAATCTCCAGTTCATTACCTACTCTGGTGCGGTACTTTGGCCACGAACTTTGTCTGTTCGCTATCTATGTTTACGTCTGCTTCTCTCCTACTAATCAACTATTCTCGTCTCCCGGATCTACTGTTCATGTGCTGACCTGGGTCCATCTCCACGACCACAACCTGGTTCCTCGCCAACCGCTCTACTGATCCTCACACAACCGCCATGCCATCATCCATAACACTCACCTCTAAGTTATTTGTTTCGCCGCTCCTGGGCCCTGCCACCACATCGCCACAAGACAAGTCCAAGCTCCGACTTCAGACCCCCTTCTGCCATCAGACTCAGCTCCAGTTACAGTCCATCAGTCACCCCATGGACAATAGAATTGTTCTCATCTCCAACAGCTTTCCGTTGTACTTCTGGGTTGCTAGTGTTTGGGTCTGCTTCCCCTCACACAGAATCATGACAATACAGGTATTGTGAATACGCTAACACGGCTAAAGCTTCTAACGCACCTAACATGTACAGTGGGGATCGAAAATTTGGGCACCTTAGGTAAAATGTTTTATTATTGTGCATAAAAAACCCAGAGAAAGATTGAAAAATCTCCTACAGGCATCCGTTTACATATGATACATTCTTTTAATATGACAAAAAAAAGACTTTATTTCCATCATTTACCTTTTCAAAATAATAGAAAACAAAATAATGACGTGTGCAAAAGTTTGGGCACCCTGCAGCATTTATGGTATGCACCGCCCCCTTTGGAAAAGCTGAGACCTGTCAGTGTCATGGATTGTTCACTAGTTTGCAAAGAACAGGTGATTTCAATCTCAAAGATTTGAAATAATCTGAGTCATGTGACCTTGCCCGGCAAGCAGCATTATGGGTTCTTCCAAGCAGTTGTCCAGAACAATGAAACTGACAACAGTTGATGCTCACAAAGCAGGAGAAGGCTATAAGAAGATGGCAAGGTGTTTTCAGATCCCAATATCCTCTGCTCGGAATGTCATCAGGAAATGGCAGTCAACATGAACAGTGGAAGTTAAAGCGAGATCTGGAATACTCTTGTTAAGGTGCCTTATAGTGCCATCGGTATGCCTTTTATGTGACATAAGTTCAAAAATAGACCATTCATTGACAGTGTACCTTACAGTTCGGTGTGCCCTATAGTGTGGAAAGTGGGTAAGAAATTAGATCTAATCTCAAATGTAAATTTAGTTTTTGAGCCTTAAAACAAACCAAGAAGTAGTTCATAGAAAACCATTGGCCTTGGTTATTGACATAGATTTTTTTCAATAAAAGCTACAAAAGTTAGCTTTGTTAAAACCAATTCTATATTTTAATAACTGCTAATTTGTGTTGAGTTTGAATGTTCTCTCCATGCATGTGTGGGTTTTCTCTGGGGACTCTGGCTTCATCCCACCATCCAAAAACATGCTTCATAGATGAAATGGTCACTCTAAATTGTCCCTAGGTGTGAATGCGAGTGTATATGGGGGTGTGTGATTGTTGCCCTGCGACAGACTGGCGACCTGTCCAGGATGTACCCTGTCTTCGCCCACGAGTGGCAGGGTTAGGCTCCAGCACCCCCGTGACCCCGAAAGTGACAAAGTGGGTTTAGAAAATGAATGAATGCTCATTTGGTTTTTCTTCGATAATTTGGTATCATCAGCAGGGGTTAGGATCACCGGATGTCTCACAATACATTGACCTTACAGGATGTGATACCTTACAGATATCAAGTGATTACAGACACTAAGATATTCAGTTTTGAGGTGTTTGGGAGCATTTTGCAACTGCCTGCAGCGAGGAATCTAGAGAGGAGTCTAGCTAGGAAGGACATCTTTTTTCAAAAAATTGTTGACTTTTTTGGGTCACAAAAGCATTTCTAAACTTACAAGCAAAACATATCAGAGTAATTATTTTGCCCAAAATCAGAACAAATGTCTTGGATGCTTAGCTAACTGAGCTGCAGCCACTATTATGTGATAAAATGACAAAAAAAAATTGACTCTAAATCTTAAATTTGGAGATCCGCATGATAAAGTGTTCAGGGGCATAGCTATATACAAAAGTATTTAATTTTCTTTGTCTTCACTGTGGAGCCCAATCCCACTTCTGACACCAATGTGGCAATCTCTCAGAAATATGGTTTTGGAAAAAACAAAAAGACTCCCCCTGTTTATCTTCCCAGTCCCAGAGATTCTGTACACCCTGTGCTTAATTTCTTTGCTGCCTTGTTACAGTAAGTCAAATTTCCTATTTGTTACTCAGCCCTTTATCAGTAATAAAAGTGAAAGTACATGAATTATTTATGAGTTCTCTTTCATGGTGGCTCCCTGTAAAAATAATCAGACCCAGTGAGCTTTATTTATACATCCCCCATCAACAAATGAAAATAGAAATGTGCTGTCTAAAGTGTACTAGCAAAAAATATTGGGAAAAGGGAAATAAGATTAATTAAAGCTGCATTATTGGCACTCTACTCAACCATACCAAATGCTCGCCACCCTGCCGTACCCTCTGTGGCTCATTAGGTGCCAAAGTTGTCATTTATTTCTCTCTCCTGCATCATAATAACAGCTGGAAGTCGGTGTGGCTTTAATTCTACCTAGTATTAAGAATGGCAGTCAAGCCACATTTTTATGTAAAACTATGACATCTATGGAGGAAGTACTGCAAAAGAAACTTTTCTGTGCCCAACATCAGTAAGAACAACCAGAATAAATCCTGGGCAGTTTAAACACCTGATAAGAAAGGCCATCTTTGCATCTCCATGGATGGGTGCGTTAAGAATGTCCCACTGGAAGGAAGCCTCATGGCACAGCCTTAACTTGGTATCTCCTCAAAGGAGATGGAAGAGGTTCCTGTGGAAAGGGAGTTACAGACATCCTTACTGAGACTGCAAACCAAATCATAAAATGTGGGGAAGAGTTTGGTCTCTTTAGAAACTTGGCACAGAAAGTCAGTGTGACAGCAGGACTGCTGAATCCCAGAGGATCAATAAAAGTGTGGAAGGCACAGCTTTCAAAGCTTCCTAGACCACAAAAACCTGAACAAAGACTTGAAACATTTGATTTGTGTCCCAAGTTGACAAAAAGAGAGGCCACCATCTGCAGCGACAGCTCTAATTCTTTTTATCAAAACCCTCGCCGGCTTCATTTCTCCTCCTTCTCTGCCCTGTCATGTACCCCATCCCAACTGCTGACCCTTGCTTTGTCCAGCACCATATGGTTTTTGCCCCACTGCCCTCCTACTTTTGTATAGTGATTATAAAAAAAGCATCTAAATAACCAGTTTCCAATGCTATCAGACAGAGGGATCAGACGGTAACTCAGCTTCAGCAAGTAAGCTGCTTACTGAAAAGTCATTTCCAGTCTTGGTTTTATGCAGGAAGACATCTGCTTTTGGATGAAAGCAAAATAAAATGGAAAAGCCTGGCTTTAAAGCAGATTTATTCTTGAATATCAGCCTTAATAGGCATGACAACCTCACAATGTGGCCTTATTGATGCAAGTTTCACATTAAATGTTTTTTTCTAAATTTTAAGTAATTTTTTTCTGTTATATATGCAGAAAGACAGACTCAAACTAACCAGAGGTTTAATATGGACTCAAAGGAATGTTAAGCTACATTCCCTTGGCAACGTGCGTTCAAGTGACCACTTCCAATAAAGTCTATGTAAACTCGTAAATATGTGCGTTTCCTGATTCCATGTTCAAAACTCTCGGGTTCACACATAGCTACGCCTCTACGTACAGAATGTGTGACTAATGCGTGACCATTCATTCATTCATTCATTTTCCAATCCGCTTTATCCCTTTCGGGGTCACGGGGTTGCCGGAGCCTAACCCGGCTACTCATGGGCGAAGGCAGGGTACACCCCTGGACTGGTCGCCAGTCTGTCACAGGAGCCACAATCACACACTCATGCACACACTCACATTGACACCTAGGGACAATTTAGAGTAACCAATTAACCTGTGAAACATGTTTTTGGATGGTGGGAGGAAGCCGGAGTCCCCGGAGAAAACCCACGCATGCACGGGTAGAACATGCAAACTCCACACAGAAAGGTCCCCCAGCCAGGACTTGAACCGGGAACCTTCTTGTTGTGAGGCAGGAGCGCTAACCACTGCGCCACCGTGCAGCCCAATGCGTGACCACTCAATGAATTTGAAATTTAAACACAGTTTGAACTCAGATTTGGTAGTGACGTTTTGATACCGACCCTATAATTCCTGAAAAAGGCAACCATTTGAAAAATGATGACGGATGAGAAATTATTAACTGTAGTTTGTGTCCGGCCGGAATGGTATGACATCGAGTTTTTCATCTATCGGAATAGAGCTGTGACAGAAAACGCCTGGAGCAAGATTTGCAATGCTTTGGTAATTCGTATCAAGCCTCTTCCAACTTTCGGTGGCGGACATGCACTAGTAAACAGTAAAAAAATAAAAATGCACTAAAAGCACATTCTTGAATGCACGTCACATGCCCAGTTTGAACGTAGCTTTAAAGTTCAAGTTTATGTGCTGTTAACATTTCAACTTTTCTCTAAAAGAACATTTTCTGAAGTTGTTTCTGATAAGTTTCAGCAACAGGTTGACCACTTGTCCTCATGGTCATCATCTTGTGCGGATTTTTGCCCTTCAGTTTCTCTGTCAACCTTTCAGTTTTTGTTATATCCATTTCTGACACGAATGGGTTCAGCTTTTCATTGCAGACTCACAGTTTTGTGAATTCTAAATCCATATTTATGTTATTCTGAAGTAAATGTTTGCTTTGCAATGAATTTGAGACATGGATTTCTCCTATGATACTTTTTTTTTTGTTTTTTTAAAGTTCATAACCTAACACACCCAAGAAAAACTTTTGAAAAAATCTATTAGGACAAGTTAAAAAAAAGTGATACAAATTAAGTTTTTTTAAAAACTTTTCAAAACATTTAAAAAATTTAGGCTTAAGGCTTAATTTGTTTCAGAAATTTAGCCCACTTAGAAATAAGTAAAAAATTCCTAGAATCATGAAAACATTTCCTTAAAAAAGCAAATCCATCTGACAATGATGTTAGAAAATTTGTATTACCAAGAATTTTTATTCTAAGAGAAAAATTCGAGTCACTAAGGCAAAAAATAGAACATTTTTCTAGAAAGAAAAGGTTTTTACGTTTTTTAGGTTCAGTATTTGCAGTGTCTACCATTCCTACCATTATACATTTAGTTTGGCAAACAAACAAAACCTGCATGTCTGGATCTCAGCTTCATTCTTTATTAAATAATCAATAAAGTAAACAACATAATCATAAAAAACAAAATATGAAAAAATGACTTTTTTTCAAGTTTTTCCATCAACAGTGGCTTTCATTTTGACTTTGTATAGGTGGGATGCTAGATGGTAACCATGGAAACATCTGCATCCTCTCAGTGTTGCAGCCTAGGTGGTGGGAGGAGCATTACGCTGAAACCTTCTGCATTGATGCAACGAAAAAGATGTTAAAGCGAAAGTTTAACTTTTAAAAATATCCATCTTCCCCAGGAGCGATTTCAATCAAAGGACGAGAGATTTTTGTGTCTATTATCGCGTCACACTTTAAACCATCTTTAAGATGAGAGTGAAGCTGCATCATATCTAGTTTAACGTTACAACAGAAAACAATAACTATGTATAAAAAAAGCAAGTCAGAAGCAGGAAGTAAAAAAAAAAAAGTCTAAACTACGCGGCTGGCATGCTACTCTTGTACGGCAATGCTTCTACAGCTTCTTCCTTAGTCTGAGTTCATTTTTAGAGACACATATTTACATTGTCAGTCCAGCTACAGCAGCATCCAGAATGACACAACTCACAGAGCTGTGCACTCGCAGGGTCAGTGGTTCACTTTTTTTTGTTTTGTTTTTTGGTCCACAGATCCCAGGAAAAGACTGGTGAAGATAAAAACTCTTCAAACTCACACAAATTCCTTCATAAACTTCAACATTCCTGACCTTTCTTTTGAAGAAACCTGAAGCTTCTCCACAAAAAAGAATAACATAAACTCTTTAAATCTTGATTTACATGAGCCCACAGTCTGGGTTTGAGGAGCTGCAGAAGTTCTGGGTTTGTCCTGGTCTCGCCACGCCTTCTAGGACTCTCTGAAGATCCTGCAGCATTGGTTGGAGGTGCTGCCAGCCTCTCCGCTCCAGAAACAGATTTAATTGGACAGTCAAGTGACTTTGCACCTCTGATCAAGGATGTAACTTTGGAAGAGGGAGGGAGAAGCAGTTGCTGCCTTTAGCTTTGACCCACATCCACTCAAAAACACAACAAACTATTTTGCCTCCTGAAGGGTGACGGATCCTATGAAGCAGGAAGTGAACAACAGCTGAGTGTGTGAAAACCAGGGGGGGGGGAATGAGAGGAGGGGGGCGGGCGTGAGCGAGGGGGCGGGGGTCGAGGACACAGGCGTCCTTGTGGGGGCTGAGTCCAGCGATGAGCAACATGGCCGTCGAGAAAGCTGGGCATCACTCACTGGTGACTCACTGCCAGAACCCCTCACAGAGGCAGGTGCCAGCTCAGAACAAATCCCCAGGGTTGGGGGGTTGATTCCCTCACTGATGCAAACGGCAGGGCAGCTCCACAGAGTTTACTCTGTGTGACAGGGTGGAAAGATCAAGGCCCTGCTGCCAGTTCAGACTTACAGCTGGAGGGACACTATTACAGCCCCCCACCACCACGACAGATTTATCTCTGGTTCTTTTGTCTCGGTTAATGTGCCTTATTATATATGACTTTTCAAGTTCTAAAATCAACTATTTATCTGCTTACATTTCATAATTCAGTGTGCTCTGGAGTGCGAAGCATATGGTTAATTTGATCAAATTTTCTTTTGATGAGGACTGCTGTAGTCCTAAAATCACCAACTTTAAACTGCTGTTTATAGCCGTCAAAACAAGCGTCCTTGAGCACAACACAAAGTAATCTACGATGTTCAGACTGCAGCTGACAATGACTCAAACAAAAAAGGGGAAGACTGTTTTGATAAAAATTGTGGTTTATGTGTTTGTCAATCCATCAGTGATTCAACTTTTAGCTTTCATTTTCTACCCAAAATGGTTAAAACCTGCTCTTTCTTTTGGATCACATTTTGGAAGGAAAGTTAAAAATGTTTTATATCAAAGGGACTTCAAGAAAGAGAGCTCGTGTTCTTTTTTGACAGTTTTGGTTGAAGATGCAGCAGCAGGAATACATCATCTAAGTCTGTAACTTTTCAAAAAGAAAACGTTAGAAGTTCTTCTTTGATGGTCTGGATGGACCTTCATGTTCTCCTGTCCTAAAGGAGTAGATTAAAGAAACATGAATGTGTCCTTTTGATTCTGCTTCATTCAGCGATTATTTAAAAATGTGTTTTTCCTCAACTATGAAATATAGTTTAAATAAAAAAGTAATCACTTATGATAAAATAGATGTCTATAAAAAAACTAAACTTCTATCAAAATACAATCTTCAAATTTTAAGTTTGCCTCACTAGGCTGCAAAAACTCCAGAGCGTCAGAAACTTTTAAAGCTCTTGGTGTTCTCGGTGATTTGTGTTTTTGGACATTTTGAATAAAATGTTAGTGATAAAGAATCATTCTGGTTTTTTAACTCACCTAAAACTATTTTCAGAATAAAAGAGAGAAAAATGTGGGAGGCTGGCAAACTAAGAGCACATTCACACCGACTCTTTTAATCGTGGTTTGATCCACACCAAACTTAATTTCTCATGTTGGCAGGTGTGAAAGCTCATCTGAACTCTGGTGCGGTTCACTTTGGTGTGAACTCATAAATGTGGGAAATTACACAAGAGCTGTTAAAGTATTATTATAAAATCTCTAAACAACCAACAGAGAAATTAGAAAAAACTTTGAGCATGTCAGAGGCCTGAACTGCAGGATTTTTCCAAGGTGGTTCCAGTTCTTTCCTGAGTTTTTGTGTGAAAGCAAACCAACCCAGATGAAAGGAAAGACTTTTATCCGTGTTTGTGTTGATTAGATTCGAGTCACAGAGAGCAAGTACCCTCATTTGGGACTCGGTCCAGACAAAAATCAGATTTTGCAAAAACTCCTTGTGTATTTTAACACATGACTGTCAGAGAAATTGTTGATAATTATTGTTTTAGCACAAATTTGTGTCTTCAACTGGTTGCAGTCCAGCGAAATACTTCTAACCAAAGATTTGGTGCCACTTGCAAATCTTATAAAAGGATGTTGGTTTTAAAGGCAAATTCTGACCGTTCAACTGTGTTCAGAGGGAACCTTTTAAAACTTTTTGGCAAAAATGTAGAGCATAAAATCTAACTTTTCTTTCTTTTTGATTGGATTAGACAGTCTTTTACCAGACGTGTCATCAAGCTGCTCATTTTTGAGAAAATAAACAATATTATGACTTTTTTAAACTTCCTAATCTGACATTTAGAAGTTGGTTTGCTATAGAGCAACAACTCTTTTATATCTTGTCACACTTTGACTCATCAGAAACAAGCAAAGACAGAAATTCACAGACTGTCCCTAAAAGCCTTCTTGGTGGCAGCAGGAAGGGCGACACTAATTTCGTTTTCAAGGCTTGAACACAAACGTCTCACCAAGGAGACACGGAGCCGCTCGGCTGTCCTGGAGTCTGGTCAAGGAGGTGGAGGCAGAAGCTGAGAGTGGGGAGGGGTTCTGCTGATAATCCAATAATCTCATTACCAATGTGTGTGTGTGTGTGTGTTGTCGACATGCTGCAGGAAACAAAGGAAGGGGGTAAACAGCTGATGACCCTGGCCGCCTGCCACCGCCTCGTCGGTGTGTGCACACACACACACCGACGAGGCTCTCGCGGCACAGATACATACCCCACTCACACACACAAAAGGCTCCTGCAAATGCGGCCCGTGTGGTTTGTGGTCCCTCTGAACCTGCAGCTGCTTCCGTCTGTCCAGAAGTCAGACTTCTCTGGTTTCGGAAGAAAAGATCTGCTTCCGGCAGCAGCTGAGACGACTTAGATCAAAACCGAGTGCGCATGTGGGTGGGTGATGTCCTGACGGGACAGGTGGACCAAATGGTTACTCGTTTGATTTGAACTCACTTTGATGTAGGACACAATGTCAGAAATAAAAATAAGTTCCCAGAAATGTGAGGGTGAAGATCGTCCAATCGGGAGCCTGGAGAAGAATCTGCAGGCAAACGTGGCGGTAGGGGACCACCTCATCGATCCAGAACCCGGCTGTAGTCCTGAGGGCCACAGCCTCCTTCACTTTTGAGTTCAGCGAAGACTTGCGTGAAGAAGTGTGGGTCGGCGTTGATGCGCAGCATCTTGGCGCTGGTGGCGTTGATAATGGCGAGGCAGCGGTCCCAGAAGGCCTCCTTACCCGCCTCCACCAGGAAGGGCTTGAGCGGGTACGAGATCTCGTTGCCCATGTAGGAATAAGACAGGTAGAGGCAGGTGAGCAGGATGGCTTGCAGCTCATGCTCCGACGCCACCACATCCCCGTCCACCACATCGCGGCACAACATGTACACAAAGACCACGTTGGCCGGCGTGACAAAGGCCTGGTCCTGCCAGCCCTGCAGCAGCAACGAGCGGTCCACAGCGCGCAGCCACAGCACCGGGTCGGCCGGAGACAGGTGCTTGAGGCGGTAGCAGCGGCAGCACAAGAACTCGCCCAGGCAGCGCAGGAGTTCACTGGTGGAGGCCTGCACGATGACGCGCTTTGGGGAAGAGCTTCCTTGTGGGATCTTCTTCACGGAGGACAACTGATGGGATCTGCCGTGGCCGTAGGCGGGCCCCTGACCCATACCAAGCCCATATCCGAGCCCCAGACCCAGTCCTGCTGGGCCCTCATAGTTAGAAAGGTTGGCACAGGACAGAGACTTCTTCACATTCTCGCGGTTAAGGTGCAGCAGTGGGTCTTTCTGGTAGATGTTGTTGTTGTTGTTCAGAGAGTCTGCGAGAGCCACCGGTCCGGCGGAGCCCTTCTTGGGGTGGCCGCTCTTCTTCTTGGTGGAGGCCACCAACCGCTTCCAGGTGAGCGCCGGCAGGAAGATGGACTGGCCTCTCTTCAGGCTGCGGTCCTTCTGGGTGTTCAGAGAGCGACTGCTCAGGCTGGGGTAGTGGCTGAGCGAGCCCGGGTGGTGGTGGTGGTCATAGTAGCCTGGTTTACGGGCACCCGGCGACAGCGACAGCACGGTGCCCATGGTGGCGCAGAGCTGGCGGTCTCACGAGAAAAATACGTCGACTGTTTACTTCTCAGAATTCATGGGGGGATGACATGACGAGCTGATGGAGACACAAGAGAAGATGCAAGTTTACCGTCCATCATAACCAGCAAAAATACACGTTTCTGATCATAATTTTCAAATAATTACTTTGATGTTTTTAAAGCAGAATTTACTAAAAATAATCTAACAGAAAGTCAAAAAGTCGCAAATATTCCTAAAATAAAAAAGAAGGAAGACTCACTAAAAGGTTTAGATCCAGACCTGAACTGGATCACTATTTGATCCTTAAAAAATTGTCTGAATTTCATCATTAAAGGTTAATTACGTTGATTTTTAACCCAATCTGTTTGTTCTGAGAGGCATGCTCAGAAACATTTAAGAATTAGAAGAAACAGGATAAAAGAGAATTTAAAAAACAACAACAACACATTAAAAGCCTCGCGCACAGGCGCACGCGCTGAATTTGCTTTGTTTTGTCGCCACTCAACCAGCCTCGCGTGACCTTCCTTTTGAGCCTGTCTCACCTGGACAGCGTCTTTTCCCGCAACGATGAAGAAAAAAGGGATATGAAGAGCAACAGGCGCGCGGATCAGAGCGTCAGTGTGGAGCGGCGCCTCTCCAGCTGCGCGGCGGTCATCATGCGCCTCAGTGCAGCGCGGCACGCGCGCGTGACCTGCACGGTAACTCCATGTTTGAACTCCGAGCTTTCACTCCAATCTCCCCTCCGACGCGCACGCGAGCACAGAGACCCTCTTTTCCTCGCGCTGCGCTCCGGGACCCTCCACGCGCTCGCAGCATCAGCAGCTGAATGAGAGCAGCTCGCACGCGCCGCTCAGACTCCCGAGCGCGAGCTCATTCAGCAGCCAGTAAGCTCACAGATCGCTCACAGCGTGCCACCGCCCCCCATGCACACAGGGTCCTCCCACTACACGCGCGGACAGAGAAGAGATTTTTACTACAAAAAAAACTTTTTTTAGGACAGATTCTTGTTAAAGTGCTGCAAATGAAAGAAAATTATTAAAAATATTTAAGGCTAAATGTTATTCAACATATATTAAAATTACTATCAAAGTGAAAGTATCACCCAAAAATATGTTTTTGGATATAAAATAAGGAAAATTGTTGACTTATCAGAAAACAAAGAAGTTTGCTGAATCAAAATATCTAAAACATATTTTTTTCCACAGAGTCGCAATAAAGGTGGGAAAATATCCAACCAACCGAAAAATAAAACAATCTTTCCACAATATTGATTATATTGTTTTGTAATTTAATACTTTCAATTAAAACAATAAGGATTGGTTTCAAAGTATTGAATCTTGATTAGGAAGCATTCCTCTAATGCTACGTACACACGTGTGATGCACATTCAATTACTCGCTGATCGTGGGTTGTTTAAGGATATGGTGTTCACACAGGACTGCCGCGCATGTACTCACGAATGGAAGAGGCTTTTACCAAATGTCAACGCTCATTTGTTATATAAATCTGATCTGGCACAAACCACAATTATTTCGTTATGAATTCTCAATCAAGTCCCTGACTGATCACAGTTCAACTGGTTTAACTTTCATGGTTTGATGGTCATGCATTTTGTATGTAGAGCCCAAAAACAGTCTTTGAAACTTGCATCATGAGTGACTGTAAGAGTTCTGAATACGGAAAAACTAAACATTTGAATAGACTTTTCATTGGAAGTGGATGGTTGAACGCACGCTGCTGAGGGCGGTGTGAACGTAGCTTTACAGTTTGGATCTCATCCTCTGATCTGACTCACTGATCAGAATCTTCAGGGTCTTTGGGTTCACCACCATAAGAAACAGGCTGAGGAGTCATGCTGCCTGAATAACTAACTAAACAAAACGCAAGAGGAACATCATGGTGGATTTGAAGGAGTTCTCCTCAGGTGAAACTTGAACTCACCTGGACAGCAGCTGTGGCATAGATGGAGGTGAAAGTGGAAGTGAGAGGAGTGTACTGCAGGTCAGCCGGAGTAAGCTCTCCTCACATGGTCTCAGGTCTGCTCTGGTTATGCAACTGTCTCCATGACTGCATCTTGGATTGTGGGTCATGCAGCTGCCTGAGCTGTGGAGCATAAGAGGATCAGATCAGTGGAAAGATGTCTATCAATCAGCTGATCACTTCCTTCATGCTGGAAAAGTTTCACGGAAAAAAAATAATTCAGTGGGAAAAGAGCAAAAAAATAAAAGAAAGCTATGTTCACTCTGTGTGTGTTCTTAAACACGTGTTTATCCCACAGTATTCACAGTGAACAAGCAGGGAGGGGCTTCTTCTTTTTCTTTTTATATTGTTTACTAGACCATTTCCACCACTTACAGTTAGAGGAGACTTGATGTGAAATGTTGAAATGGTACAAATCTTGCAAATGATGCTCCAGGCTTTTCTCATATGAAAGACTTGGTGTCGTATAATTCTGGCCAGACACAAACCGTAATCATTAATTTCTATCAATTTTCAATTGGTTGGTACTTCCGTGAATTAAAAAGTATGGTATCCCTACCAAATCCAAGTCCCTGACTGGTCAAAGTTCAACTTGGTTCAACTTCCAACATGCTTTTAATGGCAGCATGTTTCGTACGCAGAGCCCATAAACAGTCGTAGAAGCTTGTGGAGCTACGCACGTATGTGAGTTTTGAAGGCGCAAGCCCGAAACACGCGTATATATAGACTTTTCATTGAATGCACATTGCCGATGTGAACGTACAGTAGCTTAATAGTTCATGTGATACATCTACCGATTGTAATTGGTGAAAGTGAACTTTTCTAAAACAATTCTGTTGACCCACAAACATAAACCAACACACTCACCTTATTAGCAACAAAGTTCAGGTCACACTCTATTCTGGGCCATTCTGCTTCTCAGGGATTCCTGGAGAAGAAGGATTGCAGGAAACTGGGTATTTAGGAGAGCTGAGACCTGCAGATCAGATCAGCTGCTGTGAAGATCTGGCAGATTTAGAGGAAAAGTTCTATTTTTAAAGGTTAAATCTTTTTTTGGAAGGCTTTTATAGACTTCCTCACAAATCCTGGCAACCTTGCTGCTTCTATACTTCCTTTATTCCTGAAATGCATATTCTGTTGAGACTCAATCAGTCTTTGATCTGCTCCTTTTTTTAGTCTCTCAAGAAGCCTTCCAGTCTTTCTCCTTTCCTGCTTTAGTCCAGCAGTAAACAACCTCAGGATCTGTACGCCTTGCTTATGTGACTGTCACATTCACGTACACTGGTTTCAGGGGAACTGATGCAACAAATTCAGTGGAAAATGTTAGTTTTGAAGTCCTTCTTTCTTTAGATGAGTCATTTAAACTGCTCTGTTCCAAAGCCTGGCTGCAGGGCTCTGAGCAGAGATCATCTTACATAAATACGACTTCAATCATGTTCAGTGCAGATGTGATCTGCTCTCACACAACAGCCAGATAATTACATATAAAGGAATTATTTAAATAAATCAAATTTCATCAAATGAAGAAAAGTACATTTTACGGCTAATGGTTAGGGTGGACAAGCTGAGGTGTTGAGCCTCTGAGGATCTCCTTCTCTGTTACATTGTAACAGCAAGCAGGTGTCGGTGAATCTTAACCAGCACAGAGAAAAACTTCTACGGTATCTTCTCGGTATGTACTTGCATCTTATCTAGGTCATGGGGTCATCAAACCTCCTCATTTGGTGGATGTCAAGCATGCTCTTTGTGATTGAAGAAGGAAAAGCTTCTGCGTCCAGAACCCTTACAAAGTTGAGAGGAAAATCAGCGGAGCTGTTCCTCTCGGCGGGGAGGTCCTTTATGTGATCCTGATGGACAAATATCAAGGAGATGCTTTTGTGCTGCTGTGATTCCTGGAGACAAACTTCAATCTTAAACCTCCACAGTATCTGAATCTGAGGTCCAAGGTCCTATTTTTAAGACTGGAAAGAGGCAGAGAAGTGAGACCAAAGGGAAAGAAAAACAAAAAAAAATTTGGGATTGGGAGATCAGTAGTCCAAAACATCAAACCAAATCAGAGAGCAAGCACAATCCCAAAAACGATTCCAATACTGGAACATCTGTTAAGAGACAAGAGAGTCTAGTTTGTAATGGCAGAAATGAGAAGCAGCTGATGACGGATTCACTGGAATATATGACAGAAGATGTAAAATGGAGGAATTAGACATTAAAAGACAAAGCATACAGAATCATCGGAACATCTGTTAAAAGACAAAAAAAAAAATGCTGATACAATTACACATTTGTGAACAAGGAGAGCAGAAGCAGAACTGGACTGTAGAAACCACTTCCTTTTAGAACTATGTTTGGAGTTTAAAAATAGAACAGAGCAGAAAGGAGTACGGCTGGAGCGCACATCGACAATCCAGCGGCGGTGCCTGGCAGTTCGCACACTGACTGATGCTGAGAGCAACAATGGCTCTGGTTGTGAGCGCAGAGCTCCCCAATGAAAACTCCCCACAATCCCCCCTGTTTATAGTCCCGACTGTGAGTTTAACTCGTCCTGCAAAGGCTTGTCTTTGTATTCTTTTTTCCTTTGAGTTTTATGAAGCAGCTGATAAACACACACACACACACCCACACCCACACACACACACACACACGCTCACGTATACACACGTCCTGGTTTTCTCGAACAGCTGCAGGACTTTCAGCTTCTCCTGCACAGCTGACCCGGATACGCCGGTGGCTATGAAAAGAGCTGTTGTTGACCGCTGCTGACCCCCCTCATGCACTTACTCATGCACGCTCACACACACGTGCACAACACCCAGCTCCAGACAGGAGGACGGGAATGTAGTGTTGACTGGTGGGGTCACTCTAATCCCTGCAAGGACATTTTATTCTGTCAGATTAAAGGTGGGTGGGTTTGTTTTTTTTTTTTTGTTTGTAGAGTGCACAAAACAGAAGCTCAATGATACGTCTCTGTTCTACATGCAGCCTGAGTTTAGCTCAGGGAGTTTGACCCAGATCCTGTGATGCTGCGTTTGACTTCTGTGGATCTCCTAACGCTCTAGACAAACATGACGTTGACGCTCTTTCTAGAACACAGTAATTGCAAGTTTAGCCCATAGTGTTCATGCTGGACAAGCAGGGAAGGGGTTTTTCCTTCTTTTGCTACTGTGTACTACCGCATGTCCACCACCTACAGTTGGAAGAACCTTGTTGCCAAATGTCAAAGCGGTGCAAATCTTGCAAATTTTGCTCCAGGCTTTTTCTTTCACAGCTCTATTCCACTAAATGAAAGACTTGGTGTTAAATAATTCAAGTTGGGCGCAAACCACAATTATTAATTTCTCCTTCACAATCAATTTTCCAATGATTGGCACTTCTGTGAACTAAAGAAGACGCCATCCATACATCACTATCAGATCAGAGTCCCTGATGGGTCAAAGTTGACCTGGTTTAACTCTAAATGTGGGTTTATTGGCTGCATATTTTGTACTAAGAGCCTGACTAAGAAAAACTTGTGTAGAGATGCAAGAGTTTTCAACGCAGAAGCCCGAAATGCATGTTTATGCACATTTATGTGTGTTTATAGAGTTTTCATTGGAAGTGGTCACTTGAACGTGCGATGTCGAGAGCAGTGTGAACGTAGCTTGAGTGCAATCCTGCTATATATGTATATATATATATATATATATATATATATATATGACACTTAAATTCCCAGCTGGCCCCTTTTATTCTGACTCTTAAGTGATGAGGTGGAATTTATCCGTCAACGACGGTAAAAGCAGGACAGCGGCTTTTCGAGAAAGAAGAACAAGAAAAGCAGGACACGGAGTGAAAGTGATGTGGAAGAGGAGGAGGTGGAGGAGGAGGAGAGGCAATGGAACGAGGACACTGAGTGGCAAAGAGGGATGAAGAGCCGAAGCTTCACCTGATGCCACATCTGTCTGTCTGACTCATCCAGACACAGTAATCTCCCTGTCAGACACCTGCAGACTGTACTGAGGGAAAAGTCATCTTTGCAGATAGAAAAATTTCTCACAATGCAAACACTTTTAATTATACTTGGAAAATCCATGCAAATTCTAGTCAAATTAATTTATTACACTTAATACAAGACAAGATGATGTCACAGAGAAACTTATTTTAGATTGTGCATCCCACACAAAGTGAAGTTTTAAGATCAGCAAAAAAAAAAACTGCTGGTTAAAATAGCAATAGGATTAAGGGAACCATTCTAAAACGAGTTTGCTGTGGTGTTCCAGATTACAGTTTATGAGAATCCTACGCCGATATCAACCCACCCGCAGATCAGCAATACTCCACAAAATAAACCAAACTGCAAAAATATTGCACTACAAGAATGACCATTGTGTCAAATATTAAACACTATTTTAGTCCCAAATGTTTTTTCTTCCTCTGCCCCCATATGTGCAGATGGAAAGCCAATAAAAAGAGTGCAGACTGCCACCTACTGTATGGGAGGGAGGGTGGAACAGCCACGTCATTCCAGGACTCTGATCATCATCGACAATGTGAAATGAGAAAAGTTTGTCCACTTTTGTCACCCTACTTCTACCAAATATTAACCTCTGAGGCCCGAATCTCAAATATGTCTGTTTTTGTAGTGAGTTTGTATAATTTCGGAGGGACTTTAATGGGCTTTTGTCAATTATTCCCTCAAAACTATGCAAGCAAATCATTTCTATTTTTTTATGATCAGACTGACCTTTACTTTACTGAACTTTACTGTTTAAATGCTGCTGTAGTTCGTGTTATGTTAAAGTCGATACGTTTGTCTTTATTTTCAGCTTTACAGCTTAGACATTTAAACATTGTGGCTTTTGATCTGACCCCAGAGGGACTCTGGAGTTTATATTCTGAGTAAAAAAATTCACATTTTTCCATAAGCGCAGAATAAGTTGAAGAAAATGACAGTTTGGGCTTCAGAGAGTTCTCAAAATGAGCATCTTACCATAATTGAGGAACAGGCTGACCTCAGAGTGATCACACCAAACTTCCCATGATACCATCAACCAGCCACAGTTTCACTTTTGTCTATTTCAGTCAGAGAGGGTTCCTTAAACTTCTGCAGAACAATCCAGAGCAGTTCTACTGTCCTTCAGAGCAGCAGTTTCTGCTCTTCTGTTCTCCCTGAAAAAAAGTGTATTTTACTATGGTGTTTCTCAGGGCACCGTCCTGGGCCACCGACTATTTTGCGGAAATGATTCAACGCTTTTGTGCTTAAGCAGATGATGCTTAAATAAAATTAAGACACAACTCGTGGTTGCTTCCTGAGAGTGGCTGTCTTTCTCTTCGCAGAGTTCAAAGTTTTGTGCTCCAGATGTTTCATTAAAAGTTCATCAGTTTATAATTAAAAATAAAAGAAATCTTTAAATATGTAGAGTCTTTCCCTGCCTCACAGCACTGGAACATTTTTTGAATAAAAATATTGAAATATTCAAAAGCACTGCACTGGCTTTCTGTGATCTTTAAGGTTAAAGTCAAAATCCTTCAAATTTTTCTACCTACTCCCATCAACATGTCTCGGATCTCCTTTTTTACCACCTTTTCTCTCAAACCATTTTCCTTCATTTGTCTTATTCTCACAAATGAAAAAACTACAACCAACATCAACATACATAGGTAGAAAATAAAAAAAGATTTTTTGTGTCACATAAAATTGAAGGGTCAGTTATTAAAATAAAAATTAAATTCATATTGTGTTGAAGTATTTTGTAAAAATCTGCTTAAAATTAATGTTTTCATTGATAATCATTGTAAATTATATTAAATGGTAAAGTACTGAGAAATCAGGAAGTGTGTGTAAAGCCACACAAAACTAAAATTAAACTTTAAATAAATGCCTACAAAGAATATATATGATGGTAGACACACTCAATGTAATTTATAAACTGTGTAGCTGAACTGTCTGAATGCAGATCTACTGCCCTCTAGTGGATAAATTAGCCTCATCAGAGACTGAGGCCAGACAGACTGACAGCAGCACAGGTGATGGAAGGAAGGAGTAGTGTAATCAGAGCACACAGGAGGACAGGTGAGGACATAACATCACATATTGGTCCCCGTAAACACTTCCCACTTCTCACAGGTGAGTCCTCAACTTCGTCACCTAGATGCTTTCACTGATGTGAGGAATTATAGATTCACAATATCTGCTTTATGCTAATATCTAACATGTCGATGTTTTCAGTTGTGGGTCGGCGTTTAAAATGTGATGAATTTTGTGAAAAGCTTGATTTGATTTGTTAGTAATTTTCTTATTAAATCCAACAGTATTTATAAACACGTTTACAGAAGAAAAAAAAAACGGAAATGGCGAGTAATAACGTAACGTATTTGAATGAAAGATTAGGATGCTAAAAGTCAAGGAGGTATTTTTACTCATGACTTTAATGCAGGGGTAGCAACCTACCATTGAAGCTCCTTATTGGCTAAACACACCTGATCCAGGTAATCAACAGCAGATAAGTCAGGACTTCTGGAATACCAGCAGTAGGCCGGCCCTCGAGGCCTGGATTTGGGCACTCCTGCACTCCTGCTTTAATGGAACGATCATCCTGGTTAAAGGTGGAAATGTGTTGGAATTGCACCTCCGTTTTTGATAGTAGCCACTAGATGACAGCACAGACTTATTTTTACTTCTATGTTTAATTTTTGTTTTCCTTGAAACAGAAACCTGTTCTTGCAGGACCTGTTTCATCCATGTTCACTCATAAGCATTTACAGGAAAAATAAGAGATTGAAACACATTTTTAATAAATATATAAGTAACATTCTTGTTAATGTGTTTGATCATGTGCGTGGAGGGGGGTCATATTTAGAATTAGAAATTTTTCTCTCTTTTCAAATTAAGTTCAATGATTGTTATTGAACCAGATCCTTTTGATCTATTTTTATATAATTTTTTTTCATACTAAAAGTTTATAAAGGAAACGTTTCTGAACAGCAGACAAACAGAAACGTCATGTTTAGACAGACTCTGAGTTTGAATAAAGAAAAAAAAGCTCTAAAGTAATCGAGTACCCCAACAGCTGCAGATCCGTCATCATGACAGCAAAGATCATGTTCACATTTTAATTTTTAGAAATAAAATAAATCGTTTTTTATGCCAGTAAGATGATTTTCTTTGAGCTGGGAATTTCAAAAACTATATTTTAATGGATATTTGTCATTATAAAGTATAAAAAAGTAGCAATGACCACAAGTAAATTTTAAAACTTCAGTTTTATTTTATCCATTCATTCATTCATTTTCCAATCCGCTTTATCCCTTTCGGGGTCACGGGGTTGCCGGAGCCTAACCCGGCTACTCATGGGCGAAGGCAGGGTACACCCCTGGACTGGTCGCCAGGCTGTCGCAGGGGCCACAATCACACACCCATACACACACCTCATTAACCTGTGAAGCATGTTTCTGGACGGTGGGAGGAAGCCGGAGTCCCCGGAGAAAACCCACGCATGCACGGGGAGAACATGCAAACTCCACACAGAAAGGTCCCCCAGCCAGGACTTGAACCGGGAACCTTCTTGCTGTGAGGCAGGAGCGCTAACCACTGCGCCACCGTGCAGCAGTTTTATTTTAAAAGTCTAAAATGTTTTTAACAAGCCTCTACTAAGTACTATGCCAAATATTTTCATCCAAATATCGTTCAGACTTAAATATGGTTTTAAAATGTCAAAAAAAAAAATCACTTTTTGTACTAGTAGATTCAGTTCAGAATGATGCTGGATTATGTTAACATGAAAAATTAGGAGCAAAAACTGATTTTGTTTATTAAGTGTCATGAAGTACGTGTCCTGATTCTCAGGATAAGTGAAGAATGTTTGAAAACACTTTTTTTCTTGTAAAACAGCAGCATCTTCTGCTGCTTCTTATCTTACAATGAATTCATTTGTCTGTTAAAGTCAGTTTGTTTCTCACTGAAGGAGATTTCTTAAACAATCTAGTTATCAAACCAACTGTTAACACCAAACCAATGCTCCGAGACAAGCGGAAATGGAAACAGAGCTGGAAAAACACCCAAACAGTGGACTTCTTTTTGGACTTAAGTTTCCTGTAGAAATGGAATCTTTTTTGGATCTCTGGACGCGTGGCAGCCTGAACGTTTGTGCGTCTGTCTTCCTGCTTCTCTTTGTCCTTCATTCTGTAGGGGTCCGGGGTCAAACCTGTTAACCCCTCCATTATAGGTCATGTCATCAGCACACAAATGAACTCCCTGATCCCTCCAGGCAGAGCGAAGCTTTCATCGCCTGGCAAACATTGGATCTGGCATAAGGTCGGTTCCCATCGGATCGAGTGGTTTCACCACGTTATTGCTCTGCAGCAGGGATGGTGGCGGTAAGATGATGAGCTGCGATGCGCGTTTGCGACAGCGCCTTTAGCCTGATAATGAGGAGATGTGATGGAATTCATGAAAGTGAGAAATGATCCTTCCAGGCTTCCCTCAAAGGTTTCAGGGCTCTTGTTTGTTGTTGCAGAGCGGCCTATGGTGTTAACCTGTGACCCCGCCGACCTGCACCTCTATCCACGCGTCACAGCGGAAGCATTTGGGACACAGGCAGCGCCGGGGGGCCACTGCATCAAAAACCAACTCAGGTTGGGGGTGTCAGCTGATGGATGCTTCATCTGTCTGCAGGAAAAGTGAGAACGGATGCAGTTGGTGGTCCTGCTGGAGCGCTGAAGGGGGGTGATCCTCATGCAGACACCTGAAGACCCCAGTGATGAACACTTGCTGCATACTCCTGATTACCTGGATCAGGTGTGATGTGCCAATTAGAAGCCACACGGATAGGGTAGATTACAAAACAATCAAGACACAAACGCTTGAGGCCTGGACTTTAGCAAAGATGCTCACCAGCAACAGTCATTTGACAAAAAATGCCATTTGAAAAAGATTGTATTTGTGACGTTGAAAATACGCCGAGGCGGGCCACAGGTTCCCTGTTCTGAGCTTTCAGCAATGGGTAAGGAAAGAGGGGGTGGGGTTGCTCCATGCTAACAGAGGCAGCTCAGAGTAACAACTCAGAGGAAAATTTGTAGTTAGCTCTAAAGTGGTCTAATTTCAAATTGTGTATGCTTAAACAGAATTTTATGTTCGTATGTTTTTGATATTCGAGTGTACATGTGAATACACAGACATACAGTTACGCACAAGATGCATTGTTTGAGTTACGAATCAAGTACTGCACACACACAAATCCAAAGTTACACACTAACAGGTAGACACAAGTTACAAATCAAGAATTACGCAGAGACAAATCTATTTTTTAAGGTTAAAATATCCTCCCCTAAACATTTGTTGCTGCTTGTGTGAGAACATAAAAAACAAATATGAAAACAAATCATGAAAATCATCAGAAACTTGGTTTCCTCATCCCTTAGTGTGACCTGCACAGCCTGTCTTTCACCTCACATATGTTATCAACGCATTTGAAGAAATCTCAAAAATCTTTCAGCGTTGTCCAGAAAAGTTACAATTTTAGCTTCTGAAAAATAATAATGAAACCACTTTGAGGGGAATTGGTGATTGCAGCACAAATCTAAGACTCACCTGAGACAAAAAAGCAGACACTAACATTTGTAATCAATCAATCGATTGATCGGTCGATCAATCAATCAAATAAAAAATAACTTTTAGACAGAAAATGTAATAGAAGGTGTCACATTTGGCTAAAAAAAGTCCTAAAATATATTTGATCAGGTGAAATACAAATACATTTCTTTAGTTCAAAGTGGACCTCAAAGTCTTGGAAAGTCGCTTCATCCTCTGCAGCTCCAGGCTCTCCCGCAGATGAATACACAGATGCTTCTCGGCAGGTTTGTGATTTGATGCTGGAACAGTTCAGTCTGGAGAACCTCAGAGTCTGTTGGGTTTCATATATCGAGTACATTTAAAAAAAAAAAAACACTTTAAAGAATCTCAAACCGCACTAAAACACAAAGGACCCATGAAGGGATTTTAAACTGGGTAATTGCAGTGATCTTTGCTCTGTTGAGCCTTTAGTATGGTATCATATATGTACAATTTTAAACATCATAAAGTTTGTCTAAGTGAGGCTTTTATTTTTGAGAATCGTGCTTTTGTTTTTGTGAGAGCTGCTGGTTCAGGTAACCAGCTGAGCCTGCAGAAGCTTAAGGTTTGGGGGGGGCAGCTGAACAATAACACTTGAGCCAGCTTCAAACGCCGAGCACCTTATCTTCAAAAGCGTCGTTTCCAACACGCGATTGGAGCTTAATTGTAAAACAGGCGAGTAATAGAGCGCAGACATCTCACATTCCTGACTTCATTCCATGGAGTACAATAATTTCCTTGAATTCTTCGACCCCTGGCGACAGAGCCAGAGCACATCCTGTTGTCCTCGCGGCAGTTCCTGCACAGGCAGCTCCTTGGTCTCCTCGTTGCCACAGTGACTGGAAAACACTGAACTCAGCGCCATGCCATCAGGTAGAGCTCCTCCGGTCAAATCTGGTTGTAAATCCAGTCAGATCAAGCTGGAGGTGGATTTTATCAGCATCAGTACTTCATGGGCTTGTTTGTGTGATCTGGAGTTTCTGCCTGATTGGGGTGAACCAGAGGTCCAACAGCAGCAGTTTAGACGTTTGGAGGCTTTGACAGTGGCAGATGTTTAACTGTGAGAAGACCAAATCTGGTGCTCTCTAAATTAAACCACAAAACTGAAGGCTGACAAAAGCACATCACAGAGAAGATTCTCAGGCTGCATTCTGTCAAGGATGGTCCCACTTGGTTGAAAAGTGGGGGGACTTGCTGATAATTGTCTTTCCGCCATCTGAGTTTGCTTTGCTTTCACTCAAAACCTCTCAGAAGAGGACCAGTGATTTGACCTAATCAAACTCCAACCAAAGTGTGACGTGTTATGCTATGCTTTTTCTTCCACAGCTCTATTCTGAAATATGAACAACTTGGTGATGTATGAACACCATCCATACATCACTATCAAATCCAAGCACCTAATTGGTCAAAGTTCAATGGGCCTGCGTTATGTACGTACAGGCCAAAAACAGCAATGTGTGAATGAGAGAATATTGAACCAAAAACGTGCATTTACATAACCTTTGCATGGAAAGTGTTTGTTTAAACTTGTGTTGCTGAGGCGGGTGTGAGCATAGTATTAGGCACAGTGGTGGAGGGCTGGTTATGTGGGCTTTTTGTGGAGACACATATGAGGCCGTTGTGTCATTGGGCTAAACAGCGATACACAGGAGCAAATTTATGACAAAAATCCCTGAGCACTTTCCTTAAAAATCAAGAGTTTGTTTTTGTCCAAATGTCTTTCTGTCTGTTGACTTGTGAAGTCTGACTTTAACTGAGTCTTGTGAGACCTGCTGTTCTCTCCATCTTTTGCTTTCTTGATGACATCCTGGATGAGTCCTTGATGTATTTTTAGTCTCATTTCGGTGGAAACTAAATCAAACAAACCCATCCAAACAATCAAACTGACCGCATGCAAAGAAGAAGGAAGATCTAAGAGTTTCTGACAGATTTTTCTCGGTTGCTTCTGCAGAGCCTTTAAAGGCTCCTGTGTGTTTATGGAATCTGCATGAGGTTTGATGTTCGAGATCACATTCCAGGCTCTGTTTGCAGCTTCCTGCTCTCTAGGACAAACTTTCACTTTGTAAGAAGGCTCCTCTGGGCTTCATCTCTCCTGGGAACGATGCATTCAGCTCTGCTTCCTGCCCTGCAGACTTCACCGATGTCAGGAAGTCAGCCTCAGGCTGGATTGTGCTACTTTTTTTTTGATGGAATGAGTATCAAATGAAGTGTTCCTCTGACAGCCATGATAGCAGCTCAATGACGGTTTTCGTGACTCCAACACTTTTGGTTCATTTTTCATCCCACAGCTTTTCATGCCATTCATAGATCAGATCCGAGAGTCCCAGTCTCATCCTGAGAGTATGTATATTTGGATTTTTCTGGATTCAAGCCGTTATCTGACAAACCCCTTCACAACCAAACCCAAACACTCACAAACAGGGAACATTTGGGTGTCTTTGGGACACTCATATCCCCCCACCTTCCACAGAAACCTGAGATTGTGCTTTTTTATGACACTCAGTCGTTGCACGTGAAATGATGGAGGTGGACAATAGTGGGAAGTGAGCTCTTAAGTAAATTGTTGGTGGAATATTTGCTGTGTTCTGGTGTCTGTCCTGAGAGGAAGGACTCCTCTGGAGATCTGAGGTACATCTGTAATATGATCACAAGATCATTTAGTTCATCATTTTACCAGCTTTAAATAAAGATCATCCAATCAGGAAAGTCTCATTCTGTTATCCATCCAATCATACATCATGGTCTCTGTGTCCTACACCCCTTGAGACCCATTTATCCATCCATCCATCCATCCATCCATCCATCCAACCATCCATCCATCCATCCAGAACCCTGTCTAGGCTATGGTTGGGTGAATGTGGGGTACGCTCTGGGCAAGTTGCCAGTCTGTTGCAACTCACACATGCACAGCTGGGGATACGGAACTCAATTAATCTACAAAGTATGTTTTTGGACTGTGAGAGAAGAAAACCAAGGCATGCACGGGGAGAACATGCAAATTCCACACAGAGGGTTCCCAGCTGGGAATCGAACCAGGGCCTTCTCGCTGTGAAATGAGGGTGCTGACCACTGCTCCATTGTGCAGCCCCACTAGAAATCCAAATCATCAAATTAGACATTTTCTGTGGCCTTGGCCCACGTTAACAGAGAGTACAGAACATAATGCACATGTGGGGCGGAGCCTTAGCCCTGATAAGAGTATGGTTGAGGCCCAAACTCAGAATGAATGACGCTTTCACGGTTGTCCTGAATGGATTTGTTTACGTAAACAGTTTGTGATTTTGAAATTAAATACGATTTGATCAAACAATGGAACACAAAAATTGTGTTCTCCTCCTCTTCTTTCTACTGGCATTAATCCATGATGATGTGTGGTTTTTTTTACCTTTCATTAGCAGGCTAACTTTTTGTTGTGTGTCTTTCAAGTTTGAGATATTTCACTTTTCTGTAGCTTAACTTTTCATACAATGAACCTCATAAAAGTTATTTTTTTGTATTTAGCTCCAATAACTCTTAAACCGTTTACACTCCAGCTGATTCTGAAGTAGAGAAATGCAGCTCTGCGCTGATATGCAACATTTTACAGTTGTGAAGTGCTTCGCAACCAACGTAAATCAGCAAAGAGGATCTGGACAACAACATGCAGCTTTCATGGTGCCAGAGCACCTTTTGCCGGAAGTCCTTGACCGAAGTTCACGCTCTTCCCCTAGAAAAACAGCGGAACCGGGCTAGGGTTAGGAATCTTCTAGTATAGATACGCAAATTCTGTTTCCGACTAAAGTTGCAACATTTCTGCTACCAGCTAATGATGTGTTTAATGATATGTTTTGGCGCCATCTTGTCTGCAACCAGGTTCTGTTCAAATCAGCTCATTCTGTTGTAGAGAAAAGTGACATTGCACCTTTGTGCATTACTTTGTTATTAATATGTTATCGTGTTATATCGGTACAAAGCAAATCTGAAAAACCACTTTTGTCCCCATCTGAATCATCTGATTCATGTTGATTGTGTACATTGTTGCTTGCCAAAGCTACAGAATGTCAAAGAGCGTGTTTTTTTATGCATTACCAGGAAGATTGTCAATGTTAAAGGGGTTAAATATTAGCTGGCAGGGCAAACTATGCTATTTGAGGGTTTCTGCTTTTCACATGGTCTTTTGGGAGTCCACAGGGCTCTACTATGGAGCCACTTCTTTTTTCTTCAAGTTTTCTTCCCTGTTATGGTGACCACGAAGGGATACATCAACCCAACAAAAGTGAAACTGTCTCTATTTGTCATGTCTGCATGGCATCAATGGACTCCAATTTGGTAGTGACTTATGGATGGCGTTCCTTTTAATTCACAGATGTGCCGATCATTTAAAAATTGATCATGGAAGTGAAAAAATAAATGTGGTTTGTGCCCGACTGGAATCACAAGACACCAAGTCTTTCTTGTATTGGAACAGAGCTGTTAAAGAAAAAGCCTGGAGTGAGATTTGAGACATTTGCTTTGACATTTCATGAAATTGACATTTGGCTTCAAGCCTCTTCCAACTGTAGGTACATCCACTAATATTGGGTAGCGACAGTCCAGTGTGAACACTACATGCTAAAAGTGTGTTCAAGAATACGTTAAAAGAGCGTCACGTGCTCGGTGTGCATGCAACACAAGGCAGCTGTGAAAATGAAAATAGTTTTACTGTAATTAAATTTTTTTGTGTGGTAGATTTCTTAAAAGAATCTTATATCCTTTACTGAGAACACCTATCAGTACACAAACAGGTAACACCCAGCAGCTCAGTTGTTGGGAAAAGGATGGAATTGGCAGCTGATGAACTGAAGAGGGCCTCATGTTGAAGAGTTTTAGGAAGCTCAGATCAATCATGGAGGAATCTTCTGCGTGACATTGAAGCTTTCCACCTCCTTCTGCTCCCTCATGCTGTAGCTCTGAGAACATTTGCTCGTTATTCCGGTCAGACCAGGTCTGTTGCGTGATCATCCAGGTGTCTCCCGAGTGCATGGTTGTCTGTTTGAGCTGTAATTACTTTCTTCTGAGGGTTTGTAATCTGACTTGGAGCTACAGCGAAAAATGTTGCCTGGGGCAAAACATTATTCACAACAAAACACTCCCTGCTGGTGCTGGAGCCAAGTTAATGCGGTCCAGCTCGACGTCTTAAACCCTTACTGCTCAGCTCAGGTGAGATTCAGCACTTAATTCATGTTAAAACTCACCTGGAAGCAAGAATGCAAAGCAAAATAAAGTGTTAATCTGAGCTGCATTTGTCAGAAAATGACGCGTTTGGAGAAGCGTGCACAACTCAGGCACCACAACACTGCAGAATCAAGCACATAAAGTCATCCTCTAAAGATCTTCATGTTTTCCGAGCACGTTTTAAACAAGCTTCTTTTTTCCAGGTATTGGATGATCATAATTTTATGATAAAACTGAAAAGATGTACACTTCTTAAGTGGAAGATTTGTGTTCATCTTTGTATTTTAAGTTTCACACACTTTTTTCACATCACCCGTGCAAATTGACATTTGGTGCGATGTTCTTCCTCTTCTGGGTTCATCCACAGAAGTTTAGGTCATGAACATGATGATCCAGACCGCAGAGCCTCAGATGGATCTGCATCTGAAGTGACCTTTTGAAAATACATTTAAGAAGTTTCAGTTTATCTCAATGAAATGGAATTACTGTCACTTTAGATTTTACCATATGATAGCTGCGACACCAGAAGTAACTGGGTTTGAATCTGGCAACGTCTATGTTTTACTTTTTAAATACATAATTGCATTTTGGGCTTTTGTCTGCATGGTGGAACAGTGGTTAGCACTATTGCCTCACAGCAAGAAGGCCCCCAGTTCAAGTCCCAGCTGGGGGATTTGAAACAGCATCCCCAATGGGGGACCCTTCTGTGTGGAGTTTGCATGTTCTGCCCGTGCATGCGTGGGTTTCTCCGAGAAACCTCAAAAAACACATTTCATAGGTTAGCTGGTTGATAAATATGACTAAAACAGTCAAGAACATTTTCCACAATAAATCAACTTCAACCTTTAATGCCTTTAAATATTTTGCTCTCCATAAAACTATATTCTGTCAAAATTATACAAGTTAGAAATAAAGTAAATGTTATAGATTCCAAATAAATTTTCTCTCCATGAAAATATATCCTGTCAAAATTAAACAAATATAAACATGCTGCAGAACAAAACAAACAAAGCCTGGAAATATAAATCAAATTTGTGCTTTTCAGCAAAAACTAATGAAATCATTCAGTTTTATTTGCTTTTGTGTTGTATTATCAGAGCTGGACTCCTGGCATCGTTTTTTAACATCAAGTTTATTACTGTTTGGTGTGTGAGACCCTGTGTCTTTGTGAAACACATCAGAGTGAATTGATTTTTAAAAACCTGCGATTGTCAAAATATTTTTTTAGGTGTTAATAAAACATTAAAAACTAAACCAAATAACTTTTAACTTCAGATTACAGCAAAAATATTTGGTGTTTTCCTAATTTTGCAAACCAACTGTAAAAATCCTGCTTCTACTAAGACAGGCAGATGGCGGTGGCTGGGTGTTTGTAGCATTCAGCCAGTATAGCATGGCTCGCAACATTTTGGATCATTCCATTTTGTTGAAACTTTTGGAATATACCAAAGAACATTCTGTTGAGGAATCTAAACCACATTTTGGGATGAATCCTGAACATATCTGAGAATGTTGCAAGCAGATGGATGAAGGAGCAGAGGAGCAAGATGGCTGCAGAAACAAAAAGGAGCAAACCCATTTCCTGGTGTTTATAGTGGATCAATCCCTGGATTCTCCTGAACTTCATTCATTTTTTTTAACCCACTGGATCCCTTTCCGGGCAGCAAGATTTCTGGAACTGTCCAGTCTGCTGCTGTTGGACTATGGCGGTACACTTTAGAGCTGGAGCTCGCCACGCGGCTACCGGGGAGGAGCTGGCAGCCAGACAGAGAGCCAGCGCGGGATGGGAAAGCAGTCTGCTTTGGCCTCCTGGACTTTAGTTTCATCCACACCTCAAAAAAGGTACCCTCATTTATTCTTCGGGTTAATGCGGGACAGAAAGCCGTCAAACTCCGTAAGAGAGAGCGAGGAAACACCGGGAAGCAGCCGTTCAGACACAGTGGAGAGAAGTTCTCGGTAGCTTGTTGGAAATTCTAAATGTTTTCATGAACCCAAACATTGAGGCATGATCACTGATGTTTTTGTAGAGCTTTTCAAAATAAATCAACCTGATCCCATAACATCATACATGTCTTTCGTGAGTAGTAAATGAGATAAACACAGACATCGCTCGGTGTAGCTAACAGCTAAAAACATTAGCTGCTAGCTCTGTGTAGCTAACGGCTTAAAACATTAGCTGCTAGCTCTGTGTAGCTAACGGCTTAAAACATTAGCTGCTAGCTCTGAGTAGCTAACAGCTAAAAACATTAGCTGCTAGCTCCGTATAGCTAACAGCTAAAAACATTAGCTGCTAGCTCCGTATAGCTAACAGCTAAAAACATTAGCTGCTAGCTCCATGTAGCAATTCTGGGGTGAATTCTAAACCGCGGAGAGGCTGCATCAAAGTAGCAACAAATTAGAAGAACTGCTTTAAACATAGATTATTGAACAAAGGAAAAGGTACGCGTGTTTCCAGTAAAACGATCGGCATACAAGAGAAACAGAGTTTTTGATACGGAGATTGATGTTCACAGCCAGTGCAAATCAGAACAGAATACAATGTTCTCATCATTTCTATAAATCCAGAAATGTTCATCTGTAATTTTCTGCATTTAGTGATTAAAATTTTACGCAAAATTAACCCATTAACCATCATCATTCTGTCTGTGATGGAATAAATGCTGGTCTCTAATAAACGCCGGGTCAGCCGACATTTTTTTTCAATAAACGCCCCTGGCCACTATATACATAACCCATAGATATATGGTATTCAAAAAACAAATGATCTCCTGTTTATTTAATAATATCTGAAAAATCTCAGTTGTTTCACTGCCTTCATCACCATCTGTCCTATTATTGCAGCTTTGTCAGATACAAACACCAAAGAAACGACAAACTTAAAATAGATATTAAATGGAAATAAAGACATAATAGAAATGTCTTCAATGTATACATAGTTAATAAAGAATGACATTATTAGCATACCGCTGGGTAAACTAGAGACACGCAACGCAATTATCCAGTTTATTAGGGATTCCATCAAGGCCCTTCTCTTTCACCTCACAGTCTGCACCGTAGTAAAGAAGATTTTTAGGCTAAAAATTCTTTAAAAATATTTATTTAAATGACATTCAGAGATCAGATTAGTGGACACATTTTTATTTCATAATTATTACCTCACATTGGCAAGGGTAGTTTACACGCGACTCTCTGGCTTACCTGCTTCTCTTGAGTGCTCGTTCCTGCTGAACCCGTGGACCGAACCCAAACCCGCCCATATTATGTCCACCAGCCCAAATCTACTTCTGCTCGCAAATTTAGGATCTAAACCGGTCAAATGGGAAGAAAACCGCCTTTTCTGAAAACACAGGTTGTCTGCAAGGCAGCTGACGCACTGCATGATGGGATTTGTAGTTACTTTTATAGTGAAGGTCACAAACACATTGTGATTGGGTCTTCTGTCAGATCTGGCAGCACAAGGAATTGTGGGATACCATTAATTTTGTCTTTCTGGGTGGGCTGGGGTTTAAATGTGGGTTTTTGTCTGTGTTCCGTTGTCTGGTTGTTTTTCTCTTAGTTATTGTCTCCTGTTATATTTATTTCTTTCTGCACTCTGAGTGAGAGGGAAGGAGAGGATGATGACCCCTTTGTGATGTTGCTCCTGAAAACATAGCTAAAGGTCCTGATAACTAATCTTTCAATCCTCATAATATTATTTTACATTGCATTCTGATGATACTAGCTTGACATGTTGCCATAATAATAATATGGATTGCACTAGCAGGGCAGATCTAATTACTCAGCGGGCCGGATATGGCCCGCGGGCCTTGTGTTTGACATTTGTACTCTAAACTGTCCCTAGATGTGAATGCAAGAGTGCATGGGTGTGTGATTGTGTCTCTCTCTGAACGTTTGAAGGCTGTCCTGAGAGGGCAAAAGTAAAAACAAGAATAATATTAGGGGACCTTTTTTTTTGTAATTTTCTCAATAAAAACAAGAAAAACCATAATAAAGTTCTGGAGGCCCGAGCAGTCTGTCTCTCCACTCTGCAGGGGATCTCTGTCTGGCCGCTGGCTCGTCTCCCGGTAACTGGCATAGAGAGCATAACTGATCCAGCTCCATGAGCCTGCTACTGACTATCTAGGGTTTACCTGTCTTCGCCCAACAATAGCCGGGATAGGCTCCTGAAACCCCACTTCCCCGAAACGAATACAGCAGGTTAGGAAAATGAATGGAAGTTCAGGAGAATCGATCCACCATGGATGTGGATTCTACCTGCTGTCACTGAAAACGTCACATGCCCAAAGTTGAGTCCTTGATTGGTTGAAGAGATACAGTGACCTCCCCAGAGTTTAGAGTTTTTTTTATCCCTGGTCCGCTGTGCCCGCTGCTCAATTCGCCCTGCACCGCCCCGATCGCGCTGCTGCCAGTCCTTTGCGCCACACCGGCCGCTCAAATAGCGCCACGCCACAGGACCTCAGATTGCATCTGTACTGACTTAACATTAAAACTGGCCACCTCCGCCGTGTGAATCGCGTTCTGTGTGAACACAGCTTTAGGTTTATGAACACACAATTTCTCAGTGGCCTTTTAATTGCGGTTATGTTGTTTTTAGACAAATGTTAAAAAACCTTGTCGTTTTCCAATACATAGTTTCTGCAGTAGTTTATTAGAATTTTTTCTCTGAGTTGTGGGTGGGACCTTCCCCCACTTCCCATCATCAACTCTCCCCTGCTAGCTTACTGTAGGTATTTAAGTGCTGACACTCGCTTCCTGTCTCTGAAATCTTTCTGATCTTGACCTTCAGTTTGCTAAAGGTTTTCAGGATTCGCTGCAACACGTTTCCTGTCTTGATCAGTCACCATAAGCGGGTGCTGGCTGACCCCTGCAGCTCATTTATGCTCGGGTCCGGCTCCTGACTGTCAGGAATTGGGCCAAACCACAAACTCTAAGTTTTGGTGATAACAGAAAAGATTTGTCCAAGTCTTGATGTGTCCACCCCTGCACCTCAACAAACGAACGTCAACACCTTCATTTTAAACATTTTAGGATTATATTGATGCATTCAGCGTGTCTTTAAAGCATTTATGGAAAATCCTTTCTAATCCACAGTTTCATCTGCATCAGCATCAATCTCAGGTTTTGGCTGCAGTTGCGTTTTAATTACTGTTTACCTTCAACCTGCAGCCGCTTCCAGATAAGCTGCTGCAGCCTCCAGCCCCTCCTCTGTGCTGTATCTGTGTTGAAAGTGGGTAATCTGAGCGTGGGCTGATTGTGAGGCCTTGAGACGCGGCTCGATGGAAACCACAGGTTTATTTCTGACCCATGCTGATAATTAAAAACCGATAAGCTTGTTTGCTTTTTTCGTGACTCTGTGAAAATTTTCTCAATATTTTCACTCACAGGCTGATTGGAAGTCCCTTTGGATTGTTCAGGTGTGTCGCTTCAGCTTTCTAACTTCCTGTTGTGTTTGCAGTTGGAGGGTGGAGAGGCGGCATTCCTCGGTTATTTCTGTTCGCTGTGACATCAGAGCTGTCTAAAAATGAAAATGACTGAGACAAACATGAGGTTTCAGCTTGTCACGGAGATAAAGAATGAGGCTACAGTGCTGCAATTTAGCCGCGTCAGCACAACGGCTTTTGCACGCGGTCAGAGTCTGAGCATCTCACCGTCCTCGCTGCTGGAGGAGCTTGGCGGCTGCCTCATTCAGCCGGGCTCTTATCTGCAGCACTGCAGGGCCCTAACAGTGGTTCCTGTTATTGCCAGGCTGCGGCCTGCAGGCAGAGACTCTGACCGCCCCTCTCACTCCTCCAAGTTCAAACCTCTGCGGCACAAAACAGGGATTGTTTGTTATTCCAATGCCAGTCGTTCGGGAGAGCCTTGTTTTGACTCAAAGAACAATCCAACATCTCAATAACCCCCCCCCCAATCACACATAAACACACTCACATAAATGCTCCCATCAATCCACATCTCTGTTTGTTTCCACTGCATGGATTCTTCCCTCCATTCTTTTTTAGTCTCACCTGTTTTAACCAAGTGTAAAGTCTTAAAAAGGACTCGAGCACCTTCATGAGATGCTAAAGTTGACTGACAGGACAGGTGGCCCCAAGCAGGAGCATATGGAGAACTAACACCACTCGCCCCCAAGAACAAAAGTCTGGGAAAAGAAACTAAAGGTAGACCAAGAAAAATATAAGAGTCCAATCATAAAATGCAAGTCCCAAAACTAAAAATTAAGAGGAAAAACGTGGAGCCAGAAACTCAGATTTTAGACTTTGATCCACTAAAGACAAAGATCTGAGGAGAAGAAGACCTGATGACTGATGGAGTTGAGTAATTAGATGAAGCTGAAGTTTAGTTTAGATCAGTGAAACAAAATAGAAGTCCTCATGTTTGCAGACGATGAAGCTTTGCTCATTATAGCCTTTATCTTCATGCCATTAAACAGTCTGATCCAATCAAAGATTCATAGGTTAATCTCTCAGCTCCTGTGTGAAGATGATGAGGAATGGTGATCTTCATCAGTGGAATTCATGAATCACAGAATAAAAACAACATTAACCCCCTAAAAAATCCAAATCCACATATTTATCTGCCTCGGTTTTCATACTGAGAGACTTGCTGGACAACAACTCTGAAACAAACATCCTGGAGATCTTACAAAAAGAAAATAATGCAGTTATGTAATTTGAAAGAATTCAACATTGTTTGAGCTGAAAACCAAACATCTTTTTTTCTTTTGTTTCAACTTCCTGCTAGCAGAAAATTGTAATAAATCGCTGCTGTTATTGAGAATTGGGCAGCTAGAATTCTAGAGCCTCATGGGGAAAATTCATAAAACAGACTTTACAAAAGTAAATGTCATAAAAAAAACCAGCCAGCAAATGTTCTGTGTTAAGTGTAAACTACAGACAGAAATATTCCATGGATTTTAGTAAACTGTAACACTATTGTTATCACCTGTAGAGTTAATCTTTCCGTCATTTTCTCCTTTAATTACAAATAATAACCTCAGTTTCATCATTATTAAGAACACAGAAGTGCACAAACATTGGTTGTCTGAGCTACATTGAATGGGAAGATTTACAGCAGTCTTGAAGGTTTTCCACTTTACTGTGCAAATATTGCTCAAGGGTAGAAGAGTCTTCCCAGCATGCTGTGGTTGTTGGTTGGTGTTCAAAAGTTCCAGGATGAACAATGAGGGATTTTTTTCAGGTTTTAGGAGGGTTCCACCGATCATGCAGGTGTGAACATGGGTTTTCTGAGAGTGGATTAAAGCCTCCGCTCAGTGGTGGGGTGAACAACAGGAAGCTGCTGCCTGTTTGTGGAACAGGTGACTTTCTATGTAGCCTTGGCTTTTGAGAGAATAACATACGAAACAAAAGCGGTGGGTCAAATGGACTGGAAGGGAAAAGGACTTAGTGCTGGAGGCTCCGAGAGCTTTTCAGACTTTCCATCTGCTACACAGTGAGGGGAGTGTCTTTGAGGGTGGGGGCTGTAGGTGGCTTGCAGGCGGAGGAAAGGTGGGAGTGTCTCCTTTCAAAAAGAATTGGGAACAAAACAGGAAAGCATCTCCTTGTTTTGGCTCGGGCCGGTACAAGTGTTTGGAATTCAGAGGGGGATTCTTGTGTTGTGTTCGGGTGCGCTCAGGTCAGAGCTCGCACACAAACACAAACACGGCCACGCATCCATTCACACGCTGCACAGAGAATGTCTGGCATGCTTCGATAAGCAGAGGCACGATCCCCCCACCCCACCCCTACACTCCCTGGATGTTATGAGGAGCGATCTGTGAATAGACTAAATACTCACAGAGATGCTCCAGTGGCCTTGGTCCAATCTGGACCCGTGCTCCATGTGGGACAAAGTTCTGCTGGCGCTTGTGTTTGATCATTTTGGCTAACACATTCTGACCTTTTTTTTAAGCAACTTTAAACAGCTCCTTATCGGCCATGTTTGGAAGATGCTTGTTTGGATTGAAAAAAAAGAGTTGTGTTGCTCTTATCTTCTCCAACGATGACAATGTGGAGATCTGCTCCAGTCTAGAAGTCCTCCTCTTCCTTCCTGTTTGCTAACACTGAGTTGATGCCACACTCGTAAACAATGTGACACTCACTGTCGCCTGAAGGAGGGAGATCCACTCATATTGACAACCAACAGAAGATCAAATCTCAGTTTGTTGTTATTATGTGGAACAGCAAGGTCAGAGCTGTGGAGTAAAGTGTGTGTTTGGTCTTTTTTAAACATTGATTGTTTTCGTTTTGAACCACAAAATAGACACTGAGTTTTCCACAGACTCTTAATTTTTAAGTTGTACGGCGCTGACATCAACAAGGTTTTTATGAAACTGAACAAGAGCCACGAGGACGTTTTGGAAATAGGTCTTCTGAGGGTTCTCCATTCCTTACTTTAAAACTTTACAGCATCATCTGAAATTTTTAACCCTTTATAACCATTGGTATCATTTCTGAGACCCCTGTCTTATTAGCATGGTCCAAACTTCCTTTAGCTATCCTCAACTTTCTGATGAGAATAATTCATCTGTTGCTGTTCTCTTTTAAAATGAATTAGGGTTATGTGTGTCTCAAGCATTACATACTGGTAATCTGCTTCCGGAAAAGTTGTGAGTTTTTAGTGACAACAAAACACACTGAGCAGGCAAAGCGTGTTCAAGAGTGCGCTGAACGCGAGTTCTTGAACGCTCTTTTGGACTGTCGTGACCCGATTTTGCTGTAGCCTTTTTCTTTGATTGCTTTATTCCAATATACGAAAGACTTGGTGTCACATAATTCCATAATTCCAGCAATTGTTAATTTCTTCTCCACGATCAATCTTCAAATAGTTGGCACTTCCGTGAATTAAATAAATTGCAACAAAATCCTAGTCCCTGACTGGTCAAAGTCCGACCTGGTATAACTTTGGAAGCATTCAAAGGTATTGTGTGTAAAAACGGTTGTAGAAACTTGCATAGCAAGGAGTGAACGCGTGAACCCCAAAATGTGCATTTACCAGTAATTACTTTTTCGTTCAATGAGTTTTCATTGAGCGTGGCCGCTTGAGCACGCATTGCCGAAGATGGTGTCATAGCCAAACACTTGGCTGTGCATCGCCACCTTGACTGTTCTTTTTGCAATTGGTAGTTGTTGAATTTTGTTCGTTTACTGCTGTTTTCATGCCTACCCTTTGTGCTGCTTCTTAGCAAGGTTGCCTTTGTAATGAGAATTGGTTCTCTATTAACTTACCTGGTTAAATGAAGGCCATTAAATGATCATACTGCTGGTTACGGGTCCCATGTGACCTTAAATCCCAACATATTTCTGTTTAAAATATCGTAATTTTTCTCCTGCAGCTGAAACCACGATGAATACTGTGACAAAAGGAGCACGTTCCTTTGTTCTGGCTCACATTAGCCTCACAGAAAGCCTGCTCTCTGTTGACATGAAGACTTTGTCACTCAGGTTCAACAGCACTGACCTCTGACCCTGCAGAAGTGCTTCCAGGTGGAGCCGCTCTGGTCCTGCAGCTACACTCGGATCTGCGTTCCTAAACAAACAGTGATGTGAGCCCTCAGAAATGTCGCCTCCTCTCCTGAATTCTCTCTGAACGTTCCTGACAGCCCGCAGATCAGAGCGGGCTCCTTCTGCCTTTGTGCTGTTGTGCTTGTAATGAGATGCAGCTCAGGATGAAGTCAGGCTGTCCCACCCGTCACACGACCATCAGGTTTGATCGCCTCAATGGAAGAGTCACAGACTTATCAACCAATTCTGATTCCTTTGTAACCTCCTGGATGAATCCTTGTTGTGTCGCTGCCCTCATTTTGGTTGATCTCAATGTTGTCCTCTGTTCCTGTTTCCCTGTGTGTGGATGATGGATCTCATTGTGGTTATCTGGAGTTCCAAAGCTAAGGAAACATTTTTGTGACCCTTTCAGACTCAAAATGTCAGACACTGAAAAAAAGCGTCTTACTCGAAAAAGTTAAAATATATAAAAGACAAGAGGTTTTTCCATTGTTAAGAGTTAAAAAAAACTCCATAGAAACAGTAGAATTAATCTTGGTGAGATTTCTGAAAGACCCACTCCAATGAGAGTCGTGTTTTTAACATTTTCTTGAAGCATTTGTCTCATAATGGAGGATGTGTACAAAATAATTTAAGAATAGATCTGGTTTTTGAGTATTTCTTCAAATCATGTTGGATCAGAAGCAGATGAAAATCAGATTTCTGAAAAAGCGCGTGTTTGTGATGCAGGAACAGCGACGGGGGCCAAAGCCTCCCTTCTCCGCTACCATTCTGAAGCGTCCACTTGCAGACAAATTCATTCTTCATTTTCCTCATCTGAGCTGCCATCCGGCTCAAAACTGTGCTCCAGAAAATATGTCATAAAAAAACGACACATGCTTTTTGATTTTGGCTCAAAACTGCATAACCATAATTAAAAGACCACTGGGAACGATTTTACAATAGAAAAAATATTGTTGGAATAGGACTATAAAATAAATTGGGATGTCCTGCTCTTTTAAGACAATATTTATTTCTGAAACTAGCCTAAAACACTAATATTTAGGGATAATGCTCTAATAATTGGAAATTTAAGTCTTAAAAAAACACGTATGCTCAAAGATACACGAATTGATCCGTCCAATTTACAGAACCTGTTGAATCCCTTTCACAGTGAAGGGGTTGCATGGAGCTCACACAGCTACTGTAGGGCAGGATACACCCTGAACGGGTCACCACTCTGTTGCACGACAATCCCACACTCTTACATGCCTGGGGACAAGGATTTGATGGACTTTGTTTCTAGAACATTGAGATGTTGGAAAATGAGAGTGGTCCCATCACATGATCAGCTGATCACCTTCAGAGGATGCTCAAACAAAGATTCCTTTTTGGTACATTTTAGACTTTTGGGGTTGATAATGAAGGTTCTCCTTCATCTTGGTGACATTGTCTTGAAGTCGAGTCATGGCGATTTAAATTTAAATTGTTATCTTTATTTTTAATTGCTTCTAAGTTAGACCTGTTTGGAAAAAAGACTAGATTTTCCTACTTGTCTTGGTCCCTCCAAAGCATATAGAACCGTTTTTGTCTGGTTGTCTCTACAACCTCAAACCAACTCATGAAACCTGCCAGCATTTAGCTGGAAGAAATAATAAATAAACCACAAACTTGTGTGAAAAAGTGGATTTTTTTTTGTCTGCACTGGCTACGGCCAGACTGTCATGAGAGGATGAAGGTTGCAGCGCGCTCTGGGTGGTTCTCAGGAATACTTCTGCATTCCCAGAAAGGTCACTGCTTTGTAAGTGTCAGGAATTTGCACACTTACTGTAACCCCACCACCAACTTTATGTGCCATTCCACCGCTAAGTAATGTCAAACTTTGTTTACCTGCCCTTCTGCATGCAAACCAGTAAAGTGTTGCGATCCGAGTGACTTCTCAAAATCTGGAAAACATGAGTCATGGATGACTAATGTTCTGCAGAAGCCTTGAAAATGGAGGCTCTCGGAGCGGTCATGCACGCCATCCCATCAGTTTTCCAGTTTGTCAGTCAAGCTGAAAGACTGCAGAGCTGCAGGGAGGTCGGCAGACAAACAAACACACGAGTGCGGCCGCTGCTGAGGAAGAGGAGGCTGCTGAAGAGTGGTGCTGAAAGAGTGATGTCAGCTGAAACCTGCACGGCAGACCCCACAGGATGCGAGTAGGCTCTCCAGCCGGCCTCTCCGTGTGACCGGCTCCAGCTTGCAGGCCAGGACTCAGCTCAGGTTCAGCAAGTGACTGGCTTGTTTGTCCTGCCCCTTTGGGGAAAGGTCACTGTTTTATGGCTGTAGATACAGCCAAGATGGCCAGAACTACACCACAAACTAAATGATCTCATATCCACAGAGTTTGCATGACTGTACTGCCTGAATATAAGACCTGGGACCATGTGGACTCCAAGGAGTTCCATTTGTCTCTGTGAGCTGCTGGAGACTTTAGTAAATTCTTTAGTTGATATGCAAACTTTCCATTTATGGTAATTCAAACATCGGTTTGCTGCATTTCCTGTATTAACTGACACAGTAAAATAGAAAAGAAAAGTTGTTCTGGTTAAATGTAAACATTTGGTGGCACAGATGTGTTATTCCAAACAGTGACACGTTGTTGTTGACGCTTATTGGAATCAGAATAAAACTTTATTCCATTTAAGTGCATTTATTACATTTACATTTGTGACTCACACTTTTAAATACAGAATTTAGTGCGTGCAAAACAAGCCCACATCATGACCACTCCACCACCATGCTTTACTGTTACAATGAGTTTTTTTTCCCATTAGAATTTTGTTTAATTTATATACAATACAAATTAGCACAGCCAACGATGCATCAATACATTTGAACAAAAAAAATAAAAAACAGTCATTAATCTAAAACCACTCAGCATCTATTCTGTTAAATAGGAGAATATTCAAATAAAAAATCAAAAAAGGGAAAAAAGAGAGTAAAAAAACTATCATAGGTCATTATGTTGCCCCATTTAGGCAATCTACCCCATTTCAGATGGAAGCCATCTATTTTATCCAACAATTTGTTGGCGAGGCATGCCAGTGCAACAAATTTTCCATGGTGCTTATGCTCCAATGAAATAGCAATTATATTTTGGATTTTTAATATTTTGGACTTTATCCGTGGTTCTGTCTAGGACAGAGGTGTAGCAAAAAAGGTTACCATAACTAAAGTAACTTTTTTAAAATTTGTACTCCTAAAATGGTTTTATTGCATTTTATTTTTATTCAGATGTGTTGCTCCATTGCTCAAACAGTTCTTGGCTTTAGTTAATAATCCCAATATTTACTGAATCTAATGTGACCAAAGTGCGTGAATTGCGGACATTACTGCCAAAATCTCTATTTCTGAGTAATTATACTGGTATTTTCTTATTACAGTTTTGTTGGTCTTACTTTATTTCTTCAGTGCATTTCTTCATTTCTTAAATGAGTTTGATATATCTGCATTATGTGTTGTTGTTTTGTCTGCAATGACTGCTTGAAATAAACCGATAAAACAAATCAAATCATTACACTGGCCAGTGTCGATCTCATCCTATTTTTTATTTGAACCAGTGTTTTTACACATTAGTAAAAGTGATCACGTTGACAGATATTACAATAATATTTTTTACCATCACACATGTAGTGCAAAATTATAGATTTGATGAACAAAACTGTAAAAAAGTGGATATTCATTTTAAACCAATTTATCCTAAACTTCAATTGGATACTTTGTGGTGTCAGAATTTGCTTCATTATTTTTTTTTGGTAATGCTGTACCTGGTATCTCTTCGTTCTCTGGTCTGGCTTAGCTTCTTTGTAGGTCTAATAATAAAAAAATAATTCTTGGAAGTTAGAGATTTTGTTTCATTTCTGGTAACTTCTCCCGCATCCCCCAGAATGCCTAAGGCTCCAGTTGGACATCAGTAAGAAGCTTCACTCCATGCGGATGTGGTGACTGTCAGGCTGTAGAGGGCTGCAGGCTGATGAGTGTGGGATTAGTGGAAGAGCAAAAAGCACCCGGTCGCTTCGTCACGTCAGAGGAGGTGGGGTGACCTCATCCTGGACCGAGCGGCGCTGCACGCCACCCGCGTCTGCTTTTAGCAAAATATTCTATGACACAGCCAGGCTCAGAGAAGACAAAAAAAAAATCTGGACTGTTGTCACCAAAGTCTTTGATCGCTTTAACCTGCACATCAGGGGCTTGACCTCTGACCTCTTGGCCAATCTCTGATGCAGGATCCTGTTGCCAGGGTCTCCAAGGGACTGCTCAGGAATTAAGAGAAAGGTGTTTCTCCAAACAGAGCTGTGACGACAGAGACACGCTGCCCAGATACTTCACGCTTGGCCAGGCCTTTCTGCTGCTTGTTACCTCAGAGAAGGAGGAGCTGACACCAGCAGCTGATGAAAAATGAGGATAACACTGTTTGCAGAGATCTGCAGGCATGAAAATAAAACAGATAACAAACAAGAGTAGAGTGAGAAGCGGCACTCCAGAGACAGAAGCGGAGGAACGCAGCAGAGCGCTGCAGCTGCTGGATGAAGATGCTGCGGGGTTCACTCACCTGCATGCGTTCATGTTTGACAGAGTTCACACATGGTTCTCACATCAGACTGCTTCTTTCACAGACCAGTTCCTACAGTAGGTGTCGTTTTCTTGCTGACTGTAAACAAAGACTGTTAGCTAGTACCTGTGCTCCTCACCCGACCCCCAGCGCTGAAAAACGGGGAACGAGAGACAAAGTTGCATTAAATTAAAGCAGTTTCAATCAAATTGAACCCACTGACTGAGCGACAGAGCCTCCCACAACAATCAGAGCCTCTCTGCCTTAAATTTCTTTGACGATCTACTTCACTTTACGTGATGTGACTATACGAGTGAGGGTTCGCTCTGAGCCAAGACAAACACTGTAATGTATAAAATCTCTTTTAACCATATGTAAACACAGGACCAGTACTGTTGCTCAAAGATTTCTGAACCACAAAAATGAAACCTGAAGTGGATTTGCCAAATTGACAAGTCTACTCCGATATTTGTTCCCATTTACAGACAATTGGACCAAACAAAGTAAAATGGTTGGGTTTATTCTCTACCAACCTTCCAATTTCAGAAAAAATATCCCCTTCTGATGCACATAATCACAGAACACAAACACAACCCAAGACATTTGTACATCCATCCATCCATCCATCCATTTTATTAATCCGCTTTATCCCATTTGGGGTCACGAGGTTGCCGTAGGCTGTCCTGGCTACTGCTAGGTGAAAGCGTGGTACACCCAGAACAGATTACCGAACATTTTTACAACCAGGCTAGGGATTTGGGATTGCAGGATAGCATTTGATATTTCTGGGTTTTGATTGAAATAAGTGAATTTAAGTTTATGGTTTGATTCAAACCCATTAAAAAGAAAACATTTTGATTAAATAATTCAAACTTTTTTATTCTTAATTAAAAGAAACTTTTTTAATAATAATTTACGACACATTTGTGATTGTCATAACGCTGCTGTGGCTTTCAGGGATTTCAGTTTAGACAACTTTCAGCTCCTTATAAACAATACCCCAAAACCAACAGAAAAAAACCCAATTGTGTTCAGACAGTCACCTCGTAAATCCAATTTGAAATTATTTGTAAAGATTTTTGCAGTCCAGAAAAATAAAGATGATTTTTAAAGAAAAAGTTAAATTCCTCTGTACACAGATGGGATTTATAGACTTTTGTGTCAGAGGAGGCCCAGTTTAAATCAACATAACATCGACAATCAAATCATCAAACTGATTCCAAAATAAAAAATACTTTTTAAAATAAAATGAAAAGGCTAATATGTAGTTTCTTAGCTTCAAAATATAAAAAAAGATAAAAACGAACAAACAAACAAATCTGACTGATGAACTTCTGTAGCCAGCCCCTGGTGGTCAGTTTAGGAACTGCAAAGTAGCTAAAACCAAACAGCCAACTGGATTTTTAAGAGAAATATTTTTAAAACATACACACACATAATCACGGGCAGGGTTAACAGAAACCAACAAATCCCTGCCCTCAGCTCAAGCCTGTCAGCTCATTGTTTTGCATGCATTCACATGCAGCAGAGTGAGAGGATGTGCAAAGTCTCCCTGTCAATTCCCACTTTGCTAAGACAACAGCTGCAATGTGAACGCAAAATATTCATGAAAAACGTCAGAGAAACCGCAAACAGCAACCGGGTTTGCTAAAATTAGTTTGGTGGAGTTTCTTCACCTGTAAAGGGAAAAAAAGTTTCAAAATCTAAATTCAGTTTTGTATTTCAATGTATTTAATTTGTAGAAAATGACAAGCAGAGTAAAAGGTATGTTTCAGAAATACTGATAATTAGTTCATGGGTTTAATATTTTTAATTTGTTTTAACTAGACAAACAACAAGAACATGACCCATCAGGAAGACAAACTCCCACAAAAGACGAGGGTTACATTTTGAATCACACTTTATCTCCTTTGGGTTCATTTTCAGACTGTGATGACAAAATGTTGCAAATCTTTAAAAAATAAAAGCATCGAAACTTCCCACTGAACACTCCCAGCATGAAAAAAACCTGACTGTTCCTGATAAGGAGGAAATGTAAGGTTTCAGTGTCACTGAGTTTTGATTGATTTATGAATTAATTACATTTATGATTATTGTAAATATTTTTTAAAAATCACATTTTAAAAGACATTTTTGCACAAATGTCTCTAGAAAAATACGTGCCTCTTGTTGCATGACAAATTTCAATGCTATTAGTCAGTGAAATCAAACTTAAAATGGATTAAGGCGGATTTGGATATCTCATATTCAGAAGATTTTTTTCTGCAAATTTTCAGAAGTCCAGGATACTCACAGACCTCCAAATCCTTAAAAACAATATGTGAACAATTTGACGAAATGCTGCTCACAAAATCACAGCAACAGCCCCACCCCTGTGAGACAACACTGGGACAGCTCTGTGAGGGCCGGTTCAAACATCCAAAGAATTATGACAGATCAGAGACCAAACAAAGAATCCTGGCGCTTGACAAAATTGTGAGTCAGTTGGGAGGAGATTTACTATAAGACATTTATGACTACATTGCAACGATTTTGCCCATAAAGTGGCACAAATGTCATCCAACTTGTATTTTTTTTCCTTTGTGCATTTTTATTATATTTCGTTGCATTTTCTAACGTATTTGGACAGTATAACAGTTGAGCCTGTGATTTTATGATTGTCCATCTACAACACTGGCTTTTTTAATAACAATTAATAATCTACATTTTTCATTTTATAGCTAATGTTCCAGTGTTTTTATGCTTGTATCTTTCAGTCACAGATAATGGTCCCATTTACTGAGTCAGCTTCTGCTGAAAAAACATCATTATGATTTATTGGTCACATAAATTAATTTAATATTGCTAAAATAACCTGGCCTTACTGGAATGTTTAGGACTAAATTGGATTATAATAGATGAAATTTTGTCTAGAGCTTTGATTGTGAAACAACATTTTTACAAAAACAGAATATAATTAGTATTGCATTTATACCCCAATACTGCTGATACAAAATTCATGCTACACAAAGTGGGAAATTAATCTAATAATAAAATGAATGGAAAATCAATTAAACCGTTTTTGTTTTGTTTACTTTGTGTGACTTGTGTCGTGACTTTAGCCAAATGACACTTTTTATTTCTTTACAGTTCCAGAACAGACACTTTTCCTTTTTGCAGAGGCACAAAGTTGCTTTTACTCCTTTGCGAGTATTTTATGAAAGCTGTTCATCACTTAAAGTGTTTCCTGCGATTTGCTTAAAGGGCATATATCATGCAAAGTCAACTTTTTAGAGCTTTTAAGTGTATTAAAATGTTATTTTCATTTTTTTCATCAGCTCCTGATTCCCGATTTGAATATCTTTATCAGTTGTCACACACGTCGGTGAGTGAAATTTGTTCTCTGCATTTGACCCATGCTCTGGGGGAGCGGTGAGCTGCAGATACAGCTGCATTTTTGAAACATTTGGTCATTTAACCCCCAAATCCAACTCCTTAATGCTGAGTGTCAAGCAGGAAGTCATTGGGTCTTATTTTTAGAGTCTTTGGTACAACTCGATTGTGGGTTGGGCTGCACGGTGGCGCAGTGGTTAGCGCTCTTGCCTCACAGCAAGAAGGTCCCCGGTTCAAGTCCTGCCTTTCTGTGTGGAGTTTGCATGTTCTCCCCGTGCATGCGTGGGTTTTCTCCGGGTACTCCGGCTTCCTCCCACCGTCCAAAAACATGCTTCATAGGTTAATTGGTTACTCTAAATTGTCCCTAGGTGTGAATGTGAGTGTGTGTGGGTGATTGTGGCCCCTGCGACAGACTGGCGACCAGTCCAGGGGTATCCCCTGCCTTCGCCCATGAGTAGCCGGGTTAGGCTCCGGCAACCCCGTGACCCCGAAAGGGAAAAGCAGTTTGGAAAATGAATGAAGGATGAAAAAAACGATTGTGGGTTTGAACCCACGACCCACCACTCTCAGGTTGGACACTCCACTAGGCAATTGCTGTTGGATTTTTGGGTTTTCTGTGATCTTGAGAGAAACTTCCCTGTTTGTCAAGATCTCTTGACCTTTCAGCTCAGGTGGAAGGCTTTTCCCAAATAGGGAGTCCAATGGCAGGTGTGTCTACCGTTCTCCCACCCTTGCACAGAACGTTTGACAAAGCCGAGGGTGATGAGTGTGGTGAAGAATGACCGGGCTGGGCTTCAGTGGAAATGTTGTGTGTGTCCTCTGCGCTGCAGCTAAGTGGTATCCAACAAACAAACGTGATGTTGGCAGTGCAGGCGCTCACACCTTCTGCAGGTGACTTAACGCGAACAAACACGGCATTAGCAGCCATTCAGCAGATCAAATGAGCTGGAAGAAGTAAAGCTGAGAGAATCAAACCTGCAGTGTGCTGGATTAGTGCGAACTTTAGGGCTTTCTCTGATTCAGTAAATGTTGTATCGATGGAAGTGTACATTGCTTCCCTGACTGTGAGCACAATAATGGCTGAATTACTCATGTTTATTCCATAGGTGTGTTTGTATAGAAAGTGAAATGAAGTCCGCAGTTTCACCTGATACTGTCCGTGTCTGCTCCCCTTTTGTTTACTCCTGCAGTCCCAGAAGGCATCTGCCTGCCTCCCTGCAGAGCAGGTGAGGCCTTACCTGGGTGTGCTGCGAGCGATAACATCAGCATGGTAAGTGCTGACAGAAAATATGGATTTTGTGCGTAGTCTTGCAGTTGATAAGATGCAATCCAAAAAACTGATCTGCATTTCAGATCACTTTAAAGAAAACTTTTTATTTTATTGCTTTTTAACTGTTGTTGCTTTTTTATCTATAAGCAATTTAAGGTAAGTAAATGTCAAGAAATGTGTGCAGAAGTTTAACACAAACAAAGCAAACTTTTAAATAAATGTGTTCTTTCTTTGTTGCTTGGCAACAGCTCAGCTGATGACAACACAGGCATCATTGGCAGGTAACACAGGTGAATCCTGCCAAGAGACAACATGGACAGAAACTCAGAGCCAAAAGTTCAGTATCTGGGTGCAGATCCGCTTGCTCGCAGAAACATGTGTGGCCCCTCCCCTTTGAGCTGACGCCCTGTCCGCCATCTTTGTCTGCACGGCCTAGAGGTTCAAAAACCGTCAGGCTGTAGTTTGATCCTACAGCTTAAATCATCAGCAATCCAACCCGTCCGTGTTATTTGCAGCAAATCTCACATTTTCGTGTGAGGTTGAACAAGCGTGAAGAAACGTGGAAAGAACGTGAGTTGGAGTCTGTAAGCGTGCAAAGCAAGATGCTGATTTACATGAAACGATGCTCAAGCATCTGGGGGGAGTAAGCAGAGAAGTCTGGTTCATCCCCTCCATCACACAGAAAAGCATGGAGAGTCTGTGTTCAGATCCATAACCCGATCATCAGAGTCACCAAAGTACCAGGATGTTGGACTGCTTAGAGACAAGGAAAACCCTGAAACACCTTTCACTTGTTGCAAAGTGGGAGTGGACTACTTTCCCTTTGTTGTGTCATAAATCAGACTTCCTGTTTGTTTGGCTGCACTCATCATTTATCATGGGGCTGAGACAGAAATGTGTTTCTCTTGTGCTGAAACACAAAAAATGTGATTAACTGACTTTTGCTTTTCAATGTGTGTGTGAAATTAAACATTTCTGAGTGTTTTTTGGACTTTGTTTACAGTTTCTGTTTGTTTCATTTTATAAAAATGTCAAATTTTTAGCAAGAGCGAAAAAAATTTGCATTTTTGCAGAGCTTAGAAATCACTATGAGCTCTTTAAAGTCCTACTCCAATCATCGTTTTATCTATTGTCAAAGCGATCCCGATGATCTTTCAATTATGCTTGTGCCATTTTTAGCCAAAATTTAAAACGCCTGTGTTATTTTGTAGGACATAGTTTCAGCAGCGTGCCAGTAGTTCCTTAAAAGTTCACCTCTGGGTGAACTGCTGGCACAGAAAAAGCCTATCCAAAGCTCTCCGTTTACACACTCTCCTGCTAGCTTACAATTTTGTGGAAAAATTAAAGCCAACATATCTGTATTTTTAGAATTGTAATCCACTATTCAGCACATGGCTGTGGATTCTCCATCATCTCTCTACTTCTCACGTACACTTGAACTTGAATACAGAAATAACTAAAAATGCAATTTTGAGCCTAATTTTCTTAAAAATGTCCTCCATCATCAGAAACAAATAAAAAGCATGCTCAAAACACACTATTTTCATCGGAGTGGGTCTTTAAAGACCTTATGAGCTAAAAATAAGGTGTTCTTAATGGTCATCATTACACCCTATTGCCCCTCATTTGAATGTAGTTCATCTGTCAGTTTTTTTCTATATTATTGCTATTATTGAGATAAATTTACCTAAAATAATACTTGTTGTGTAATGAAAATACATTTTAGTTACTTTTATGCTAGGATTGCATGTAAATGTAAAAGTAATGTGTACTTTATTTCACTTCCAAAATACACTGATCATATTTGCTGCAAATTCTACAAGTCTGCGGCTGCTGCCAAACACAATTGTTGACAGAATAAACACTATCAAAATTTGAACCTCTAAGCAAAGTTGACTAATTTTTCCTCCTTAATGACACTTTTTCCAACAAGATTAAAGAACTAGAGGAAAAGGAGAGAGTTTTGGTCTCTAAATCTATAAACTTTCCAAATAAAAGCATAAGTAAAACGTCATAACTGAAATGAAGTGACCATGAACTACATTGGTTTTTGTAGAATGCAGCTGCAACAATTGAAGATCTGTCTCCAAATTGGTGCAACAAATTCAGCAAATTTTCACTGAAATCAGGCACTAAACTCTTCGTCAGGATGCACAGACCACAGCCAACTGTCTTTCCATATATAACTTCATAACGGATCTCTTATATGTTCAACCAGCAGCAGACACAGGATCCTGTTTTGTCATGCAAAGTGCCTCAGGGTTCTGTGTTGGGCCCTCTTCTGTTGTTTTTTTTTTTCTTTTAAAATGTTGCTATTCAGTGTTCCCTTGGTATATCGGGGTTCACCTTTCACGGTCTCGCTGTTTCACACATTTTCAGCGCCATTTTACTTTTCTTCTGCATTCTGATTGGTTGTGGACTATTGTTAATCAATCTCCTCTGTGCCAGATCTCCTGTACAGAATGCATTCTGTTTGCCAAAAGTCCATAAATCTTTGATTGTGAGCAAACCTTTGTTTGGACTGCAAAAAAAAAAATCTTCAGAATTTTTATTCATTCATTTCTTTTTCCAAACCGCTTTTTCCCTTTCGGGGTCACGGGGTTGCCGGAGCCTAACCCGGCTACTCATGGGCGAAGGCAGGGGATACCCCTGGACTGGTCGCCAGTCTGTCGCAGGGGCCAAGAATTTTTATTGTCATGACAAAATTTATTCTAAGCACCACAGCAGCCGCACTTATGAATTTCAATGAATGAATGTTAGGATATCCAACTGTAATGCTAGCGCCCCCCGTAGCCTACTTAGTTTGTCCCAATCCAACATTCCATTAAATCAGGGGTTCAGACCCTTGTCTTTAAAATGCAGACTTTGAATCTTTCAAGTTCATGTAAAAAATCATAGAAACACAAATGCACAAAAAGATAAACATGTTCGCCGTTGGTAATTTAAAAATCTTATTTTTAACAGTTTGTAAACTGATCCCTTTCAAGACACTGAAATTCACCCCCATTCCACAAAAGAAGACAAGAACTCAAAGAAACAAAACTGAAAGTGGAAGAATTCATGAAAAGATCCAGAACCAGAAAAAAGTGTTTCTTTACTTTATGTAAAATTTGAAAAATAAATTCAGACTTATTTTAATCTGTGCAGGAGCAAGTCTGAGTATGACTTTTTGTTATCCCACAGAAAGCTGTCACAACTCTGTTGAATTTTCTTTAGAAAATAAACAGTTTTGACTCTGGCTGTGGCATTTCTCCTATCAAGAGCGGGGGGATTAGTTTTTCTTCAGCTCTGTGACCCTTAAATGGCTTTTCCAGAAAAAGAGACAAGCTGCTGTTTAAAATCGTGCTGTTCCACTTTGACAGACTGCTGTTTTATCACCCTGCTGTTGTCCTCAGTGGAGCAGATAAAGTCTCAACTGACACAAAAAACATGTCAAACAACATTTGAAAAGAATCTAAATTCAACAACCTTTCTTCAGCTGGATTAAATGCTGAACAATCACAGCTTCAAAACCAACTGAACTGCTGGGTATTCTGAAAAATACTCTGCAGGATACATCACTTCATCGTCTGCAAACATGATTCCTTTTTTAAGACATCTAGACTTTCTACTCATCTTTAAAGTTATATCTAGATCAACACTTTTCTCAGGTTTCTAAAAGTATTTAGATATAATTTTATAGAAAATGAAACAAAAAATTTGAAAACAATTTTACACACTCAAGTTTACACTCTAAAAGTATTTTTTTTTATTTGTTACGAACGCATCCTTTAAAAAGCTGAGGAAATTATGATTAACTGCATTCAAAGAAGAAAAGAATACAGGGAAAATAAAATGTCAGGAAAATTAATGGGGTGAAAACAATCATGATTTTACACATTTGTTAAAAAAAAAATTAGACTTAATGAAAAGTGATCATAGCTTTTGCCTAAAATGGACCAACTTTAAAATAATTTTTATTGATGGTGTCATTAATTTTCATTCTATCTTAACCAAGTATTCTTTGTTCAACCTAAAGAACCCAAAACAATGTGGAAGTTGTTCTTTATAAACAGTTTTATTAGAACAATTACATATCATTTCTAACATGGGCTTTGAATGACTGCATTTGCATATAGAGTTTTATGAATGCACTCGCAGGGAAATGGAGGGTAGTTTGTCCGGATGTCTGCTTTGTTGGGGTAAGAGCTAAAGATATGAAATGTTTTTACTGAGCTGATAACCAAAAGAAACTAGGCCAGGGAGAGGAACATGTGATCACTGTCCCATTATCACTCTGCAGACTGTGCAGGATCTGTTTGTCTGGTTTCACCTCTTGGACTTGAACTTACATTGTGGGATCTTCAGGGCTGAAAGTAGCCTCTAAAACATTTGTATGAACTTTGTACTTCAACAGAATATTGTGAGGTGTATGGGGCAAAAAGCTTCTTTGTTCTGAACTTAGAGACTTTGCCTATTTTTTCTTCACAGTTCCGTCTTTTATTGTAACAAAGAAAGAAAACACATTCACTTTTTTCTCCACCTCACTGATCTTTAAGCTTCACATACTTTTAAACTGTGTTTCACTGTCTAGTCTGTAAAACGTTATTAATGATTTGTCATTGTCTTTTTAAAAAATAAACGTTAATTTGGATTATTGATGTCCCAGAATTCTAATGTGTTGCATTAAACCCTGAATGACTTATAAGTAAGTTTCTTAGTAAAAACTGCAGAAGTAGAACATAACAAACACCCATCCATGGTAAATGACCAACACTTATTTAGTTCTTTATATATTCGCACACTCTGCCAAACTGGCACCAACCTATAACCACCAGGAGCAATGTGGGGTTCAGTGTCTTGCCCAAGGACACTTCAAGAGATCGGCCACTCTACCTCTGCACGGCGGCCGCCCCCACAACCTGTAATAATCATCTCATTTTAAGGTGTTATTAGGTTTTTATTGTCTCTTTTGGGAAATTCACTATTACACATTTTGCTCTGAGGATTTTATAAAAGAAAAGTTTTCTTGTTTCCTGGACAGAAAAGCACTCATAGAAAAAAAAACATCCAATTGTGACAAAAGGATCATGGATTTACTTTTCTAAAAAAATGTTTCAAACATTAAAAACTATTTCATGCATCCCATTTGGAGGAAAGCTGTAGAACTGAACTCTTGCATCTAAAGTTTCCTTCATACAATCCAGTAGAAGTGATTCAAATGAACAAGAATTCTGAAAATGGTTTGCCTTCCCACACAGTGTTCCAACCAAAAACAGCAGACCAAACTGTCTGAAAAAAATCATGCAGTTTCAACAGTTGCTCATTTGGGGGCACAATTGCCAGAAACAATCTCTGACCAGAACAGAAAATCAGCTACGCCGGCCGATCTACTGTCAAACTATTGGCACAAATTTTTACAAATGTACATCTAGATGATCAGAAAATATTCATTTGGAGTTGGTATTATTTATTTGCATTCTAGACAGAAAGGTGACAACTTTTCAATATAAATGTACCTATCAAAATTTCTGATATTGTCAACCATGTGTGGATTATCTGATACATTTGACGATCAAATTAACCTTAAGTTGAGTGTAGCTGTGGATCCAAACAACCTGCAGCCCACTTAAACTTCTCAAAATCTTTTAATCATACAGAGATACAATTTCCTTTTTATTTTCATTAGTAAGAGAAATTAGAAAACAAGTTTAATATTTCAATGGTAAAATGGTAAATGGCATATACTTGTAAAGCGCTTTTCTACCTTCTTGAAGGCCCAAGGCGCTGTACAGTCACAGTCCAATTCAAACATTCCCACACACATTCAAATTCATTTTGGCGTCACAGGGTTACTGGAGCCAACCCAGATACTGTTGAGTGAAGCCGGAGTCAGAATAAATTCAAAAGAAAATATTTACTTTTTAAAGAGTTGTTCTAATTAAATTTCAAATTAGGTTTTTAATTTTAGATCAATGTGGATGTGGTAAGATAAACTTAGAAGATAATAAAGCAGAAGTGGAAAAATGGGTGGGACTACACTCATACGTGTAGTTGAGTAGGAGTACTTGACATTTATTCAGGTAAACGTTTAGTAACTAAAAAAGGTTACTTAAGTAAATGTTGGTGAGTAAAGGTAACTGTTTACTATGAGCTGTGCTTAAATGAGTGAGTCACTGAGGAGTCAAACCTGTTCCCACGCTCCCGTTTGACCTTCAGTCTGCGATCTGACAGGTGAAGCACCATGAGCTGCTTCATGAAATTTTATGGAGCTGCTGTGATGGTGTGCAAGTGTGGCTCCATGTTGCAGACTGAGTGAGCTTTACCTTCTTATCAGGACTTTTCCTGCTCAGTGCTGATACTGCTTCAAAACCAGGCGCTCACTGCGAGCTGTGTATTCTAGGCTTCGTTATTATGGAACAAGCCGTGCGGTGTTTATAGCTGACAAGGAGCAGCGTTTGTTTGGAGTGCCGATCAAAACTGACTCATGTTTTGGTACAGTAAGTGACGTCAGGTGATTACTCTGGAGAGCTAGTGCTTTTTCCGCGGCTGAACCCAAACAAATGTTGAGTGGATCCTCATTTCTGAGCAGGCCCAAACACAAACCTCCAGACTGATAACAGCTGATATCTGCCGGCAAGTCAGAGAGTCACAGATAATGTGGCATGAGGGGAGGGTGGGGATGGCACAGCTGTGCACCGTTACTGTACCAGCTGCCAGATGCTACAGCAACCCCACCTGCATACTGCAGCTGCTACACCTGAATAACCTCCTTTGACCCTGAGAGACCAGCTGCAAGCCCTGCAGGTGTCTCCCCTCCACCCCCAGGAGCATTCCTCTCCAGCTTCCTCACTTTGTTCTGCTCAAATAATCACCTCCGCTTCAAAATTTGTTTTAATTTAGTTGGATGAAAAGCTCAGGCAGCTGAACTGCCGCAATACCTACAACGAGCGCTGAGGACTCAAGGCAAAAGGGCCTAATAATGAAAAGTCTGGTAATTAATGCAGAATGTCACGTTGTCGGCGTGTTGTGAGCACAAGTATCAAAGCAGCAGTCACAGGACGTTCTCCAAATGTCAAAGACGAAAAATGAAAAACAACCTTTGAGGTTTTTACGGTTTAAGCTCTGTCTTCATTAAACGCTTCCCTCCTGTCTGAACAGCAAACATCACATTCTTCACTGAGGCTGGCCGCAAAAACTCCCGTAGAAATACTGCTTCCATACATTTGAATGGGTTTCTCAAGTACGGTGGCCCTGAAGTGCAAATCACATCAACAAATAATTTAACGCAGAAACATTATAAAGATCAAAACGACAATTAAAAAAGCAAAACAATTAACAAAATAACAACATTAGGTTTTTGAAATAAAAACAAAATTTCAGACATCGAAACATAATTAGAAAAAAAGCAAAACACGATTAAAAAACTTCAGACAGACAACATTTGGCCACAGCCACTGCAAAAGTTTGGTAATTGCTTAATCAACTCTATACCACATAGTAAAACATTCTTCTGTTTTCCGTCTGCTTCAAAACTCAAACATCATCCAATAAGTAACATCCCATAATACCTATCTTTTCAGGTTTCTCATTTAGATAAAAAAAAAATAATCGTTTTTTCATATTTTAGTTTCTAGAATTTAGTTTTGGCTTTTAAAATGTATTGTTGCTTTTTTATTATAATTTGTTTAACCTTTTTAATTGTCGTTGTGGTCTTTAATATGTTTTTTATGTTGTTGATGTGATTTGCACTTCCGGGCCACCGTATTCAAGTATTTGAAAATGACATCATTCATGTTTTTTAAATTGTGATCTAATGTCCCCGACTGTTGATCATTGATGCCACCAGTGGGTAGCGCTGTTTCTAGCAAACTTAAAAATATATATATATTTTCTCAAGGAAAACTTCACCTTCAGGAGCTTCTTCTGTTTGCAAAAAGGTCCGTCTGCCTTTCAGATAGCATTCAAGTATGTTTATTATTTAAATTTCATTGTACTTTGTAGCAATAAAACATTTGCTATATTATCTATAAAATGACTAAATATTTGGATTGTATTTATATAACTGAGATTGACAAAAAGAAAACCAAAGTTCTAAAAAAAGGTTTTAAGAACATCCCTGATTCAGGGGAAGTCAAAGCAGTCAAAACAGCAGTTTCAGTTTAAAAGGTTCACTGCTCTGAATTGGTTTGTTGCATCCAAGTCTGCATTCCTCTGATGGTCCTCTTGGTTTGGCAGGTGTGAAAGTTCACCTGAACTTGCAAAGGAACTCTGGTGCGATTCACTTTAGTGTGAATGCAGACAGAGTTTCCACAGACCAAAGAGGGGACGAGAACCGAAGGCAGGAAATGCCGGAAGATCCTATTGTCAGAACGAGACAATAAAATAGCCAGGGAGGGAATCTTACGAAGCAGGGGTAATGAAAAAGATGAAAAATGTCTGCTGGATCTGTTTGATTATTTAGGGTGTATTTATACTGGAAAAGTCCGTTGGTCCATACTGTGTCTGTTTAATGTAGTCCGGATCTACATTTTAACGTTAAAAATCTTTTTCAAACTTTCATATTTAATGCGAATGAAAATTATACTAATGGGGGGAGGGGGTGTTTTTCTTACATTATTGTAAACAGCCGATGTGATTGACAAAGGCAATGGTGAGTTCAGAGACTGCTAAGGGTTAAATAAAACCCACAATAGGGTTCTGATCTGGTTAAAAGAAAGATCATATGTGGCAGACTTCACGTACGTCACCAACGGCTCATGGACGAACCCGACTAACACTAAAATAAATTTATTGCAAGAAGAATTACACTTCTTGACGCTCTGTTTTCATCAGAAAAACAATCTCATTGATCAGTGATTCTTTTTGACTTGTTTTAAAATGATTATGGGGACCTTTTTGGAAGATTGAGGCTTGTTTCAGCTCATGAAAGGTGTTTCTTCTCTAAGGTAGAAGGAATCTCTAAGTAAGACCTCAATCCTACATGTGTTACTGCTCCATTAGCGGTAAAGTCAGTTGAGTACAGGGATCATGCAGGGTAGGGGCAAAGCTAGTTGATTTTGCTATGGAGGACAGAGCTCAGAAGTTTTGGGAGGAACTTAAGGCAGAAGCTCCACTTCTGAGTTATTTGAAGTGTTTTTGATGTCAGACAAGGATAGCGCTGTGTGGGAGGATCCCAAAGGGGGTTGTAGAGTTGGGATTCCCAAAGAAGAGAACTGGACATCTCTTGTGTACTATCAACATTTCAAGCCGCATGCCTTTAAAGATGTAGTTCACCTTTCGCCACATCCTGTCAAGGGTCTCCACAGTAAAGCAGCTTTCACTGGTTTGTAGAGGTGGTTTGTCAGAGAGCTTAAAAGATCCAATCTGATTTAAAAAAAAAAAAAATAGTGTTCTTTGTGTTTTTAACATTTTCTTGTGACATTTTTCTGATGATGAAGGACATCTATGAAGAACATTCAGCTCAAAGTTGCATTTCTGAGCATTTCTTTATTCAAATTGTTGGGAATAGGGAGAAGACAAAAAATGATGTTTGGGATAAAGAAAGTACACCGGGCGGGACACAAGCTCCCTGCTCCTCTCCATTCTGATGCATCCACTTGTAGACGTGTTGAAAATGCCGTTCTAACAGGACACTAGCATTTCCTGACACCATTTTTGATGGTATCATCTTATGTAACGTTCCTCTCTTCTGAGCTTCATGGAGGCACATCAACGCAGACACAAGCTCCCTTCACTCTGGTAATCTTGCTTGGGTTAGATAGGCCCGAGGATGTGTTGGTTTCTGCAGCTGACAGCGTTTTGTTTGGGAACGGCTCCCACATCTTGAGCAGGTGCACGCAATCTTGTTTGGTTTGAGGAGATAGCAACAA
>BSAI01000106.1:10327664-10387960 GCA_036245035.1 Adrianichthys oophorus
TTTTTTTTTGTTTTTCAAGTTTAGAGGTTTTTAGAAGCTAAAACAAATAACATCAACTGATGTAGTTAGGAATCCTTCTCTCCAGGTCAGCTTCCTGAACCCGGGCTGCACCGCTCCACCTTGATGAACTTTTCTGTCACAGGTGTTCACAACAGACGCCCACAATCCGTGTAAGGCCATGCAAGGTCAAAAAACATGTCCATTCATCATTAACGTCTTCTCAGAGGTCCAGTTTGAGGTCATGACGAGAGCAGAACTGCTGGCTCATCAAACGAATACCCAGTTAGCTTTCTAGAGGCAGAGCCTGACAGCGATGTGAAGAAATATTTTAGATATTCAAGCTCGGACACATTTAAAAAAAAAAAGAAAAAAAAATGCAGTTTTAAAAGACCCACTAAGATGAAAACAGTGTTTGGAGTGTTTTTAACATGTTTTTGGTGCGTTTGTCTCATGATGGAGGACATATGTAAAGAAAATTAAGCTTAAAATTACATTTAAGAGTAATACTTTGTTCAAATTATTGTGAATAAGGAACAGGTGCAAAAATGCTATCGGAAGATTGTTAGCGTGACGTGCAAATTACTATGGCAAGCCACAACTCCCTGCTCCGCTCCATTCCAACGCATCCACTTGCAGACAAATAGATCCATGAACGTCTTTGTTTTCCTTGTCTGAGCTGCTATTTGGCTTAAAAGTGGACGGCTGGATAGCTACAATACTGATCGCCATTGTGCACCGCTGGGTCCTTTACCCCTTTAACGCCGGATTTTGCCGGTGACACCTAAATGACACAGGCTCTTTGGCATATTGTAACTCCTCAATGGCTCACATCAACATGATGGTTCTGACACAGAGAAATACGACTTTTTAATCAGCTTTGCATGATATCCAACACATTACAAAGGTAAAGTGTTGCACAACGACACAATTCCACTTTTTGTTGCAACAGACCAGCTGATTTACGTGGATTGCGTAACCACTTCTCTACTGTAAAGTATATATCAGCGCAAAGCTGCTTTTCTCCTCTTCAGAATCCGATGGAAATACGTAAATTATTAATTATTAGTTATTGCATAGTAAAAAAAAGCATTTTGGAAACTAAAATAAATTTTCAGAAAACAAAATGAAATGTGAAAAATTAAACCTGATAAGAAATCAGAAAAGGAAAGTACTATGAGACACAGCTGATTGGATTATGACATCATTTAAATCAGTAGTTATTTGGCATAAAGCAAAACTGAACTCAAACATCAGAAATCAAACAACATCCTCCAATCAAAGATGTTCCTTTTGCTTCCTGAAATGATTCCAATTTATTTTTTTGGAATTGAGTTTTGCTTTCATGAATTTAAAAAGTAGATTGTAGTTTTTTTTTCTAAAAATCATTTGTTATTCTTTTTGAAATTGTTGTGATTTTTAATACATTTTGGCGTTGAGTGATTTGCACTTCAGAGCCACCGTACGTTTGGCACTGGAGAAAACCTGCGAGGGTTTAGATGAAGTGATAGCATGACCTTGAGTTTATTCTGGATTCCTATAGATTAGATTAGATCAAAAACCTGCTTTTAAATTGTTCAATTCCATTTTCTTGCTTCCATATCTCAGTTAGCTGCAAGGGGAGTTGATGGAGACACAAAGAAAACGAGCAAAAAGGAAGTTTGAACGGATTTATACAAAACAGCAAGATTGACACTTTTTTCCCGAGAAACTCTCCAAATTGCCAGATTATGCATATCTAAATGCATTTCACCCCAGATTGTGGTTTGTGTCCGCCATGATTGTTCCGTTCTGCGCTCTGACACCATGACATGAGGTTGGCTTGCAGAGGTGTTCCAAAGTTCGGTTCAGTAGCGTGGCACGGATCTGCTGCGATCACTGAATCAATCAACTTTATTTAAACACCACTTCTCATGTGCAAATAGACAAAGTTCTTTACATGCCCCAAGAGCAACAAAACACACACAAGACGCACAAAAGTTAAAAGGATTGTGCCCAAGAATTAGAATGCAATGCAATGATTTTAAAAACTGTCATCTATTTGTCATGAAAATTACCAGAGAGCAGAAAACACTGGAGATGAAATAAATAAATATGATTAAAAACATCAAAAGCAAAATAGGGATACAACTTAAAAAAAAACATATATAGTGACAGTAAGAAATATGAAGTCATTGGAAGATATTAATTTAACTTTGTGTACATAGCACTTTAACCCCTAAATGCCCGAATGTATTTCTAGTTAGGAAAAACATGTTTTTTTGTTATGTTTTTGATTTAAAATATTTTTGGAGTAAAAGTCACATCAGAGTATATGTCGCAGAAGAAAAAAAGGCATAAGAAAGACGAAAAACCATATATAAGTCGTACGTTTGACTAAACTACACAAAACAAACCTAATATTCCAAAATTTATACAAATGCTACATTAAGGTAATTTTGAGTCAAAGTGGTCTGATGCATATTTTCATCAATAGGGGTTAAAAAAAAGAATAGATTAATTTTAAAACTGGCATAAAATAGAACTTACTAAAAATAAATAAAATCAGCAGCAGCACCTGCACAAAAACATGACAATTCTGGGGGCTCTGTAAAGTAAAAGAAGGTTTAAAATGTAGGAATAACTGAGACCACCAAGAGATTAAAAAATAATAATACTGAGAAAATCTTAAAATCAATCCTGAAGCTGACAGGCAACTTCAAAAGCAGAATATGAGCTTTGCTCGTCCCCATTTGCAGGTGCACATCTGAGTTTCGGTAATAGAAATTTGTTAAAATGCTGCTTAGGAAGACCAGAAATGTCACAATGGCCTTACATCTCTGTCTCAGCTGGTTTCTGTAGAGGTTACAGCAAATTTCTGCAAGTTTTTCCCTGCTAGCATCTCTTCTTTTTGATGTTATTGCTGAAATGGGGGTTCGTGCTGTTTAATGTAATTATGAATGCAGATAGTACCGTTTCTGCAGAACAACAGCGATTCATGAGAAATTCACCCGAGTTGTGGGCGGGACTGTTAGCGCAGAGCAACCCCGCCACCCTTCCCCTCCCCGTTGCTAAGAGCTCTCTTTAAGCAGAGCAGAGAGTTTATTATTATGGCCCGCAGCAGCAGGGTCCTGTCTGCAAGGACCGTATTGTTTTTACACGTACGAAAAGACCCAAAAACATACAAAAAGCCTTTGACCGACCTGAAGGAACAGGCCTTTAAGCCCACAGACCTGGCCAGTGTGTAGTACAAAAAAAAGTGCACGAACCCACACAGTCCTAGGCGCAAATTTTTCTATATTGTATCTGCTTTGTTTATTATTATTATTATTATTCTCCTTTCTAACGACACCTGTTTGCCTAATTTTGACCCCCGCCACATACCCGAAAACTCACCAAAATTTCCACAAACCTAGGGAAAATTGTAAAATAATTTATTTTGAAGTGAACGACCACCCCCGCAAAACGATGACATCACGGCGAGCGATACCGCCAAAAAAATGAATGGGCCGAAATTTGTTTAAGGAGCAAAAAAAAAAATTTTGAAATACGCACACGAAACCAAAACACACGTGTCGGGGGTATCCAGGAGAGCTTTTGAAATCATTATGGGGGGGCCGCACGACCCACGCCGTGGCGGCCATTTTGTAGCGAAGTGCGAGATTTGGCGATTTTCGCATTTTTCCACAATATGGGAAAACGGCACTTTGCTTCTTACGATTTTTACGAAACTTCACACACATCCCACCAGCCGGAGTCTACAACCACCATAGAAGTTTCATTGACCTTTGACCTCGGGAAGGTGCCGCCATCTTGAATTGTCAAAAAAAAGCACGTTTAGTACGAGCTTCAAACGTAAACTCGTCCTAGGGATTTTCATCAATCATCTTGTAACTTGACGAGCAACATCGGCCAGGAACTATGAACAAAATGTTGGAATTAGAAGTTGTAGAATTTGAATGGCGTGCACATGGCGAGCTCGCAACCGCTACGGTGTTAGCTAGCTCGCACATATTTTAGCAAAATGTCACGAAGCGCATATCCACGCATCCGGTACATCAAGCTGAATGTGACAATGTAACATTTGAAACTACAATGTAAAAATTGAGGCCAGGGTAAGCGAAAAACCGCCGCAAAAAAACGGCTGACTCAGCGAAAAACGATTTTTTCGGAATTTTTTTTTTAGAATTCACGAACGAAACTAACATAACTTTATCGGGCATATCCAAAGGAAGTTTTGAAATTATTATGTAATTGCCACACGACCAACGGTTTGGCGGCCATTTTGTTTCCAAATCGGAGATCCCGCGAATTTCAAGGATGTGAAAACGGGCCTTTTGTTATCGCAATTTTAACGAAATTTCACACACATGCAGCTAGCGCAAGTCTACAATGACCCAAAAAGTTTCGTTGAACTTTGACCTTGGGAAGAGGCCGCCATCTTGAATTTTCAAAAATATCATTTTTACTCCTAGCTAAATCAAAAATTCAGCCCAAGGGTTTTTTTTTCCGATCGTCTTCAAACTTTCAGTGCATCATTGGAAGGAAATTTGTGAAATGTTGGTACCAAAACTTTTTCTCTATCTTAAACGGTGTGCGCGTGGCGAGCTTGCAAAGTGGCGTAGTCTTTATATTCGGCCATTGTTTGACGGATTCTTTCGAAAATTTAATATGTTGACCTCTGAGCAGAACTGGACATGATATAATAGGAGCGGATACGAAAATATTAGGAAAGTGGGCGTGGCTTGCGCATAACCTTTGTTGCTAAGGACCTTCTAATGTTGACTTTTGCCAATTCTTCTGAAACTTACGTCTATCTGTTCGGTGTCACAGGGCGATCAAAACATAAAATGGTTGCTATGGCGATAAAATCAACAGAAAAGCCGCCATTTTGAAAAAACTGCTTTTTTCATCCTTTTGTCACGTGCAGCTCAGAGCAGCCTGACAGAAAGTGAAAGCTGGGGCCAGGGGTGTGCTGTGGCTGCTTTACAAGTGTGGTAGGGTCAACGGTGGGCTGCGAGGGTGGTGGCGGCGTGTAGAGCCCAGGGCTAGGGCGACGGGTAGCGCCTGCGGGCCATCCAACGGCGCTCGCGGCTTTAATTATTATTATTATTATTATTATTATTCAACTGTAATGTTTGTAATGTTTTATCTGCTCCTGATTCACAAAGATTTGAATGCAGAAATACACAGAAATGCAGTTTTGAGCTTAATTTTCTTCATAAATGTCTTCCATCATAAGAAAAATGTTAAAAACACCCAAAATATAACATTCATTGGAGTGAGTCTTTAATATTTTTGAGTTCTGGATGACTTGATTGTCTTTTTTTAGCATCTTTTTGTGCACAGATCATGAAGCAGATTTCCTGTATTTAAATATGTCTTCTGACCTGATCCTGAATCCGGTGTGAATCTACAGCCATGCAGTTCTCATGAATGACACATACATTCACACACGTGCATGTCAGGGAGCTGCACAGTGATGAGCGATACCTGCTCGCCAGCTGTGATCAGCCCGGTTTCTCTGTGTTCCAGCTCCATCCTGACTGACTCTCGGTTCTTAATCCACTCTGGTGGGGCTGAAACCAGGTCTCTTGAAATGCTTTTGCACACCTGGGAGTGCTGGTTGGAAAGTCAGGGTGTGCAGAGGTAGAGGCAGGCGTTGGTCGGACGTCAGAAGCCGAGGCCCCGCCCAGACGTTCCTCACTCACAGCCCTATTGTTTGGCTCTTGAGCTGGAGAATTCCTGGCGAGTCGAGGAGATTCCTCATGTGTAATGGCCTATTTTGTTTTTCAACAGACTAATGAGTCGCACCAGAAGCTCAGGAGAGCTCTCTGCACCGCGCCGCTCTGACAGCAGTCAGAAAGCTGGAGGGGGGGCTGACAGCTTTCATAGTATCCTAATAACCGCGCTGGTTCTAGAAAGAACTTTTCATGTTTGCAGAAACACTCTGATATCAGAAGTTTACTGGTCTAACCTCCAGAAATAAAGAACTGTGTTCTCTCAGAATGATGACAAAGATCTGCCCTTCCTCTACTAACGTCTACTTTCTTCAGCAGACAAACTGTTTCCTGGAAAGTATTTGCTCATCAGCTCAGATCTACATCACTCAGAAAAAGAGTGTGACCCACAAACACAGCTGAGTTTTAATAGCGACTATTACCCCATACCTTTGCTGGTTTCAGTCTCAGCTGATCTGCTCTCTAATTTTTAATGTCTGTCTAAAATGGATTGTTCAGCGACACCATGGAGAGACTTGAAGGAGTGACTCGTGGAGCAGGATGTTCAGAAAAAGAACATGTTTTTTTGATTGAAACATCTGCACTAAAATCAAGATTTTTCATATAGTTTCAGGTATGTTTCTGGACCTGATTTTGGATATTTGTATAAAAATCACTGCAAAAATGTGCTTTATTATTATTTTTTTAGGGCTGCATGCTGATCAACTGAAACTTAAAGGTTCTCTTCATCACTGATGTCACAAACTTCCATTTTGCTACTGTTTTTATTCCCATTTGAATGTTTATGTGAATCCTGGGCGATCGCCTTTTACTACATTGCTGATTGTCAGGTGAAATATTGTGTAGCAGCAGCAACACCGACGATGAGGTCACGGGCAATTGCACACACACACCCAGAAAAAAACAAACAATCTTGGTAAGGATTTTGACGTCTTTTCAGACTCACAAAACAAAAAAAACCCTATTTGGAAACAGCAACTGGCAGCATGTTAAACATTCACATTTTTAGCTGTTTTTGAAGACGTTTGCATGAAGCCTGTGTAACCTTGTCTTCCCCACACGGAAAGTTCCCAGCTGGAGTTTGAACCAGGGACTTCTTGCTGTGAAGTGAGAAGGCTAACCACTGTGCAGCCCTCCTCTATCCATCACTTTTCATTATTGGAAGAAGTTTATTTTGAAAGTCAGTACAGCACAAGAAGAAAGCAATCTACTTAAAACTTTATTGTGAATCTGAAAAAAAGCTGATTCAACTTTTCAAAGCTAAGCTGAGACTTTCTATGCATTTGGGATAGTGTGAGACTTTCAAAATAAAGGTGAAATGATGAGTAGGAGCTCATGAATAATTGAGCTTCTCTTCCTTGTTCTGGTCCGGTTTTAAGTCTGGGTTCTGCTCGTCTCAGATCTTCAGGAGAAACGTGAGCTCGGTCCCCGCAGCTCCATCCCTCTGGGATTTGTTTGCTAACTGGCCCGAAACGACTTCTTTAACATGAAGGAACCGATCCAGACTGGAGCTCCTCCTGACTCACCTGCAGACCAAACGCAAAACTCCAATAGGCTCACTCCCTGCTGAGAAAGCATGACTCAGCAAACTGCTTGGAGAAGTGAAGGTCGTTCTCACCATTCCACAAATGTTCAAAATCCATCACAATAATGTTGGATATCCAAACTTTTTTATACCCCAGAGATGAAAATGCAAAATGGGAGAAAATATATAAATTAAAAGATGTAATGGGAAAATGTTTTATTTTCATAAATTATGTTAACATCATCCTCTTCCTGATTTATCACAAACATAGAGAAGAAGCACGCAGACAAGCTTCAGAGTTAAATATCAGTTTTTATTAAACCGTGCCGGGATCTGGCACCTTCACACAAAAACCATTTCACAGAAATGAAGAAACCAACGTGGTGGACCAATGTGGTCTGCAGATCTGGGGCAGGGGAGGTTAAATAAATAAATAGGGAAGCTGGTGCTGAAAGTTCTGCTGTGGGACACGGTGGGACAGGAGTCCGTCCAGATCCACAGCTTCAAATGTTCCTGAGTCCAGAAGAGAACCAGAGTCTTCTGTGAGGGAGGGGTGATCGCTGCCCCTGCTGCAAAAACCGTCGCAATGACAAGTTTGTTCTCCGGGGGCTGGCCGTTGGAGGGGGCGGGGCTCTGGCTCTGTAGCGCCCCCTGTCCCTCCAGGTCTGCAGCAGCAGGTGGGCTTTGAGAACTGCCCTCCGCGCCCTGTTCTTCTTCATCCTGAACACAAACACAGGAAGAGATGTCGTAATTTATTCATTAAAAAAAAAAAAAAATGTGAGAACAATTATGAAGTAAGAACAGAACCAAAGAACAGAATCCAGAAGAACCAGACTAGGAGTCATTTTCACATTCTGAGTAACTCATAACAATACAAACGCTAAAATCTGAACGCAACGGCTGGCTTTGTTTTCTGTTTGAGGAACTTTTCTAATGCGGTTAACAATGACAAAAACAGTAATAAAGTATATTCCTGTGACGTCACAGTTGATCTAGCACGTTTTATTGGATCTATAAAATAGATTCAACAATAATCATCTGGAAAGCATGACAAAACACACCCACAAAAACATAATTTCAGAGTAAAAGTTTGTTTATTCTTCTTCTACTTGTCTACTGTCAAAAACTCAGGGCAAGTCTTCGTCCTGTGTGTCGCCCTCTGCTGGCGAAACTTGGTAAATGTTCTGTGATTGTGTTTTGCTCAAACCAAATATCCAATCAGTACCTGATTTAAAAAAAAAAAAAAAATCAATCTTTTTAAGTGACATATAGACAGGATAGTCCCGTGTCTTGTTTTTTTTAATCTGATATGTCATCATTCTAACTCCATCGTGTCAGATCAACACAAATCTCTGTTTTAGTAACTTTTCAGCCCCTCCAGGTTGTTTTTTTTTTTTTTTTTTTTTTTTTTTGCTTTTTGATGGTTGCTCATAAATTAGCTAAACAGAACAGAGTGTCTTATTTGTTTTGGTGCCAAGCATGGATGAAATAAGGAGGATGATTCACTTTTGGATCACTAAGAGCAACAGGAGTCAACAGATGAAACATGTTAAGCCTATTAGGACTGTTTTACTCACATTCAGCATCATTCCAGTTACGCACGTGATACTTTTATGCAAATTAGATAAAGACATCATCAATTTTTACGTCAGTTTTAGTATATTTCTGAGAAGCGGTCAGCATGAACCAGAGGTTTTTTTGTTTGCTCACAGACGTGTGGCGCCGCGCGCTCCCACACTTTGAAACATGACGGTACATGAAGGCGCGCGGCGGTTCTGGCTCACGCGCCTTTAAAAGCAGCTTCTCATAATAAGGCAGGAATGAGCCGCGGGCGGATCCTGAAATGATTTCTGCCGCTCTCACGCTCTCACGCGCGTCTGCAGACTGAAACTGATGTCCCCGTCAGTGGTTGTTGGTCTGTTTACCTGTCAGTGTGGCGCGCGCCTCCTCCCGGTTTGGTCCCAAGCGGTGCGTCTCTCGCATCACGCCTGCGGGGTCACAGTTGAGTTAGAGGCCAAATAAATAAGTAATCGACCTGATTGCGCATGCACGCAGACTGCAGATACGAACAAAAAAGCAGGTGCACACCTGTGACAGAAGTCTGCGCAGCTGCTGTCGTTCTCGCGGACGCACTGGCAACGGGGCTTACGCATGGTTGCCATGGAGTCCGGGAGCGCTCGCTTGGCTCGGGGCGCGTTTCCCAGCCCGTATGAGACCACGCGCCTGCAGGGACACAAGGAACAGATTTAGCCTTCACAAACAAACAAACAAACAAAAATACATATTTTTTTTCAATTCACATTTGAATGATTTATTTCATTCATACTTCAAACTAACAGTTATATATTGTCAAGGGTCAAAGGAAACGCGCACAAATGAAAAACTACAAATGAGTTGACTTGATCGCCGGATTCTGTTCTTAACTGGACCATAAAGGTTCCTCTGGATGTTTCTCTGCTCATCCGAAGCCAAACGTGATCCTTTCAAGTCCAGGCGCAGAAGAGAATCCGGTGATGACAAGATCCTGATGGCGCGCGCGTTACTCACTCAGGTGTGTTGACCCAGATGATGTCCAGGTGGCAGAAGTACACGCACTCCTTGTCCAGGAAGGTGGCGCAGGAGCAGCGCTTGTGGCGCACGTGGTGCTGCGCGCTGAAGCCGGCTGCGGACGGAGTCTGCGCCAAAACTGCAGGAGAAAACAAAGCAAATCGTCACCAATCCACCTGTTGCGCGCGTGATAGGAGACTTTTTCCTGCTGCTGCTGCGCGTGCAAACCAGTTCAGAGGGAAAGTGAAGTTACCTGCGTAAAAAGTCCAGGTGTGAAGCACTGACAGCACGGAGATCCAGAGTTTTAAATCCATCCTTGAACTCCTGGAGTAATCCTGCTCAGGTGTGAAGGCTCGTGCTCGCTCGGGATCGTCTGCAGCACAGCTCTGCTGTCACTGTCACATGTGCGGCGCTCCGGCTTTATACCAGCGCTTCCTCCTCCTCCTCCTCCTCCTCCTCCTGCTCTAAACTTTGATAAACAGCCGCCCGCGACCTGTGCCACACTGGAGCGATGCACCGTCCAGCCAGCAGGTGGCACTGTGGAGGCGCGCAGCTGCTGGAACATGAATATGAAAAATATCAAAAAGAGATCAGAAACGGCTGACAAAAAAAAAGTGGAAAACATCAAAACTGATTATTTCTTTTAAAAAAAAATCAAAAAATAATTCAAATTAAAACATGCCCCCGCTGAACGCTAGAACGTTTCACCTAAAATGATTATTTTCATCACATTTGGGTTCCTGATGAGTTTTTCCTTCAGGTAAATAGATGTTCAGATGCAGGCTTTCAAGGTTCGGTGTTCAGAAGCCGAACCCACCTTAAAACAGGTGACTAAAGCAATGCCAATGCCAAAAGTTCAAATCCTGGAGAACTGCACAGGAATGTTACAGTTGAGCAGATGAAGAGAGTCTGGATGTTTTCAGGAGGAGCATGGAATAAAGGTGATCTCAGCATTCGATCAAATTCATTCCTCTTAAAAGTTCAGATTCATTTCAAAATAAAAGCCAAATAAGAAGCACGCGCACTTCTGAAGGAAACAGAACCCTGCTTTGATCTTTAGCGCCTCCTGCTGTCATCAGATCATCATTGCGGTTAAAGGAACTTCTCTTTACGAACCTTTTCTTAGTTTATTCAGATTGATAACGTTTTATAATAAAACATTTGACCTTTTTACATTTTTAAATGTATTGTTTCTGAGTGTAGACCTTGTTATATTACTGTAACAATCTGCACTCATGTTACACTGGTTTAATTTAGATCATTTATAACTATATTGCATGTTGCAACTTGCAGCTCACTTCAGTATATCATTTTATATTTTCTGGCAGCTCTTTTTTTGCTTCTTTTGAATTCCTTAAAAAAAGTATTTTTACTGTTTGTTTTTATAAAAGCCAATTTTTTTCATAATTTTCCATATGTCAACTTCTTGAGTCTTCTCTCTTAAATCTATTTTTAGAGCATAATACATTTTTTACATTTGTTCTGATGTTTTATTTAAGCTGATTAAGTGATTTTTAACATATTATTTATCACTTCTGATGCTTATCATTCTTATTTAAAAAGTAATCTTATTTTTATCAATATATCTAAGCACCTAGCAGTCATAGTTTTAGCATTTTTTGTTTGCTTTTTTTCACTTTGTACGCATTTTTGAATATAAATATAAAACAGTTTTCACTATTTTGCTGGTTTTTCTTTTTTACCTTTGCAAAGTATTTTATGTTTTGTTGGTGGCTCTTTTCAATATTTTGAAAACCTTTTAAAAATCAAACACTTTTTTTTGGTTTGTAACATATTTTTTTTAGTTTCATTATTTGTTCAATGAATTAGAGTCCAACATATGAACCGCATCTTACATTTTATTTATTTATGCATTTATATGTCGTTTGTTTAACTTTTTTCTGCTTTTTCAGCATTTTGGTTTTTATTTTTGTACTTTTATAGCATTGACATTTTTTTGCTTCTTTTTACACTTTCTAAACTTTCTTTTAAAAATGTTGGCTTTACCATAATTTTGCATTTTAAAATTCCATGCAGCATTTTTTTTTAAGTTCTTTGTTTTTAAACAGCATAAAGCGGAAATGGCAACAGGAAATGAGTTTTAGCTGCTAATTTAAAAAAGAATCTCGTGACATAAAATGATAACATTAAATCTGGGATTCTGCGGTGGTGTTATCGTGGGAGAGACAGGCTGGTTACGGCCACATGCACTGACGGGCACCAGCCTGTAGGGGGCTCTGTTTGATCAGCTTTTTCGGGAAATATAGAAGCTGAGGAATGTGACATTGAAAAAAACAATATTAGGCTTCAAATGAATTTTAAAAAATGATTTAAAATGCAATTAAAAAAAACAAACCCGACGTGGTCATTTTAAAGAATACAAAGTACAGTAATAAGGTAAAACAGATTTAAAATAGTATTTTTTGTAGTAGCACTAAAAGCAGCTATTTTGATTGAAGTGAAATGGCTAAAAAAAGCAGAAAATAGCAAATAATGCATAATATGTGTAAAAACAAAGTTTAAAAAAATGATTCCGAACCATTCTGAATAAATTACAGCACTTAATACATATTTTTTTTTAAATACAATGTTTTAGATCTGATAATTCCTAAAAAGGCCAAATTGTTTGAATTGTATTGAAGTGATGACCGGTCAGATGGATGGTTTCATGGTAATCCTACAGTAGACAGTAAATGAGGGAATCCTGGCCTCTCAGAGTGACTAATGTCTGTCTGAAGGGGCTGTGCTGCTTTATTCTGAGCATCATCCCCTTTCTAGGTGTGAATGTGTGTGATAGATGGGTGAGTCACAGCTGATCAGGTGTTGAACCGGTGAATAAACAGTCTTCAGACGAAATCAGCTCAATTTTTCTGGAGTTAAAAATTAAAAGACAGACAGCAGAGGATGGTGATGATCCGAGAACATCACGTCATTTCAGCCTCTTCGGTGTTTTCGCTGCTCATGAATGATCTCAGAAAGTCTTCTTGTGATGGAGCGAGTCTTTTGGCTTCATGTTCAGATGTTCGTGCCGTACAGACAGTTGTGAGTCATGCTACTTTAAGAGTGCAGAGAGCTGCAGTTGTTCTGTCCACATGTTCAGCGTGTGGAGGACATTTTTGTCCAATTGGAACTGAGACCACCTCTAAAGATGGATCAGAGAGCCGTTCCTAGTACCGGACCAGGGTCCATTTGGGTGTATTCAAACTGAAAATTTGTTCTGGATAACCGGAGGAAATGAACTCTGGGGCTTCTTTGTCTTTTTCTGCTGTTTACTAGCACGTGTCCAGCACCTACAGTTAGAAGAGGCTTGGTACAAAATGTTGAAGCGGAGCAAATTTGGACCTCTAGGTTCCAGGTTGTGCTAGTTTGAATCAGATGATGGAAGCTGTGTTTGGTTTGTAAAAAGTCCTGTACCCCTCATGCCCAAAATGACACCCAACACCACCGGCAAGGGTTTCATAAACAAACATTTACTCATACAGTAAATATTAATACAGCAACATAAAGCTACCATAATGCACATACCTGTGGACTTATGAATTATCGTGGGCACTAGATGGATCATAATAAATAGAACACAACATCTGTACACGTTTGCCCCAAAATCCATAGAAATGCAGATATATCAGTACGACATAGAGAAGTCCATACATTTACGAATGACAGATCCTCCCAGATCAAAAAGTGATCGACTCAGTTTTCATCAGAAATGAACACAAACAACCACTGAACTCCTCAGAACTATGTACAGCGTCCCGAACGAAAACTCCATGAAGGCACAATTGTCTTTACAACATGTACAAAAACAGGGTTGGATAAGTCAGACTCAACGGATTGTTGTCATTGTCTGATTGCACGTGCAACGGCTTCTGTGCTTTTGGTGTTGAGGTGGCGAGCTCCCGCAGCGTCCTCATTTCCATAAAGTGACCAGAGTTCCAAACAGGGTAGGGGGGGAGGCTCCACCCTCTCCGGTGGCGATGATAAGACGGTCTTCGTCGTCGCTGGACACCTCGTTGTAGTCATCGATGGCCGTCTGCCGACTGTTGTCAGTTGCCGGTGCCGCGAGCTCATTGGTTCGGGGGTTTGGCGGCGATTTTGGATGATCGGCGTGGTTCTGTGGCGCTGAAGCTGGGCGCTGAGGTGGGGGCTTTTCCTTCTCCTCCCACTCCAGTGTCTGCTTCATCTCAGGGCTGCACCCTCCTGTATTAGGTGGCGCCCAGCCCGAGGCAGAGCCTGCAAGTGGCGCCGCAGTAGGCTCAGGGCTGCTCTGCATGTCAAAAGAACCGGGCCGGGGGCTGAGGGCGGACAAAGGGCTGACGGAGGGGATGATGGCAGGCAGGGCGATGTTGACAATCTGCAGACCGGGGACGTGTGCCTGCGGACTGGCACTGCTCTGGGGGGTGGGGTTGGCAGCAAGCACCTGCAGGCCGAGAGCGGCGTTGAGCGTGAGGCCCTGGGGGGGCAGCAGTGGCGTAGACGCCAGCCCTGGATTGGTCAGTCCCATGAAGTTAAGCGTCTCCAAACCCACGGGCTGCAGCGTTTGCGCCTGCAGGCCGGCCACCTGCCCCAGGGGGAAGCAGGGGACCATACTGCTGAGCGGCTCCTGCACCACCACCGGCTGAGCCTGCAGACTCTCCAGGTGGGGGGGCGTGCTGGGAGGCGGCAGCGGGCTGGTGTTCCGGTGGATGACGCTCACAGCCGGGATGGTGAGCTGGACTGGGCCGGCTTGGATGGGCAGGAACGTGGCCAGGCCGGCGGGCAGCAGCTGGATCCCTCCCACTGGAAGCATGCTGTAGGGGGGGCGGGCCGGCTGCTGCGAGTGCAGCGGCAGGTGACTGAACAGGTGGGTCTGCGCTCTCGCCGCCTGCATGGGGGTGTGCGGGAGGAGGGGGGGCGGGACTTGGGCGAAGTAAGAGGTCTGCGTGCTTCGGTCCACTGGAGTGTTGGAATCAGAGCTGGCTGTGGAGGGGGGGGGGCGGGGGGGTCCTGCAGATAGAGAAGATCGTTAGTTCCTGCCTGGGGGGGTTGGGGCTAAAATGAATTGACTCAGTAAAGCTGTGAGTCAAACTGGGTGTTGCAAAGAGAGGGGGGGCTCACCTGGGCTAGCTTGGAGGTCTTTCCCAGCGCTGGGGGGCTGAAGGGACCGTCAAAGTCGGGGTAATCGATGGACATCTGCCTGCAGGGGGACACCGGGCTCATCATGTGCACCGACTCCGAGTCTGAGGTGTACAAGTCTGAGGTGACGGCAGGGAGGGGGGCAGAGCCACCGGAGGTCCCAGACGTCTGCTGCATGAAGGACGCGGCGGAGGCGAAATCTGAGGCTGGGGGCTCAGGAACGGCAGCCTGGGAGGCGGGAAGAGAGCTGATGGACATCTGGGCGAGGAGCGCGCTGGGGGGAACCTCGGCGTCTCTGTAGGGGAGGTGCTGGGGGCTGGCTGACACAGATGGATTGGTGGACAGACCGGACTCCGCCTGACTATCATCCTCCTCCTCTTCATCATTATCATCATCATCGGGGCCGTCCGAGTCATCGCCGTCGGAATCCTGCCGATCTGCGCCGCTCAGCTGACTGCGATCTCCTGCAGAAAACCCAGATAAAACTTTTTCATGAAGCACCTTTGAAAACAACCAGACAAATGCATGTGCAGAAAGTTTAAAAATAAATTAAAGTAGATAATAAAGACTGGGGAAAAAAATAAGTTGTTACAAATTTACAACAATCAGAAGTATAACATCAAAATGTGGTGCCTTGGTCCTAAACCCCAAGACGTGCCCCAAAATGAAGCCCGGAGGGGCGGTTCTGCCCATTCTGGAATTTTTGCTGTTTCTTAAATAAAATTTTCTATTTTTTTCAATTTCCGTACTTAGCAGCGCAACCATTAGCGTCTGGCTGTTCTGGCTGAACAGGGAAAGGAAAAAACTGCTTTGGACCAAACAACAGACACTAAAGGGGTCCCCAACCATTGTCTATATATGAGAACTGGACTGAGCAACCCCTCCCCCTCTGCCTAAAAGACTAAATCCAATAGACTTCTATTGAGAAATAAACAGTTATTACTCAGTTATTCTATTTGTCGGAGGAAACATATCTGCTCTGATACATTTTTTTTAACATGTTCTTCATGTTCTGAGCCCGTTTTTCAGTGGAAGGGGCGCAGTCTTCTAACATTCTCACTCCTGATTGGAGCGTGGTTGCCATAGAAATGTAGATTCCGACCGACACGGACCAATCAAAGCTTACCGAGGACATCTGGTTTCAACATGGTGTCGAACATATCGCGGAAAAACGGCGACTGAATTTTTCTTCATTTGGTTGGAACTGGAAGTAAGTCTTTTTCTAAGGATGATGTCACACTCGCTCAGTTCAGTTCTCTTGTACAGTCAATGGTCCTAACTATGACGGGTGTGTGTGGTGGGTGGGGCTTTACTGTAATTCAGCAGCTCCCATGTTTGTCTGAATCAGTTTAAAGAAGTGACTAAAATCAGACGGCAGGATGAACCGTTTCCTCTCCCACACTTACCTCCTCGCAGCGGGAGAGCATTCAGGGACAACGTGTGCAGCAGCAGAGCTTCACCCCCCACTCCCTGTGAGCAGCATCACAGGCGGAGGAGGGAAAAACAAACTCCACTCCTCTCTCACTCCATTCTTCTAAAATTAGATGCAGCAATTTCCTCTTTGTAAACTCTGCCCCTGCCACCCACATGTGAACGGCGCAGCTGAGCAAGCGGCGCCGCTCGCTTGTTACAGCACCGAGGAAAAATGTAAAGCAATTGGCCTTTAGCGGCAGAACGTGAGCAGAAACACCCAACAAACAAAGGTTGAAGCAGAACACAGATAAACCCGGCTTTGCAGAAGCATGTTTGTGGTGGGTTCAGTGCGGACGGTCGTACCAGAGTCCTCCGCATCCTGATCCTCCATCACACCCTCAGGCACCCCCATCTCCATACACTTCTTCCTGTGGGCCTTGGACTTCATGTGCTTGGTGAGGTTTCCTGCAAACAAGAGGACTCACATGTGGGCAGAGCTCCGACCAAAGCGCAGAGCGGTTTACGTAAGAGCGAGCGCTCGCTGGGAAAGCTGCAAAGGTGAGTAACTGATGAAGACATTTTTAAATGAACGTGGGCTGCTGACACCCAGAGCGGCTCTGCAGAGGCGCGTGGGAGGCCAAGTTCAATAAAGAACAGTGAATCATTATGTCTTGGAGAGGCTGGAGAAACATTTTTTGTTTCACAGAGCATGCTCAGAGGAGAGACCAACACTCAGAGCTTTTGGGGGAAACAAACTTCTAGATTTCTGCAAAAGAAATGCATCGCCAGGAGGAAGGAGGGCTTCGACGGTGACGCTCGAGGAGGACAAAATTTGGATCTTTACTAACTAACCACCACTAGTAACTGAAATAACTCAAAAGTTTTTGTAGCTACCAAAAAAACTTGTTTCTATGCTAAAACTTTATATCTTTTTATTTTGATTTTTACAGACAATAATTCCCTTTTTTTAAAATTCACCCTCACTTTTTTTTTCCTTGTTTATTGCGGGGGGTTACATTCCAAATATAACCTGTGATGAGTGAAATTCGCAAAGTAAGATTACGATTAAGGCTGTACAGTCCCTTAAGATACACTTTTCACAGACAGACAAACATTTTAACAATTTTTTCTCTTGTTTAAAAAAAGTTCAATCCTTCAAAAAAAAGTCAATTATTATAGAATGAAAACATAGATTGGATTGTGAGACAGATTTATGTAACTCTGGCAAACATGGAGGAGATTGATTGACAAGGGCAGTCAGGATGCAGAACACAATGCGCTGTTTAAAAAAACATGCAAAACTGCACAGAAAGAAAAAAAGAAATCAGCAAAACAGCAAGACTTTGAAAGGTGAACCACCAAATAGCTTTGCAAAACAGATTTGATGCCACAGACATAATTAAGAGCTTCAAGTTTAGTGGCCACTTGCCATGCTGTTGATTCATTTTACAAAACTCAAATTTTCACCATTTTAAATACAATATTTTTTTTTTTAAATTAACAGATAATAGTTAATAAAAGTATTTTGGAAGTGGAATTTTGCGCCATAGATGAGTGTGAGAAAGAACCGTGTGCTGTGATGAGCCTTAACCTCCCTGCTGACCTTTTGTCTTGAAGGAGAAGTTGCAGTGGACGCAGTGAAACGGTCGCACGTCAGAGTGGGTGCGGATGTGTTTGCGCAGCATGCTGGGCTTCTTGCAGCGGATCCCGCACTCCTCGCAGATGTACTTGCCCCGCCCACGCCCGCGCACGTACACATACTCCTCATTGGATTTGAACCTGTGGATTTTCAGGGAACCCGTGAGGGCATGGAAACACCTCAAATAACCATCAAAACGTCATGAGACGACAACCAAATGGGCATTACCCGCCGTCAAATATTTTGACGCGCCGTGGCTCGGATGACAGCGACCCATCTTTCTCAGAATCGTGGCTGGTCTGAGGTTCTGGTTGTGGTTTGCTTCTGGTTTCAGCCGACACAGACTTCTGGGATACTGGCATCTGCAGAAGGAGGAAGCAACTCATGGATTCATGTGCAGAAACAAAGCTGAACCATTTTGGACTCAGGGGAGGGAACATTTACATAACATCTAAGTTTGGGTGCACCAAACACATTCATTCCAGACAAAACCTGTTCGAAGAGAGAAGTTCAAAGGAAAAGGGTACCTAAACCATTGGAGATGTCTTCAAAAACTCTTCCAAGCTCAAAGACGACAAGATTTAAGTTGTTAAATCAAAATGTTATCAAGTTCTTAGATATTTGATAAACAAATTGAAACTAAAATCAGCTTTAGACCTAGAACTTCCAATTCAAATGTGCTGGAGGCTTCCATCGTGCCCTCACAGAACCACATCAGTGTTTGACTCAACATATATTTCGGAAAACTTGACTTTAAGCACTGTAAACCTGACAATAGTTTTCTTTCATTCCACTCTAACGGCTAACTGAGTTTATGAACTGTGAAAGGAGGGAAATTGGCTCTCTTCCTGCTGAGGCACATGACGGCACTTCCACTCATGCTCTTATTTTCCTAACTCCAAAACAGATGTGGAGTTTCACATTCATTTGAAAAAAAAAGGCATAGCTTGATGATTGTTAACTTACTGTTCTTGTTCTCTTAATGATACAAAAACTAATTGACAAAAATCAGTGATCGCCAACATTTTTCAGCTCTCTTATTTTGAAGCATTGATCTTCCTCTTCTGTTTATTCTTCAGATGAGCAATTAAATCACTGCTTTTTGTTCATATTTTAATGTAAGACTTTGTTGTTTCATTAGTGAAAGTTCAACCTTTGTTTAGTTTGTATGAAAAGTGATTTTCACAACTGAAGAAAATTGGACTTAAATTTAAATTTTAAGAATGAATCAATATTTAATTGAATCCCATTAAATTGCAAGTTGAGTTGTCCAATAATGAAATTAAAATCAATTCAATGTTATATCCAGCCTTAGCTGGAAAACACTTCCAGCCTGAAAAAAATAATCTAGATAATCCATCATGGGAGGTTAAAGAGAGGAATTTTGATAGGAAGATGGTCGAGCATTAACTGACTTCGGCTCTTTTGATCTGTAAATCTTTTGATTTGTTACACTTGTTGAAATGACAATAAAGACAATTTAATTCAAATGTGCAGAAACTTACTTTTAGCATGACGTCCTTCAGCTTGCCTGAGAAGGACAGGATGTCAGACTTCCTGCTGGTCCTTATGGCAGAGGTATAGTGGATCTTTTTGGAGTTGTGCTTGGAGTCGAACAGAGACATGACCACCTTGGTGGGCAGCCCGAGGGGGTTGGAGTTGTCTGTGCTGACAGTCCAGGCAGCGTATGCCGAGGTTTTCAGGTCAGTCTGCTGGATGTGAAGAGGCTTCCTCTTCATCAAGAAGCACCAGGTGAAGGTAGTGGTGGTCTTCAGGCTGGGAAAGGACAGCCGGTGGGCTTCCTTGGTGTTCACTGCTGACACAGATGTGGTCAGTTTCACCTGACCAGCGTGGAAGCTGGAAGGTCGTATAAGGGATTTGGCTGGGGTCCGCCTCTGCTCCTCTGGTTTATCCTGGGGCTTCAGACTGTTGTCCAAAGGCAGGGAGGTGGCCTGACCACCATGTGTAGTGATCAGGACCGGACCTTTCACCACCGCTCTCCCGCCCTTTTCCAGGCCTACCGCATCAGGAGACATGGGCTTGACCGCATCATCAGGCTCTGAGTTCTTGTCCTTGTTGGGTTTGACATCAGGCAGGGGCGGCGCCTCTGTCTCAATGGGACTGTCTGCCGGTTCAGTCGTACACACTTGCCTCACCAGCATTAGCTTCCTCTGGCGCGACACCTCGGACATCTTTGAGTTGAGGTATCCGGCTGACCTACCGTCTGTCAAGCAGGCCACGCCGTGCTCGTCCTTGGCACGTTTCTGGTGCTTTTCCATGTAGATGTCCAAACTGTTGGCTGGTGACAGCATACGCTTGCTGGATGCAGTGGGTTCCTGCTGTGGGCATAACGTCACTGAGGCTAGTTTCTGCATGCAGTGCAGAGAGCCCAGGGAGGAGTGGTCTGCTGCATGTGAGGCAGGAACTGCTGTAATTCGAGTCCGGTCTTGTGGGAACTCTGTGCTCTGAGTCGACAACTGGCAGTGCTTACTGGACTGAGAAGAGGATGGGTGCATCTGATCGTGGGTGATCAAGATCTGTGGCAACGAAGCAGTGCTGGTTTGGCTCTGCTCCAACGGCTCCTTCTGCTGTTTACTTGAAAAGACGACAGTCTGAGTCTTCACATCAGACGCCTGCTGACTGGCAACAAAAACATTCTGGATGATGTCTGACGACTTGGAAATGCTCAGGATGGGATTGGCAATTGGAATGGTTAAAATTGGCAAGGCGATCTGAGCCCCCTGTGTACAGAAGGAAAAGGTTTGGCTGGGACACTGGAGTTGGTATTTGGGCACAAAGCATTTATTTTCCCGAAAGTCAGATGGTATATCTTGAAGATTTTCACCACAAACTGATGTCTGGCTGAGAGCTTGCTGTACCTTCTGACTGAACTGGACCTTTGCCGTTTGGTGCCAGGGGTGTGGCAGACCATGGACTTGTTGCTGATGGGTGGGGCTTCCCAGATTAATGCTTTGTACCAGTTGCTCGTGCTGTTGTAGCGGCGGCTCTGCTGCATTTAGGATGGCGGATGCCACTGGATTGCGCATGCTGACGATGTTAATTTGCTGGAATCTGTACTGACCAAGGGAGCTGACATTAGCGATCAAAGCTTTGTCTAAAGTGGCGGTGGCAGGTTTTCGAACAGGTTGCTGACTCTCTGGGCCAATCTTTAGAGACATCTGCCGAACAAGTGGCCCCCGCCTTCTCTCAATCAAAGGCACCTGTGCAGCATATCCAGTCTTGGGCTGGCCGACGGGTGACAGACATCTCCTCGGAGAAACATTGCCGCAGTCAAAAGACTTGCTTCGATAATCACATGAAATCTCCACCGACGGCTGAGTGCAAGTGATCTGCTCAGATGCGGCACGCCTCATCATTCCAGGCACCCCAAGGGTGTTGAGGGGTGCTGGTAAACTCTGAGGTTCTGGAGTTTTACCCTCCCCTCTGGATGGACTCTCGGATCGAATAGTCTCGTCTCTGTCAAAGGAGGCAGAGATACTGGAGCCTCGAGAAAGGCTGCTGTCCCTACTGAGGCTTCGCGAGAAGCTGGACTCAAAACTGGACTCACCTGACGACTGGTCCATTTGAGCCAGACGGATTCTCTTCTTCTTAGGGGGGAGTTTCTCAGCTGGTAACTTGGACAGACTCTCACTTCTCTGGGGCCAGTTGAACTGATCTGCTGGCTTGTCTGCCGGCTCACTGGAGTGAGGCTCATGCTCCCTATCAGAGTCCTCAGTGACCAGGATCTCAGGAACCAGGATGTTGCTTTGGCGTACAAGACGAGACTGATGGACTGGGGTGGAGCTTGCACCACTCGTACTATCGCTGCTATATTCCCTCCCGTGTTTCCTGTACTCATCACTTGTAGGTTTGAAAGCTTTTTCCTGGTAGGCATCGGTTGAGATCCCCGAAGATCTATCTGTGTGTGGACTTTTCATTTGCTCTTTTTCCACAACCTCAGAAGGAGATACTCTATCAAGGGACTCGGTCTCAAACGAGTTGGGTCGACTCAGAGAATTGGTGTGCCTGATGACTGACGTACCACTGCCTTGCCTCTGAAGGTCTCCTTTAGCAACACCACTGATATTCATCTCTTGAATGGGGGAGAGTCTGGACTCTGCCGTGTTCATACCTCGCGCTACAAGCTTGATCTGAGGAGGCTTTGATTGGCTGTTAGGTTGGATGTCTACTATGAGGCCAGGCTGAGAAAAAGGTTTGTTTGCCAGAGTTGTTGTCGTCTCAAAACCAACTAAACTTGGTGGACTGGTGTCAGTTGGAGACTGATCATCTTCATCACCAACACTTTTCATTTTCCTTCTCTTTCTGATTGACGTCTGTTGGTCCAGTCCGCCAGTGCCACTTGGTATGTGCTGCTGTGTGGTGACATGAAAAACATCTTCTTCTGGTTCTTTCACAGCCATAGGCTTGTTCTTGGGACCATGAAGCTCTGAGCAGTAGAATTTCTTGTGGGTTTCAAAATTCTCTAACTTCCTGTACCGATTTCGACAAGTCTCGCACTCATACATGGTGCCTTTGTTTTGCTGAGGCCTCCTGGTTCGGTCCTGCCCGTGTTCAAATGATCTGCTTCTCTGCATCTGCTCCACCAAGTTGCTTGGCCCATGGTAGCCCTCATCCATAGAGCGAACAGTCACCAGACTGTGTCCCTCACCTGTTGAAAAGTCATCCACAGCTTTTTGTCTGACCAAAGTACGAGAGTGTATTGCAGGATTTGGTGTTGGTGGGGCTGACAAGAACACCTCATCATTCAAAGAACTAATCTTTTCATCAAATGACTGACAGCCCCTTAAAGGGTGGGGCACTGGATTAATGCTGGGCGGGGGAACTGAGTGTCCTGGCGTCGTGGGCATTGAGTTACTCCTTGTAATCGGCAGGCAGTCCATTGGAGGATACTGATTAGGAACTGATAGGAGAAACACGTGCTTTGACTTATCTGTGGGAGTAAAGGGGGACTTGGGGATGTCAGAGCTGGAACTGGACCTTCTTCCCATCGGCTTCAGATCAAACTGAAAAGAGTCTTTGAAAATGTATGATCTTGGGGAATCAATACTGCCTCTCCTTGACAGAGAGGTCCTGCGTGGCTTTACACTATCCAACTGTTTGTTGTCCACCACTGCCTCGTTGTCTGAGATGAGTTTTGAGATATGCTCTTCCAGAGAGCGTGCGCTTGGTTCTATCGGGGGTCGTATAACTTTATCGCTTGGTCGCATTCTCTGGTCAGCTGCTACATGCATCACCGTGGGTACCACAGGAGAGATGATGAGAGGAGAGTTTTTGGCAATGTCAGCATCTACTGGTGGAGTTATCTTCACCAAGGGGCTGGGGGGGCTCATGGCCTGGTCAGCACTTTCAGAGCGAGAGAAGTAGCCAGAGTCTGTGCTTCCCAAACTGCGAGGACTGAGCAGACATTTGGGCTGCTGCTGCTGAGAGAAGTCGGTTGCTTGCTGCCGTTGAAGCTGACCATGTCCCCCCAAGAGAGGAGACTTGCACTGCTGCTCTTCGTCCTCGCTCACTGCATCAAAGGAAGCACTTGTGCCGTCCACCTCCTTCAGAGAGGACAGGACTGTGACGTTGGGTCTGGTGGTTTGAAACTCTCGCTGACGCTGTGCAGCAACTTGTTCAGGTGCAGCACCGGCCACTCTTGGACTGTCTGCTCTCAGAGGCGATACGTTAACTGGGTACACAACAACTTTAGGGAGTGCAGTGGGGCCTTTCGGCTCATAGGCCCTTTGACCTGGGGGAGATTTGATGGATGTGTCCGTCTCCACTGGCGTAACACCAGCCCTCTGTAAACTGCTATCAGATAATGGAGCTATGCCGCTCTGCAAGGACTCAGGTTCCAGGTCTACGGCACTACCTTCTTCATCACTGTCCCCGCTCTCCTCAGCTTCTGAGTGCACTCCAAGAGCTTTGTCAGATTCTGTAGACAAAGACCCACCTCCTGATTCAGAACGGGAGATCATTCCCAGCTTTATAGCGTGAGCGTGAGACTTCTTGTGCTTGTACAAGTTGCTCTTGGTTTTGAAGGAAAAGCCACAGGTGACACAAGGATATGGTCTCTCTCCAGTGTGAGATCTGATGTGCTTGAGTAGCACGCTGGGTTTTGCACACGCACGTTGGCAGTAATCGCAAACGTACTTTCCTGGCTTTTTGGGCTTTTGATCCTTGGATGTCTGCTCTGCACCAAAGTTCATGACAGTGGTCATCTGCACATGGCTGCTGCCGGGCGTGACCGGGACCTGAATGGTGCTGGGGACGCTGGCAGAGAAGGACTGGCATGTGTGAACGACTGGCGGTTGGCTTTGGGGCAAAGCACTGGGTCCTGAAGGAGCAGGGGTGTGACTTACAGCAGATGGTCCACTGCTGAAGTTCATGAGCAAGCCTTGCTTCTCATTTGATGAAATGGGCAGTAAATGGGGTGCAGCGAGTGGGGTGGTACCCTGTGTTGAAGGTTGCATGGCTCCCTGCAGCGCAGCTGCAATGCCGAAGAAGTTGCCTTGTTTGTCAATGTAGTAGGTCTGCATTTGGGAGGGCTGGGTCTGGAGAGCAACACTGACGGCTGGCAGCGCTGTTAATTCTCCGCTGAGCTGCGCTTGAAGAGATGCCGCTGGTTTGCTGATGCCCGTGGTCAAAACAGAGGGGTTACTGTCTGCCAGAGTGCTGAAGTCAGGCTCCATAGCCTTCAGAAGAACATCCAAAGGAGCACTGCTGCTGTAAGAACCCCTCTCAAAGCTGGCCCCTGGAGTTTTGCTGTCTTCAGGTGGAGACTCTTTAGCCTCCTTGTAGGCTAACGGCTCTTGCAGTGATGGCTGGGAGGATGCTTTCTCCTGCTTCACCCCCTCAGCATCAGAGGGGCGTGACATCTCATCCGGGGATGCTGCAACTCGTTCATCATGCTGTGGTTCTTCCTTTTTGCTGGGTGATGGTGGAGGGCTGTGTGAGGGACTGGACAAGGGTGGTGTGGTTTCCTTGGAAGGTGAGGCGTGCACACTGGGCTCACATGACTGCAGCGGTTTCTTCACTGGAGACTTTGGGAGTTTTTGACTCTCTACAAGAATCTTCTTCCTCTTCAGGCCCTTTGTGTTGTCCACAGGCCTTTGAATGCTCGCAGCTGTGAAGAAGAATATGACCAAGGATCAAAAACACATTTTTACTCAAATGATATTAGTGAGTAAAACCAGAATGAAGCCAAACTCGGTAACAGCTTTTCTCATTTGATTTGTAGATTACACTTCTTAGAAGGCACAAGCAGCTTAAGACGGTTTGTTTGTTTGTTTACCAACTGCTCACTGCAAAGGTTTTTTTTCTTTATTTTCATTTTATTTTATCTATCTGATGACTTTCCCGATATTTTTTATCAAAAAGATCTGGTAACATTTTATAATAACTACTTGTTATAGCTAGTTAACAGGTAATTATTAAACTTTTAGTTATTGAGTTATAAATTACTTATTCAATAACAATTTACAGTTTGTCAAGGATTTATAAATGTATCTTATAGATAGACTGTAGATAACTGTTGGTAACTAACTAAAGCTTTTAGTTAGCAAGTTATAAATTACCTGTATATTAATGATTTATACATACTGGGAATGGGACTTTTGTTTTTTTAAGTTGTAGCTATTCCTTACCAATTAACTGCTAGTTAATTAGGAACATTTCCAGTTAACCTTAACCCAAATTCTAACCCTAACCTTACATTTATAAATCCTTAAACTGTTAACTGTTATTTAACAAGTTAATTTATAATTCAATAGCTAACAGTTTAATAATAATTTGTTCAGGTAGTTATTATATGGTTACCAAAGGTCCTAAAAAATATGTGAGTGCAGAAAGTAAGTGTTTGTGAAGCCCTACATTTTTTCTTTGTTAATACAAGAATGTTATTGTAGTTTTTAATGTAACTTTAAAAAAGACCCACTCCAATAAAAATTTTTGTATTTTTCTGATGATGGAAAACATATATAAAGAAAAATAAGTTAAAATTTAATTTTTAAGTATTTCATTTTTAAACCCTTTTAAAGAAAAGACCAGACAAAAAATGCTGTTTGAAAAAAAACCGTATATGTGACATAGAAGCTCCCTGGTAAGTTCCCTGCTCCAGGGGTTGCTCTGTGCCAACAATCCCACCCACAACACAATTTCTTAGAGACTACTGCCGCTCCTCAGAAACTATGCATTAGAAAACACAATTTTAAAAAATTTAGCTAAAAACCACATATTCATAATTAAAAGATCACTGAGAACGCTTTTTAAATAGATTATAAAGATAATCCAAGTGAGACTTTAAGTTTTAGACCAAAAAAAGGAGGAGAAAATCTAAAGGAGATGGTTAAGGGGACTGGAGCTGGATAAAAAGAAAAGAAAGTGTAAAATGGGTGGCCAAGATGGACATAAAAAGAAAAAGAAGGATTGAGAGACTTTGAAACTACACGCTTTTAAATATATAGACACCAAATCCAGTGTGTTATTGTATCCAGTTTTGTGCCCCACTCCTGATGACGTTAAACATAAACTTGGCAGAAATGCCCTCGGCCTCACTAAATATAAACAGTTTGTAAGATAAGGTTTCATCTGTAAAGCAGACACAAATGAAGGAAAAAGCACAGAGAGGCAAGGTCTCACCTTTCTGAGAAGCTTTGGGGTCTTTCAGCTGCTTCTGTGCCTCCTCGATTTTATCTGCAACAGAAGAGCAGAAGTCAGCAGGAGGATAGAGCTCGGCCGCAGCAGGAATAACAGCAGGGTTTTAGTCAGCGGATGCTCCTGCTGAGGTGGAGCAGATCAGACTCCAGACCTTTCAGGAGCAGCAGGTGGGGACTTTTTCTGTGCTCTGTATAGGACACAATGCTTGTCACTCCTATTCACTGTGTCTGCCACACAGGGAAGGGTGAGGGCTAATTTGGTTTTAGACTTTGTGCAGGTTCACAGGCATTTAAACTTCACAGCGAAACGGCCTGTTGCTCCTGCAGGAGACGCTCAGTGGACCTCATGCATGGAGCAGGCGGAGGAGGCCAGCGGATTAAGACATTCAGTGTTACTACAGGCACGTCCCCCCCTAGTATTCGCTCTGCAGCCCACCGGTGATTACATAACGCTCCGCCACCCCTGCTCTCAAACAAAGGCTTCCTTCCAGCAGAGCCGCAGCAGTCGAGGACGGAGCAGCTTCACAGCGCAGGCGAGGAGCACTGTTTACATCTGAACAAGCCCTTATACGCGCATTTTCCTGGAAAGGATGTCTTCAAACTGCGAGGAATCCCTCTGAACGTCCTTCTGTAAGCTCACACGTTAGTGCAGAACCACCTGACAGGAGATCCATTCCTGCCTTCACGTCCACTGCTACAGACCAAGGAGGGAGCAGCGCCAACATCCACCAATCACAACCTTGAATCTACATGCAGGAGCTCCTTTATCGCCTTCTGCGCTTTCCACATCAGACTTTTATGGAGGAGCTCATTAACTCATACTTCCCTCCACCCGAAGATGAACGTCACAGCGGGAAACCCCTCGCTCAAACAAAAGAAGTCAAGTCAGTGATGAAAGCAGGAGCAGCAACACCTGAAGGCACCATGAAAACAACCTGTTTATCTGAGTCAATGAAGGAAAAACACATAAAACATGTTTGCTTAAAGTAATTTCAATCATCATGAAGTAAGGCTCACTCCGATAACTGTATCGTTTTATATGTTAAGGCTAGAAAGAACATGTTTAAATCAACAAAAAAGTGGTAATCTGTTGACATCCAGAATTATTCATAAACTCTGCAGCATCTTCTCTATTTTTTAGGTCTTCAAGTGCAAAAAAAACAAACAGCTACCAAATAACCAACTGAAATGGGAAGTCTGGATCGTTTTTTATCTATAAAGCCAATCCCAGCTCAACCTCCACCACGTCCCAGCAGAAAAGACTTTGGTTCGCCGAGTCTCATGATCAAATGAACAATCCTGCGTGTAAAACTTTATTCAGGCTCAGATATTACTTTGCTTGACGTGCTGCTCAACATTCTAGAGAAAATTACTTCCTCTTTTTCATTTTTTTTATAAAAAATATGCAAATGTACAAGCATGGCTTTAAAACCAAAGCACATAACAGTAAAGGACCTTCTAGTGGTTCAGGTTTCTGCAAAACAATCTTCCAAGCCTTCAATGCCAAGAAAAAAAGACAGTGATTTTAGTTTTTTAAAAAAAGAGCGGTGCAAAGAGCTCTTATTCCAGTTTTTAGATGGGATCATCATCACTGAACCCACCGCTCCCACTGAAGCTTGTTTTTAGCTGAAAGCAAAAAATCTGGAAGTGAAACCCAGCAGATCCTAAAACTGTATGAAGTCAGCATTTCGAGTCCCAAACAGCTTCCTCATTGCTGAGATACGATTGGCGTTGTGGGACAGGAAGCGAGGTTCCTTCGTCTCAGGGTGAAAAACACTCATGCAGCACAGTCAGCTGACACACAAGAGGAAGTGGGTGGGGGGGGGGTGGGGGGGGTGTTACAGCAGACCAGCTATTTCGACATAAATTCATGCATGAGAAATTCCAATTTCATTTTCTTTAGTTCAAAAAGATGCTGTGGACTTTTCCTGCCCCTCAATGATCAAATCCTCTCCTTTCTTACTGTTTTTCTGAGTAAACATATAATTATATTCAGTTATTTAGGTGGTGTGTGGTCTTTAAAGCATTAAACATTTAGCTTTTAAGAGTTTAATTTTGTTTCAAAAGTTGCTCATAAGCTATAAAAGTACAATCTTTTGTTGTTAGTAGTTGTACAGTACATCTTGTTGTTTGCTTTTTTTAATTAGCTATTTTTGTGCATTAGTAGACCTTTTTCAGATTATTGATTTGTTTACTCCTTTGTTACATGTTTATCAGCCCCTGTGTTCGGTGAGCAGTCATTTGGCTGCAAATCCCAGCTTGTGCCAGAAGATGGCATCACATTCTCAATATTTATCTCATTAGCCAATACATAAATGACTACAAGCAGAACAAGAAGATGAAAATAATATTTTGAAATGAAATAATCGCATATGCTGGCAGAAGATGCAGAAATGACTGGATTGTAAAAGTCCTTCATGAAGCTTATTCTGATTCTGCTTTGGGTTAGCTGCTCCAACTCCGATGTGGTTTAAGAGAAAACAAGAAAATAGGAAGATTTCATAGTCAGGACAAAAACTGAAAGAAACTTGTCCAAAAAAGGAAAATGACAATGAAATGAGAAAAGAGGAAATCAATAAATGAATAATAATGTTTGTGAATTTTGCGAGCATTCACACTGTGAGGTTTAGTCCTGATATGATCAAGGTTTAGTTCTGGTCTGATCCAAAGTTTCTGCTGGTTCTCTTAGTTTGGCAGGTGTGAGGTTTACCTGAACTTTGTTTGTTCGGACCAAATAACAACAAAACAAACAAAACAAAGAAAACTGATGCTCTTCAGAACGAGGGACTTTGCTCACTTGCAAATGAACTCTGGTGTGGTTCACTTAAGTGTGAATGCAAACAGGCTTTCCAAAGAGAAGAAGAGAAGCAGATCAAAGAAGAAAACAAAACTGCTTTCAGTGTGAACCTGAAGAAGCAGGAATCACGAAAAAAGCTTGAAAGTGTCTGCTGGCTAAATGTGCTGTAGTGACGAGCTGCAAACAGCTAGCTTTTTTTTTTTTAGTCAAAAAGTGAGAGTGAGAGGATTAGTGTGATTAGTCACTTATCCTCTTTCTGATTTTTTCCATCCTGATCAGAGACCAATTTGGACTATAGCGCCACCAAATGTAAAGCTGACTTATTTTGCCATTTCGGTCTTTGGTCATCTCTTTAGGGCCATTAGCACAAAATGAAGCAGGGAAACAATTTGAATTCTGACTGGTTAGAGTCCAGGGGAATATTCCCGAGATAAATGTTTCCAGATGTTGTGGACATCAGGTGATGGAATTAATGATCAAAGAAGAATTGGTTTTGAACATGGAGATTAATTTTAATGTGGTTTGGTGAAAAATAGGATCAAAATAATATTTACAGACAGCAGATATCTGATCTCCTGAACAAAACTTTTATAGTGTGAATTTTTAGGAAATGTATTCTGAATTTGAACTATGGGTTGCCATGCAAAAAAATAGACCAAGCATTTTTATTTGTTAAGTCTGAAGTGTCATGTTATAACAAATGTAATGTTGAAGCAATTGTGTTTTTAGAAGTAAAATAATGTGTAATAATGTGCTTGTTGTCGGAATAATCAGTTGGATTTACAAAAACGACAGAGAGGAGTGTTAGTGTGCACAACAAAACCACACAACACACAAAAAAACACGCTGATTAAAGTTACAGTTCATGACTGTCACAGAGTTTTATCTCCTGAAGCAGTTGCCAGGCAACCAGTAGAACCACAAGAAAGTTTCTGGTTGAACAAAAAGTAAAACATTAAAAAGTAAAAGGAATGAGAATAATAGCTCCTCTTGGTGACACTGAGCCCATGAAGACATCAGGGGGAGCAGAGGAAAGAAGTTGAGAAGGATTGTAAAAGTTATGAGGAAACTCAGCAGCAAGACTGATCCATCATCAAACGGCTTCTTAAAACTGAAAGTGCAGAGGAATCCAAGTTTTCCATAAATGAGCACAGAGGTCCTGAAAGTGGTGCGGATGACAGCCAGGACTTACAGATCAGCCGAAGTCCTGCAGCCTCGTTAGAAAGCCCAAAGCTCAACCCCGACGTCCCAATCGCCCCTTCGCTCCGGTAACTGTGCCGCCGGACTGACAGCACACAGACTGTTTCCTGTCTTTGTTTGGTTACACCTGAGTCAGCTGGAAAAGAGGGGGCATGAAAACAGAATGTCCCTCTCTCTGTTTTTCTCCTGGGTTGGCGGTGGGAACTCGGTAGAGAGGAGCGTGTTGGCACTAGCAGCGGCGTGTGAGCTTCCGCCCCATCAGCTGTGGCTGTGCCTGCGGTTTCCTCAGAACAGCGTGACGAGGAGGGGAGGGGGAACCGCCCAAGCTGACGTCACTGAAACCGGCTCCGGCACCTAAAGGGGATCCTCCTCCTCCCGGCGCCCCTCCCTCTGTCGTGGGGGAGGAATGTGGCTCCCAGCTCGGCAAGGGAAAGAGTTGTTGTTGTTTCAGTTTTTGCAGAAGTGAACAACTGCAGCTTCGGCGGGTTTTGTTGCTTTGGTAGCTCTGAGATCACTTTCGTCTTGATCCAAATAAAAACTGTCTTGTTTGCAGTAAATACACTTTTTTAAGCATATTATGATGAGAAACTTAAACCGGAAAAAAACAAAACAAAAAAACCCTCTTGCTCATCCCTCAAGGCGTCCCCTCTCCTGCAAGTAAACATCCTACTTCATGGCATCATTGGGGAGGGGTGTCCTACAAGACCTTTACATGCCTCACTGATCAAAGCTGCAGTGTTTCCCACAAACCGTCACCTCCCTCATCCTAAAGTACCTCTGCCTGACTTCCTGTCCCTTAAAAGGCCCGCCTCCTAATTCGTGCAGTCGGCTGGGATTGGTCACCAAATGCAGAAAAACAGGCAGTTGCTGCTTGTTTGTTTGGGGCTGTGACACAGAGAACATGAGGCGAGAATTAGGCAATCCTTTCCTTGTGAAACCATCAAGTACAGGAAGTCTGCATCCTCGTGAAGTTTGCTGATCTGGTGAAACGCTGAAGCGTTGTGGATGAAAGGCAGCTGTGGGCTGGTGTTTACATGAACGTGAAGCATATTAAGGACAACAGTGAGGGCTTCCAGATCAGCTTCATTCATTTTACCAGGGACCTCCAGGGAGTTTAGGAATAAGACCACAGCAGGTCAACTAGGAATTGTTCCAACCTTTCTTAATGAAGTAGTTGAGGCTTCAGGGCTTTAGGCCTGCAGAAAGGAAGCTGCTCTTACTGTGGTTCAGCTCAGTCATGATGGGAAATTCTGATGGTTTGGTCATGACCAACCTCAAACTTAAAGCATGCAGAGTTGTCAGTCAAGGCAAGTGGGTTGTTTTTAAATATGGAATTAAACCAATTTTCACTTTAAAAAAATTTGATAAATTTTCCTTCAAGTGCATTTTTTGTACAGTCTTTTAGGTAAATAAAAAAACGTTTTGTTAACATCTGTTCAGCTAAAAAAAGCTGATGATGTATCCAAAGTGATTTATAAATGAGCCAAAATAAATTAAGACAGAAAAAAAACCCAGTATAAACCTTTAAGGTAAAGTTTGAGAGGTGAAATTTGCACTCAACCGCGCTCTTGGTGAGCTGTAACCACAGCCATACCAGAGGACCATTTTGGTTGTTTAACCCCCTCGAGCCAACCCCTTAATGTTAAGTGTCAAGCAGAGAGCTGTTGGGTCCCGGATTGTGGATCTGAACCTACAATCTCTTAAAATGAGAAGAACAAAAATCTTTCAAAAATAAAAATCTGTTTAGAAAATATGATATTTTTTCTATTTTTATGCTTTTAATAAAAACAGATTAGCTAATTTGACCAGAAGAATATTTGGTGAAATTCAGCATTATTGTGGTGTAGAAGCTGTTGCTGCACCACTGTAAAGAAGCAGAGGCCGCCTCTCTGCGGGTTAACAAGCCTGAACCGAGCTGGTTACCTCAACCAGGTTAATCAGGGCTCAGTGGCACACTCATCCCTCACTCATTCAGCTTTACTCCCCTAGACTGAAGCTTTGTCATCACCGGTCACAACCACATGACTGAACACCAGCTTGCAAAGTAAGAAAGTATCTTTATACTCAAGTAAAAACTAGATAAAAATTAGCTCAACATCCACAGTGTCAAAATAATTGTGTTTGCACAAGAAACAAAGGTGGGGGTAGGAGGGGTGGGGCCAAACTGTTTGACTCCACCCACCAAAAAACAAAAAAAACAGCTGATGTGGTTTTTTTCTAATAAAGAGTTCAAGAGTTATTGTGATAAAACAATTGCACAAGCTGTAGCATTTATGAATGATGAATTCTTTTTCATTCATTCATTCATTTTCTAAAGTCCCCCAGCCAGGACTTGAACCAGGAACCAAGAGCGCCAAAAGTGCTAACTACTGCGCCACCATGCAGCCCAAATGAATGATGAATTCTTCTATTCATAACTTCAGAAAAATCTTATTTACACTGACATGAAATTAAATGCGGTAAACAAAATAATTGTTATGTGCGACATTAGAACTAAGTTCGATTGTGTTTGAATGTTTATTGGTTATATGGGTTTGTATCTGTTGTGTTTCAGACTTAAAGGAATTCATGAGGGGTCAATGAATAAGTGAGACTGGACTCACTCACTGGACGGAGGCTTTTGCTTGGAAGTTGCAGGAAGTAAGAGTGTCTCTTGAGCACTTCCATCATAACGCTGCAGTTTCATTGTGTTTTAACCTCCAGCTCTGCTGTAACGCGGGTCATGTTTGCAGAGACACGTCTGCCGACAGCATGCATGTGGAAGCATGACGCACGCTTGCAAGAATTCTGCGGGTCTTTTCCAGCTGCTGCTCTGACTCTGAACACGGTGCCGCCCTCGCCGCGGCCACTGAGCCTTCCAGGAAAACCGACGAGTCTTAATTAGATCTGCAGCTTCTGAGGCCAAGCGCAGCGAGCCGCTCATGAAATAACCATTGGGGGGGGGGGGCATGAGGTCACCGGTCATGTTACTGAAACAGCAGAGAGATGCTGCTCAGCTCTGCTCCTCCTCTTCTTCATTCCAGCCAACAAAGGGGGAGCAGAGATGATAGCGTCTCAGTCACAGAGTTCTGATGACACTGCTTCAGTGTTTTGCAGAGATTCGCGTCAGGCTTCAGAGGTTTCTGTTTATGCCAACTTCTCCAGACTCTTTGGCTGTTCCTAGATGAAGCTTTTCAACTTTCCTCAGGTGTTGTGGGGGGGGGGGGAGTTCTCCTGTGTCAGAAAATCTCAGGTTGTAATCAACCGAGCTGCCACTGGGGGCACTGCGACAGAAATCCATCTTTAATCCTGGAAATTCAATCATCTTTCATCAGTAATCAATTATCTTATTTTGGAGAATCTATTCTTCTCAGCTTTAAGTCCCATGCTTTTCCCCTCCGCCTCTTTCTCCTGCTTCTGCTTCTCCATCAGCAGCAACAGGAGGAGGCGTTACACAACCTCTGCAAGCTGCTCCTTCTCTCCTTGTTTTTCTCCGTCTGTTTTCCTCCATCCACCTCTTTTGCTGCCTCCCTTTTGTCAGCATCACATTACTGATTCTCAATTTATCCTTTCAGCTCCACTCAGAAGTTTCGGATTCTCAAGTTCATCAGTTTAAATGTCTGTGAGATAATCAACAAGTGTGGTTTCCAATAAGATGAATCAATTGGTCAGACCCATAAAACCTTTCAAGCACTATGTAATTCATTAATTATTTTACTGCAGTCTGAAGCTGTTGGATCACACATCCAGTCAGAGGAGTCACTAGGAAGCTTTGCCAATTCAGATAAAGGTTTCTAATGACTACTATGTTACTAAAGATCTAACAATCCACTCAATCCATTTGCCACAAAAAAGGAACTTTCTTAAGAAACCTTTGGCTTAGAAAATAAAAATAGAACAGCTGAGTTTTTTTTTAAATTGAGAGGAACATTTTCAGACTCTCTTCAGATGTTAAAAGGCCAAAGAAACTAATTACCATCCTCCCAGACGTTTATTTTCCACACACCCAGAGCAAAACGCTCATAAACTCCACAAAGAGCGAGGCAAAGATACGAAACTTTGACACAAGAAGAGACCATCAGGAACATGAAGCGAAGGAAACCAAGGAGGAGACAAAGACAGCAAGGAGCTGTACCTGATCAGAGGACGAAGAGAAGGTCCACTGAAGCAGCTTCAGATCCAGTCACAGAGAAACACCTGACATTCCTGAGTCAAAATCCCAACAGCTGTCCTGCACATTCCCGAGCCTCCGACAGTCTGTCTGTGTTGGAGAACAGAGCTCGAACGCAGCGCAGCTTCTCGGTCCTATCCTCCCTCCTCCTCCTGCTTTCAACCCCTCCTCTGGACCAGGGAAAGCCCTCCCTGCATAATCCCGACTTCCCCCGAGCCAAGCAGCACGGCTCTGTGCGCTATAAAAAGCCAAACAAAGCAGGATGAAGCTGGAAAAACTGCGCAGCCCATTCGTCCTCAAACACCACGTCGGATTAGCGGCTCACCTGCCTGCGTCTACAAATGCTCCAGAATGCAGCGCTGATCTAGAGGAGACTGGAGCCGCTCCTCCTCCAACGCCAGCTTCATCTGTTTGTCAAGAAACAGCTGAGTTTAGCTCAGGTAAACAATAATTTAGTCCATCAAAAGCTGAAGGGGGTAACAGTCAACAGGTGGTGCTGCAGACTAGAAATGTAAAAGGACAGAGTTCTAAGCAGACCAAACAGAACCAGACATCTGGAGCAGTTCTGATCAGCTGGGTTGATTTGATGCACATTAATCAGCTGATCCGTCATGTGACAGATTGATTGCTGCTACTTACTGTAGCAAATGTTTTAAAATAAAAGCACAGGATGGGATGAAATACAGATGCTGCAATGCATGAGAATGTCCACGAGACAGAATCCAGATCCAATGTCATAAGAAAGACTTTCTGATTGTTGGACCACTGAGTCACAAACATGACAAGTAACCCAAAGGAAGTTTATCTCATATGTTTGCACATCCATGCATGTTTTTGTCCTATTTGTGATCATTGTTGTCCCATCCCATCCATGCACGTTTTTGTAACATCGGTGCATATTTTTGTCCCAAAAATGCAAGTTTGTAGCACAATTGTGCACGTATTTGTCTGATTCATGTACGTTTTTGTCATTCCTGCATATTTTTGTCTCATTCATACACCTCTGTCACATCGTGCACATTTTTGTCACATTCATGTACATTTGTGTTTCTTTTATGCAGTTTTTGTCACATTCACACAAATTTGTCCCTCATTCATTCACATTTTTGTCTCATTCAGGTATGTTTTTTTCCCATTTGTGCATGTTTTGTGACAGCTGTGCAAGTTTTTATCTCATACAAGCATGTTTTTGTCTTGTTTGTGCACATTTTTGTTTCATTCATGCATGTTGCAGCGACACCACGGAACTTTAAGGAAAAACAGAAGCTGTAGAGCTACTGCAGATAAAACAGCTAAAAAAGCGCATTTGATTCAAATATCTTTTTAGACCACAGAGGAGCAAATTTCAGTTAAACCAGCCTATTTAAATACAGTAATATATCGATCATGTTAGATACGAAGATCCATTTTTAAGAAGACTTTTCAGAAATTTGTGTGAGGTGGGGAAAAAAATAAGAATTAAAACTACTTTCTGCAAGGTGAGATGAAAAATGTAATACTTTTTTTAACCTAACATATATCTTTTTCCAATTATTGCAAAAAATATATATTTTAAGAAAACTTGATTTTTTTCAGCGTTTTGTCATTATTTAAATCAACTTGTTTAATTCGATTAAAAAAAAGACATGTGTGAACTCTATTATTTTTAGGAAGTGTGTGAATAAAAAGAACACTCTAAAAGAAAAACTATTTTCATTTTGCTTATTGTTTGCAAACATTTTGCTTTGCGTTTTCTAGTGTTTTTATTGCTTATCGTTGGTGGAAGATCAACAATTTTCACTCCCTCCGAAAAACTTTGCTTGTTTTTGAAGGGAGGGGAGGAGCTTTTTCTAACCAATCAGCTTCCCCTTGCAGCTCCCTCTCAGCGAGGGCTGAAATAATTGTCGCAGCGCAGATTTCCCTGGAGACGCTCCCAGAAATGCCCCTACCAGCACCAACATCTGTCTCCATGGCAACAGAAGGAGGAGACAGCCCTAGTTATGCAAGAGGACGAAGCACTGCCAGGAGGCAGCGCCTCCTCCTCCTCATGCTCCCCCCCAGCCTCTTGGTGACCACTCAACAGATTTGTCCCCCTCAGAACCACATGTTCCACCCTTTGCTGTTCCTCCTTTGCTGGAACACTGAAACGCCCACTTAAGTCAGAATATGCAAAAATCTTTAACCTCATTTTGGATTTTTGCAATGCTTTTAGTCCATCTAATGAGCCTGACTGTCTTTTGAAGATTTAACTTCAGCTTTCTGTTCATTTTTGTTTTCTAAGCTGGAAGTCCGACTTTATTAACAAAAAAGAATAAAGCGCCATGCGGCAGAAAAAACAAACTAAAATTGGACTGCAGTAGTCAATATTTTCCCTGCATCATCAGTCAAATATCTTGAGCAGGCTGTTGACTGATGTCCTTTTGTGGACATCCTGTTCTCATAAGAGTTTATTACAACACCTAAAACACATTGCAAAGACAAAGACATATTTAACACACAAAAACATTCAAATCTTTTATCGGTTTCTGTACAAGGCAAATGTAAACAAAAATAAATGTTAAACTGGGACTTAAATCCAAGCCAAAAACAACTTCTTCTGGGGTGAGGGTCTAATGGCTATAGTTGTATATTTCCTTTTTTTTAGTGTGCATGTTCAACACTGCATGCTGAGCACATTTCACTGCATCCACGCTTGACACTGAATCCTTAAACCTCTGATCAGAAGCTGCAGTTTTCAGCTGTCAGACAGTGATGCGGGTCTGCTGTAGGAGATCGTTTTCTTACAAACTTTATTTTTCTGAGGAGCCGTAGAAGCATCTGCAGAGCATCCTCTGACAGCTTTCACGCCAAACTCGGCAGCGAAAGACCTTCAACCCAAAATGACAGTCATCATAATCTTCATCATGCACCCTTCCTCCCCTCTGCCGCCTGCTTGCTGCCCTGTCACCCCCCTCAGCATCCGTAGGATGTTCCAGCAGTCGGACACAAGAACAGCACCTGCAGCCTCATGCTGCTCTGTTTCCCTGGCAACCACTACATCTCCTTTGCTTGTGCAAACCAGCAAGCGATGCCAACTCTGTGCACATGCACACGCACGTGTCCCACTCATGCAAGCACACACAACTGCACAAGCTGAAGGAGCACCCCACTCAGGCAACCTTTTAAGGGATTTCCGACTGGCGCATGTTCGCCACTCTGCCTCGTTCCTGCACTTTCCTGAAGCGGCGTCACATTTTCCCAACACTCAGAAACACACGTCTTACTTGAACACAGCAGCAGTTTGCAGTCCTGTCACGCAAGAGCCCGTTTCTGAGGCCCAGTTCCACTTACCAAATGCCCCTTTCAACCCCCTCCGAAAGAACCACGCCTCCAAATAAACACACACACGCTGGGTTCTGCTCGTAAAAGGAAAACCCCAGCATGTTTCCACCCATCATCCTCACTCCATCACTACCCTTTCTGTTCATTTTATTCGGGAAGGGGCTCAACTATCTGAGCTTTACTGCCTGAAACAGTTGAGTCCAGTAACCAGATCAGTGCGCATGCACACACACGCAAAAATGCTTTTGGAGTTGCAGTGTATTCATAAGTTCTGCAGCTCTGAGGAAATGTGCACGCCCCCACACTGCAACATTCAGAACATTGAACGAAGCTGAACCTGCAGCGGCAGCCGGGCGTTTCAGCTGCAGTGTTAGTCACCAGCAGTGACTGGGGGGGGGTGGAGAGGGGGGCAACCAATTAAATCTCCCATCATCAACTCAAACTAAGAGAAGATCCATCATGATGGTGGAGTTGCATCCAAGTTATTTATTCCCTGACTAAAATGTACAAACACTCCCATGTGGTAGCTTGGCACATTTCATGTGTCACAGAAGAGTTAGCAGGAAGTTATCAGATTAGGTTTCAACACTTGTACATGAACATGTAGTTATCAAGCAGACACTTTTTGATAAAGTGAGCTAAAGTGTATGGTTGACACCCCAGTCCAGTTAACTGATAAGCAGACGCTGTCTGTTACACCACCACACAAGTGACATTTACCATGCACTAGCTAAAAAACACAATGATTTAAGGGTTTAACCAATAGGTATGACAATGCTAGCTCATTCAACTAATTTTGCCATTATACATCTTTTAAAACAAGTTTTACAATTTGTTTTGTTAGTAGCATCATGCTAGCTCCTTTAGACAGCATTTTCAGATTTGAATTTACCCTTTGACATCGAGATGTCTCTGGCTACACCTAAATTACACATGCTTTGACATACCTTCAGCCATTTACGTGATCAATGTGAATCGGTTGATTCTGTCGCAGAGACAAGTGACTTTACACCGATATGCAACACAATCCTAACCTAAAGTTTAGCCTAACGGCGCAAAGCTGCTTTTTTTTTTTTGCAAGTGTGAAAGACTTAAGCTAGCTCATTCAGCAAATTTAAAAATGTTACCAATTTTTAGAACCAATTTTATAATTAGCCTTGATAGTAGCATATTTTATTAAATGTCATATTTTATTTAAAATAGTCAAATTAGCTGATTTGACACTTGGTCTTGATATTAAAGAATATCAGCTTGTAATGCTAATCAGGTCATGCTAATTTAAGTATAATGCCAACTTATTTTGATAATTTTGGCATTCCTATATGTTCAAATGTGAAACATTTTAAGACCTTCAATAGTACAGAGACGAACCATCTTTAGACACAAAGTGGCCATCCTGGACTTCTCAAAGCTTTAGTTTCATAGTGCAAATGACCAGTGAAATGTGCTTTACAACAGTAAAGTGTTGCATATTGGCACAAAGCTGCTTTTCTCTGATTCATAATCAGTTGGTTTATGTTAATTGCATAAACAGTTCAAGAGTTGCAGTGATCCAAATACCATCAATAAAAGCAGAGAGAGACAATTCCTATCTTTGTCTAACCGGAGGTTTTTATGTTGCAGATAATCCAAAACAACTGCCAAAACACAAGAAATGGTCAATAGTCAAGTAATAAGAAAACATTTCATCTTTGAAAATTTGTAGGACTTCAGTGATATAACAGATCTTCCTAAAATCCAACAGATTAAGTTAGGATCAGAGAGAATTGATTGCAAATCGACTAATCTCTTTTAAGATTGTATTCTAGGCTAATGGGTGCTGTGGTTGATGGCGTTTTAAAACTTAAATTTTAACCGGACGACCACAGAGGACGGCGCTATAAAAACTGTAAAGTACTGTTTTGATACTAATGTTGACCCACCACAGCACAAGCACATGATCGGTGATCTCTATAACAAAAACTCTTTAATCACAAGAAAAAATGGGGACGTCTGGGGATCAGATGAAGCTGTAACAACCTTTGAAAAACTGAAACATGTATGCAACTTTAACGTCAACAGAAAGGCTAAAAAAAGACAGCTGGTCAGTGATAACATAAACCAATGTATTATTACATTTATATTTTACATTTTATGAACAGTTGTTGATTTAAAAGTCTATAGCATAATATTCAGATTCCAGGCTGATCTCTTTGACCAACTGTACAGTTTGACTAAGAAAACTTTATTTAACTTGATTGTCGTTTCAATATAAGATTTTTTTTTTTGGTCTGAAGAGACCTACTAACCTTCTGATAATTAACATATCAGGAAGACCCCAACCCACGCCTCCCTAAACCATACAACTACAGCACTCAAACCAGATTGAACAATTCAGAGTTCCTTTTAGCTTCAAAAGTTTCAGTTGTTGCTGTTTTGCATCATTCCTCCTGTAGTGCTTTCAAAGCATTAAAGCCAAAAAGAAAAGGCATGCCAGGTTGTAAAAAAAAAAAAAACATTACAACAGACTTCCTTGTGGGATGGTAAACAAGGGGGCCGCATTTCTCTTTAACCACAGTCAGACAAAACACAGCTATAAAGTTGGTGTTTGCTGGCCCCTCCCTGCATTGCTTTGCCAAAGTGAAAGCATCTCTGAGGTTTCCTCCAATTCAAAGCAACACCCCCGGACCAGTGTCGGCCCGTCTGTTGTAGTTACCGTTGCTAAAACCAGGTCTGCTCCGGCCTCTGGGAGAGAAGTTTCCTTTGTGTGAGTTTCTCTGTAGCGCGCTGTAATTTCAGGAACTGTATGAAAACACTGGCCCAGACGCCTCAGCATGACATAACGTGTTTAAAAGCAGCCAGCAATTAACCGTTTGTGTGCACGCCACTGCACAGAGCTCGTGATTTGCATCACATCCATGAAGGCTGCAGGATTCTGTGCTGCAACTTCAGAAATCTTTTACCATTTCTTGAATTGTTTATGGAAACAGGAGATCAATCAAATCAATCAAAATGAGTTTTTGCGTTGTAAAGATAACATTTTATGTCAACATAAAAGTACTAACTCATTCACTTTAGATCTATAGTTCCAAAGAATAGGAGTGTTTGCTGTGTTGTACTGAAGTACAGAAGAAGCTGAAGAATTTCATCCCTCAAAAGGAGGTTCATGGCTGAGCACCTTCGTACAAACAGAAGAATGCTTCAAACTGAAAGGAGAACCAGAACCAGATTAGGAAGTCCAGCTACCAGTCCAGATAACCAATGTTAGCATGTCTTCTGTGTTAGCATAGCTTAACCACTTGTACTTAAGACCATTTTTTTTGTCCGTTTAGCCATACCGAATTAGATTAGCTTTCCTTTTAAACCAAGCACACTCAGTCCAACTGCACTAACTTCTGTCACCCTATTAACTTAGCCAACCTACTTTGGTTGATCCCACCTTTATTAGCTTATCCTATCTACATTGGCTAAGCTACATTAACATGACTCACTAATACTAATTTTGTTCACCCACATTAGCTCTACTTCCTGTGGTAGCAAAATTATCTACACAAGCTAAACCCACTTTCATTAACTTAACATCCCAAGATCAGCTTAGCTTAAACACAAGTGTAATACATCAAAGTTGTTTTAACTTGTCTTCCCTACTTTATAACCTATCCCCATTTAAAAGTCCAACTTTCTGTTCAATCTCAAAGGACCTAACTTGCCAAGAGTTTGCATATTGGGTTAGTTTAGCTCAACCCTTCATTAGTTCCCTTCTTTTGTGCTAGCTCAGTTTACGTAGCCTACCATTTTTGAACATTAAAGAAGCAAACTAGGATTTCTTTACTTTAAAAAACACAATGCAATACTAAAAAAACAAATATATTGTTATAAAAGTAAGTTATTTAGATTATTTTCTTTAGCATGCTCTTGGCTGCTAGGTTATTCTGTAAAGCTAGGTTCTTGCTGCCCCTGCCAACGCGTACAAGCGACCACTTTCAAAGAAAAGTTTATGTAAAGGCACGTATAAAAGATGCAAACAGACTGGCTGCGTTTTGCGTTCAAGGGACCATTCTCAATGAAAAGTCTATGTAAACGTGTGTGGAGCAGAATTTCTGGCCTCCATGTCTGGAATGCACTTGATCTGTTTAAAACTATTGTGTTGCTAAGCTAGTTTCTATGACTGCTTTCCGGATTCTTCAAACATCAACTATGACTCAGATCAACAACCACAAGTTAAGATAGTAATGGAATCATAACGAACTGTTACTCCCCTGGTTTATAAAAACATTTTGTAGCTAATTAATGCCATGTAGCATCAACATGAGCTTAAAACACAAGCCTAACCCAGACGACGGTATGAAAAACAATTGTTAACATTTCATGTTGGAACAAACGTAGAAGATACGCCTGAATTGGAGTCGTCTAAATGAGCATTCCTGCAACTGTTTTTGACCTTAGCCTTCTGTGGTATAGAACTGTTTTTGCATCTTTGCTTTTAACAAGTCACTGCAGGGCCTGTCTTTGGTACGGCTGTCAGAAAAAATTGTTATAACACTTATGGGCAAAAGCTTTTAATGTCATGGAAAACGTATACATCACTTGAAGGCTTGGAGTCTCAACAATTTCACAGAGTGTGTTTCTTTTCTTTATCAAAAGTAACATTTATGCATTATCACAAGGGATTTCCTGTTGTGCAATTCTCTACTACAGACACGTCCTGAAGGTCATTCAGAGAATCACATTTTTCTTTAGTCGAGAATACAACAGAGAAACAAAAACATGGGACTTAAGGAGAGAAAACATCAAAAAGACAACAAAAGTTGCTTGAAGCTTAACGTTAACAAAGCCACGAATGACTGTTTACTGTGTTTGTTCTAAGGTGAGCAAGTAGGTGAGTCAAGGTGAGTGTGTGTTATTAGGACAAAGGTATTCCTGTTGGTTTCAGTTGTGGTTAGACCGTGGGACTGCCAGTAACAGAAAACATGACTAAGATGGATGCAATTCAAACCGATATTTGATGCAAGATCAAATACCCTTCTTGCACTAAGGCAATTTATGTTCTTAAAATAGAAACTTGAGTTAAGAGAACATCTCTCATCCTGTTGGAAGATTTTCTTTTTTAAATTTACGCTGAGATGAACTGAATGATTATATTGTTGGTATTTTTTTACTTAAAAAAAATGTGAATTTAAAATAATGTGTTCAAGTGAATTAATAATTTTAAAAAAACTATAAAAAGGAGAAAGATATTCAGATAGTAACATACAAAATAATAATAATATTAATACTAAGTAAATGCACAAATAATGAATTCAAATACATGGAAAAAAGAAGAAAATAATTTTTAAAAATAACTTTTTTTTTAAATAGTACAGTAGTTAATGCTTTTAATTTGTTTTTCTGTCCTTTTTTGTTTTCTTCACTAAACCTTTAAACTACTTATTTTTAAAATATTTTAAGAGGGAAAAGAAAGTAAAGCACTTTTTCCATGTAGTGAAGAAGAATTGGGAATCAGCAGAACCAGAACTGAGCTTTGTTTGAACCCTACATTTGTTTGAACAATCTGGCTTCATCTTCTGACATTTTATAGAACAGTTGTTATCTTGTGTGTTGAAAGAAAGAAGTTAGCTTAAATAAAGTTGTGGGAAAGTCCCTTTGTTTGAACTTCAACCTTTACACTTTGATCCTTTGGGTGTTGAAGCGAAAAAGGCAGAAGCTGTTTTTTCATCTGCAGAAGCTGACAGAGGATAAAGCTGTACATTCACGGCACAGAGGAGCTTCTTAGGGCGTTCTGCACGCAGCAGAGCGTGTTGAAGCTTGTCAGGACCGCGTCATGTGACAAGCGTGTGATGCCACAACATCCACTTAGTGCTTCCCAATCTCCTGGAGGAACGCCCCAGGTGGAGAGCCATCGGAGTACGTCGGGAGACCAAACCAGAAGCCAAACATAAGCCTCAACACGTTATTGAGTCACAAGGAAATGAGCCGGGTGTTTCCCGCAACATACACTTGGGTTTCTGCAGAAGTTGGGATGGCAAGCCCGGTCAGGTTCAAGGCAGCATCTTAAGAGGAAATGAACTGCAGATGCTTCGCCCACCCACTGAAGCTCCAGGTGAAGCTCAATGTTCAATGTTTTTAAGCGGAAAAACGCTATCTGACAGCAGGAGAACATTGAAACAGACAGCTGCCCTTCTGAGCGTGCTCAGGCCAAGCACAAGCAAAATAGATCCCAGAAAACCCAAAGATCATGGCTGCTTCCACTTTCAGTCCCACCTCACTGCATCAGAGCCGGCTGAGGCTTTCAGTTCAAAAAAAATACTTTCTGGCTTTGTTTTTGAAGCTGAGAGACCTCATGGAGGACTCCGGTTCTTCTACAGACCAGAAGAGGACAACAAAAAGGTTCCCGTTTGAAGCTACATTCACACCGCCCTCGGCCATGTGTATTGAAGCGATCACTTCCAGTTAAAAGTCTATGTTAAGGCAGCCTCTCACATTCACGCACAGCTATGCATATTTTTAAGACCCTTACAGGCTCTATGTACAAAATGCGCAGCCATTGAACGTGCGTTGAAACTTAAACCAAGTTGAACTTTGACCAGTCAGACCTTGGATTTGGTAGTGACTTATGGATGGCGTCCTTTTAATTCAAGAGAGTTCAAACAATTTGAAAATTGATCATGAAGGAGAAATGTATTAATTTGTGCCCAGCTGGAATTCTATGACACCAAGTCTTTCATATATCGAAATAGAACTATGAAAGAAAATCCTGGAACAAGATTCAGCAGATTAGCGCCGCTTTGACATTCTCTACCAAGCCTCTTCCAACTGTAGGTGGCGGGCATGCACTATTGAACAGTAACAATGAAAGAGGAGAAGAAGACCCTCCCTGGTTGTCAAGTTTGAATTCCATATACAATACTCATGTTCTTGAACATGCGTTTAGTGCATTCTTAAATGCAGGTCAAATGTCCAGTGTGAATGTAGCTTTAGACTGGAGTTGCTGGGATAGACTCGTTCGTTTCTTCCAGTTTTCTTACTTCTAAAAGTCACAAAAAAAATCTGAACTAAAGATGCAGAATTCACATTTTTTCTTGATATTTTGCAAGTAAACAACGACCCCCCCCCTAATTGATTTGATTGTTTAGTTTAAGTAAATAAACATGCATGCCTCAGAGACGCCACGCTCACAGTCGTGGATCAGGGGCATGTTCACACCCAGCATGGAACGCCACGCATCCATGATCTGTGAACCACAAACGTCTGCCGCCGCACCGATCTGTCAGTGTGACACAACGGGACATCCGGCGATCCGCTTTCACACTGCAGGGCGTTCCGTTTCAATCTGCTCTGTTAAGCACAGATACACACACAACCACAGACATAGTAGTACACACAAACACATATAGACACACACAAACACGTTCAGACACAACTCAAGTACATAAAGACAAACGTACAGGCATGCACACACATAAACACATAAATGTATAGACACAAACAAAAGCGCACACAAACACACATGCACGCACAAATGTATAGACACGCAAACATGTTCAGACACAAGCACTCAATGACAAACACGTAATAGACAAACATGTACGGATACACATAGACAAACAGACACACAAGCATATCAAAACACACATTCACACGCGCACATGAACACAAACACGCAAAAGAGGACACACACAAACAAGTTCAGAGGCAAGCGCACACATACAAGCAAATATATAAAGAAACACACATACTGTACATGTACATACAAACAAGCACATTTACACACACATTAATAGACAAACAGGTTCAGAGACACAAATACAATCTCGTATACACGCACACATAGAGACAGCCACACACACAAATGCTAACACATACAGACACACAAACAGGCACGCATATATGCATGCACACACACAGACACATCTGTGCATACACATGAAGACACACCCACACACACAAACACGTATAGACACACAAAAACAAACACACAATCATAGACACACAACAAAACAACCTTATATCCACGCACAAACAAAAACACATAGAGCTATGATCCATTAAGTAATTTCTTCCCCTCTGAGCTTCTCTCCATCGGCGTCTGATGAAACAACTTTAGCTGTTCTATTCAATGTTGTTAGTTTGACCGGACTAACCCACATTTACACAAACTAACCATCTCCTGGTAGTGGAACAAATATGAAAGCTTTCTTTTCCCCACACCTCATGTGTGACACATGAGTGCCTTATTATGTTCTGAACATGGCACTGTTAGTCTTCTCCATCATGGAAAAAACTATTTTGTATAGTCATGAAGGTTCTGATGAGACACACTTCCACTTTCTAGCAGATTTCCAACTTTTAATGGCTGATGTTTGGGTGAAGTTAGCCGTCATCCGCTGCACAGGTGAAGAACTGACAGAAAACTTCCAAGTGAAAACAACAGGTGTGGGTAGACTGACAGAGAGCAAACCCGAGTAGGAAAATAAAGACAAAAAAACTCTGACGTTTCTTAGATAATCTGTTATGTAATAACTCTCTTCTGCAGTATAAAATTAATAAGTCATACAGGAAATAAATAATAAAGCAGACAGTGAAACCTGCATCAGATTGAACATTAAACTCTGCATCAATTGTTAGAATACAAAATGCGAGTTTCTGCTTTGAGACATTAGACTTAAGCAGACTGGATGACAATGATGACGTCTGCACACCTTTCAGTTTTACTGGCATTTCTGCGATCAAAACGACACATCAGATCTTTTTTTTTTTCTTTTCGAAGAGAAAGCTTGTGATAAAAGACCAGGGGTGTATTCACCTGTCACCTGGTACCTTTATCACAGGAAGTCAAGTTTTCTACTGCAGTATTGACACACTTTGACTCCGCCCACTTGCATTATGACACCTGAACAAACTGGCAGAGGAAATACTGTGCAAATAAAGTTTCTGCAAATCACATTGATGTGTGGCTAATAAGTCAAAACGTGGTTCAAAACACCAGGTAGGGTGAAAGGTGTCTCTGAGAATCTTTCCTGGGGGCTTCAGGTTTGTTATGTAATCAAATAAGCATGGTTAAAACCAAAAACTATTCTGTGGCACGCCCGTTAAGAGGTGGTTCTACAGTAGAGGGGCGTGCAACTAGCGTCAAATCAACACCCAATGGCGTAAAGTAATGTGTTCCCATCTGGAAATTCACTCTTCGGTTCATCAAGATCCGCTTCCTTCAAAATGACAAAAAGATCAAACTAAAGACACACTGATTGGGCTATTTTTGTGAGCAAACTTGTTTCCTTGTGTCAAGTTGTTGACATACACGCAGCTAAAAACAACCAACTCATAATCAACGACTAACTAAGCTTTCCAAGTTGCTGACTTTGGTTTTAAAATTTGTGACTCTTGTTTACAACAGGAACCAGCTTCTTCTGGTGTTTGTGAAAAGTTTGTCCATTCCAACCTGACATCTCTTTGGTTCTTCAGCTACGTTCACTTGCAACATGTGTTCAAGCAGACACTTTCAAGGAAAGGTTTATGTAAACATGCATAAATGCAAGACTTTTGAACAGGGAAGTTTGAAACGCACGTTTGCGCACAATTATGCATGTTACAGGCACTTGAAACGTGTAGATGCGCACATTTTTACAACCACTTTCAGGCTCTGCGTACAAAAGCTGTAAACATGCGTTGAAAGTACATCAGGTTGAACTCTGACCAATCGTGGACTCAGATTTGGTAGTGACATCATGATGACATTCCCTTTTTGTTCACGGAAGTGCCAACCGTTTGAAACATGATCATGGAAGAGAAATTAATAATTGCGGTTTGTGCCCAGTTGTAATCATATGACACCATGGGTATGTCCAAATCCTGCTATATCCTGCTATCCTACTCCCTAAATACTAAAAATGATAAACTGAGGGAGTATGTAGTGCACAGGACTTTAAAAGCAATTCAGACACCATGCTCACTACTTTTTTTTTTTTTAAACCACGAACATGATGCCATTGATTTCATGAAGTGACATTACCAATTCAAGCATTTTATGAAGACTATTTAAATGGTAAATTGCGTAAACTTGTATAACACTTTTCTACTTTCCTTGAAGGCCCAAAGCGCTTTACAGTCACAGTCCCATTCACACACTGATGGCGGCAACGCTGCCGAATAATGGCGCCAACCTTCCATCAGAGGCAATGCGGGGTTCAGTGACTGCCGAATGACATTTCAACACATGGGCGGGCAAGGCGGGAATCGAACCTGCAATCTTCTGATCAGAGGACGACTGCCCTACCGCTGCAGCACAGCCGCATCCACTGTGTTCTGATGATAAAAAACATCAATGGTTTATTAAAAATATACAGTTAAAGACATTTTTTCCGCAAAAGTTGTTTAAATGCAATGCATTGAGATCCATATTCCGCAATCTAGTGAGCATCGATGTACACTGCTTCTTCGCAGAGAATTCTGGGAAATTTCTAGGGAACTCAATTTTGGAATTGAAGTTTCAGACAGCATTACAAACAGTGAATGCACAATATAGTGCACTATGTAGTAAGTAGTGAAGAAATTCGGATTTAGCCTAAGTATTTCATATAACCAAATAGCTGGGAAAGAAAAAGCCTGGCGCAAGATTCGCACCACTTTGGCATTCTCTTGGCAAGCCTCTTCCAACTGTAGATGCGCTACAAGTGAGTTAAACAGTGGAAAAAGGAAAAGAAGAAGAAGCTCTCCCCTGCTTTTTCAGTGTGAACACCATGGGCTATATGCAAGTTCAAGAACACGCATGCCCGGCTAGACCTACTGCAGCTGCAGCCGTACTGCCCTGCTGTGTTCACAGTACTGGACCAGGAGAGTGCGGATCTGCATCTTCACATAGCACGCAACCTTCCAGCTTCAGTCAGAGCAAGAAAGCTTCTCCGCTTCATGTCCAGACATCGTCTTTGATCCAGACTGAAATGGACATATGCCCCTCACTCATGGGATAGAAATGATTATGATTTAAAAACAAGCTGACAAACTACAACCAAAATCCCAAATATAGGAGAATAGGAATCTATTAGACAGTTTTCATATCAGTCCAAGAGGCGTTACATAAAGGAGGAAGAATTTAAATTGAAAAGAATTACAGAGAAACACAAAAAAGTCTAGGAAAAAGAAAAATATTTACATTTTTACTTCTAGTGTGTCCTAAAGCGTTCGGTAATCTTCAAAGCCCTTTTTTTTAAAGTCAAGAAGGAAAAATGACTTGACCACTTTAAGTTGAAACCCACAGCAGCTGGTAGCAGAAGAAAGTTCAAGTGTTTCCTGCAAGTTAGCCAACGTCACCACCAAGACGTGGGGGGATTATAACAGTCTGCAGCAGAGGCGAGAGCTACTGCAACGGTGCTCTGACTTTTTAAGCTACTAGAGTACACTGTGTCTCTCTGAAGCTGCTCCAAATCTGCGCTGGCGTGTGGATGAATGCGCGGGTGACAGGACACACGTGAAGAGCAGACAAAGCTTTAGACCTGACAGTTCCCATGCTTCCTCGAAGAGAAACATCTCCATCTGCACTCAAGCTGCGGCACATGATGCACATGCAAACCTCCCAACATGCACCAGTTTGGGTTATGGGCTCGGTTCTAAAGCTTCAGTTGTCTGATATCATATGATATCAATGGTTAAAAAAAGAGCTGAGATTCTGGTTTGTAGCGGCGCTCTTACAGATTGGAGGAGTAACCCCGCAGCACCTTGGCTTCAGGTTACTGCTCCACATCAGCTCACCAAAACAGCCGTGTTCCTCCCTGCCTCTGCAGTGACCTCCACCTGTGGAGCAACCAGTCAGATGGACACTTTAAACCCCATATGGTTTCATATCCAAGCGCAAAACGCCAAGACACCCATGGTCTGCACGTGCTCAGCCACACATACACCTGCTCCTGCAGACCCACAACAAACTGACAAACCCCAGAATATAGCTCTGAAGGAACACTGCAGGAACTCTGGACTCACCTTTCAGGTTCTTGGGGTGGTTCTGCTTGGTGCGCGGCATCTTCCCTGGACCTCTCACAGGTGCATGATGGGTGTTTTTCAGGCTGTCACAGGTGGGCTCCGGAGGCACAGTCAGGGAGCATCTGCAGGAAGAAGACAGGCGGTGGAGCGGCTCACATCAATGAGGCTCTGTGCGCTGCAGCCTCACAAGCTCCACACTTGGCATGCAGGACAGAGCATCCGACTGAGTTCAAGTCCTAAACAGGTGCCCTGGCTCTTTGTCTGCTGGGGTGGGATGGGATGGGAGAGCAGAAAGCCTGGCAGTGAAGGCTCTGCAGCTCCAGCAGAAGAGGGGGTTGGGGGCTGATGGGACTGATGTCCTGCAGGCTCAGTGAACCTGCTGTCAGCTGCCTCCGGACCGGTCTCGATGCCCTCTAAGCAGATTGGACCCCAAGCAGATTGGACCCCCTCTACGATGGATTCAAGCCTGGGGGGGCTTCCAGCCCCACGGAGCTGGTTGAGGCACAGCCTTTGTCTTCCTCGCTGTTACGTAACTCATCGCTACAGCTGGATGCTGCTTCTGCTCCTCGATGACGTCAGCTCGCGCTGAACGCTGCAGCAGGTCGCGTGGAGACGGCGCGGCAGAGCTGTTCACCTGCAGCCATCTGCATCCCACCCCCCACCCGCGTGCTTCCGTATAGTCAGACTGTCAGCGCGCGCACGGCTGAAGAAACACCCCTTTAAAGCACGCGGCGTTCTGCTCCAGGTGACATGACAGGCTGCTTCCGGTTGCACCTTAGGAGGCACCGCGTAAATTATGTAAACGAGCGCGCGCTTAGATGTGTTCGAGCACGAGGAAGAGAAGTTCAGCACACAGGCGAGACTGCGCGCGGGCGTGTGCTTGTTTTCACAAGTGAACGCGCTGCAAGGGGGCGGGGCCAGGGAAAACCCCTCGTGTCTCCGTGACGTTTCTGTGCAAAAAACACAGGCCCGCGCGTGTGCACGGCTTACCACAGTGACACGTCTAGGCTTACCCATAAGACGGAGTCGTTGTGCACCGCCCGCCTTCCTGCCCGCCGGGCTGCACTGGACCCCACAGCAGCCTGGAGGTCGTTTCTCACGGTGGAAGCATGTCCTCTCCTGCAGCTGCCAGGTCGCCCCGTCTGCGGGAAACACGTGCAGGAACGCAGAACAGCGACCGGTATTACCGGGTCGCGGTGAGCAACACCTCCAGAACTGAGGAGGTTCGGTCTCCTTCTGCCTTCAGCTCCTTTCTCACTTTCTATTGCAGGAAACAGACAGGCCCTCTGACGTCAGCGGGGGTCCCGTCTCCGCCTCCCAGACACGAGGTGTCCTTCCTGCTCACAGGGGGGTTTCTGACGGTCGAGCCACTGCTGTTGGCACGAGAAGTCCCTACACCCGACACCAGAGCCAGACTCGCACCCTTCCCCTGCCCCCCCTGTTTCCTAAACCTATCCACCTCCGCCACTTTTCGAGGGAACGTCCTCAATGAAGAGTCGCGCGTCGTGTCGTTGCGCGCAGCCTCCCCTGCCAGACCCCTGTCCTGCCCTACTCGGCTCAGAGTTCGGGACTGACGGTTTTCCTGGAGGTTCCTTGTTGGGTCGGGTCACGTTGGACCCCTTTGCAGCTGCAGACCGGGCTTCCCCCGCACAAACCCGCAGCAGGGCCTCAGTGGCTGGACAGTGCAAGGGGCGGAGCTTCCCACTAACGTCCCAGGTCCCGGAGGGAGATTAGTGAAAGGGGATCTCTCATTCCCATAGACATATGTAACGCTCGTTCCACATTTATCACGTGCTGAATCACGAGGAAAGAGGTCAATAGAAGACAGAGCGAGGAACAAACAATTTTTCCCGCTTAAAAGCAAAACACATGAAGGACTTAAAAAAAATATATAAATATATAAATTTTTTTCGAAGAACTGCAAGCATGCAACAAGAACCAAAACTGTCTTAAATTACGGTATATCTTTATTTACGTTTCCCCCCATACTGTTTCTGTAATTACAAAAATAAACCTTTTATGCCATAATCCACGATAGTTCTGGAAATTACCATTAAATAATTTCAAAGTTCACGAGCCAGGCAAAATAAATAATGTCCTTTCCCCCGTCACTGCTAACCTGGTTTCCTCGCTTTTTGCACGTAAACGTGAAGGTACATGCGTATTTAAGATAGTTAACCCTTAAAATGTTTAATAAAAAGTTGTTTGGAAACATTTATGTTCACTATTTTTAGTTTTTCAGAGAGGATAATTACCTGTTTTGGGACGTTAGCTTCTGCTAGCTAGCACGCGGATTAAATGGGGGTCCTATTCAAAATGTTCGAACTTTATTCATTATTTATTTAATGATTTTAAAAAAAATACTACCCGAAACAGACAATTTGTCAGGGCCAAATTTGAAGAGAAGAAAATAATGTAGTAAATCGATAAAGATGTCACACGACCTGAATTCAGTCCAGGATGATGAAAGTTGAGCCCTGTGGCAGCTGTCAATCAAAAGATTAGCTTCTTTGAACCACTTGGACAATTTTAAAACAACTTTCACAAGCAATAATAAAGAAAAAAAAGTACATTATTATTATCAAGATAGCTGTTTATATATTTCTATTTATGTTTATTTTTATGGTAACGTTATATCAGGAGCCTCCAGTGGACATTTACTGGACTGCATTCGTAATTTTGAAGCCCCGCCCATTTTCTCATGTTTCCTCCTAATCGTTTTTTCGTTTCCGGTTTTAGTGACAAGTTAAAAACTGAACATATTTTGTGAGATTAAAGAGTTAAAAGCCAATAAATAAACGTTTTGAGTGACTGACTGAAATAATTCAAAAACTTTAAGGACAAAGATGTGTTTATTTCCCTCAGTGGCTTCACTTCAAACAAGTTTAAAAAATATTGGGAACGTGACACAAGTATAATATTAAGCTTGATTTTGTTATATTGTTGAACACTAATCATAATTTAATAGGAAATGAAGCATACCAATATGTCACTTCCTTTTAGTTTGGTATTTTCAAAATAAAAAAAATCTCCATAGGCTGACATTTGACATAACTAAGCACTGAAGTGCACAATATGTAATGTGCTCGTTAGATTTTAAACTAGTTTAGATCCCCCCCCCCCCCACGGAAATGACTTTGTGTAATAAAGCTTTTTAAAATCCCATTAAGCCGAGTGTGTTTTAAATGTGCAGACGTTTGCCGCTCACTGGGATGGATTCAGCGTAACACTGTGTTGCTTCTCTGCATGGACTCACAGTTTCCATGCAGCCATGTCGTGTCAATGCCCTCAAGGTCACAAGAAAAAGAAAGAAACCCAACAGCTCAAATGGAAATTTATCCCTCACACACTTTCATGTGCATGAGAAAAATGTCCCCCACCCCCAGTTAATGTGTTAATGCACAACTTACAATTGAGATATTTTACATCTTTGAGCAGAAAAGCAAAGTCAAATACGTTTAAGAGCGTCTGTGTCATTTCCACAGGATCTGCTGTAGGAACAAAGTGAGCAGCTTCTGCTGCAGGTGCTCAGCAACTTTGCAAATTTGTACATTAAAAGGTGATTGGGTGATGGCCGCCCACCTTGTTTCTCAGGCATCCAGCTCTCAATAGAGTGGGACTCTTGCCCCACAAGAGCTTTGTGACTCACTTCTGTCTGCTGCACCAACCTGAAAGGGTGCATTTGAATACTGAAACTTGTTTTTCGTCACAGATCTGAGCGTAGGTGCAGGGACACGTGTGCTGTGAGTGCATGTGGGCTGTTACAGACTTCATGTATGTGAAGGTGAATCAATTCTCCTGCAGCTCTAAACCTTAACAAAAAAATACAGCCAAAACAGAACCTAATTCTGCATCCATTAAAACAAAACATTTTAAGAGTCAAGCAAGTAGGAGATACATTAATGGACAGTTTTCTTTTTTAATTTTCTGGTACATGTCATCTCACTAAGAGATGAGAAATGCACTTTTTTTTTTGCATGCAGTCATGGCCTTCACCACCAGTCCATTTGCAGATGTTTCACTTGCAGTAATGCATTTTTACTCTCTAAGCTAACAGATGAGCGAAAGCATTTAAAAAGTTTCCCTTCCACCCAAAAGATGTAAACAGTTATGCCATCTATGGTTTGAAAGTGTTACTGCAAAGCCTGACAAAGACACAAGTATAAACATTTTAAATATAAAAGGTTTCAAAGCAAAACATTTTCCCAGCGGATACACTTTAATTCTCAGCTCAGCTTTTGCTGTTGTTTGGATGATAAAAATAAATTCACTAAAATTTATGTTCATAAAACAGCAGGTTTTCTGACACACAAGAGACGGCACAAAAAGAAAAAAAAAAACATCAAACTTCATTCATTTTGGTTGTTGTCCAATTTACTTCGATTATTAATTGGCATCAAAAAGTAATTCCAACTTCCGGATTGAAGCACATTTCTAAACAAAATTAGCCATGGAGTCTGTTTAGTTCAAAGGTTAGTCACTGGGTGACTTGTTAAATTGTTGACTTGTTAATTTTCAATCAATTTATTTTCAAACAATAAAATAATCAAAAAGCAAAAAAAAGTTTTACATAAAGTCACACTCCGATCATCTTTTGATCTATTGTAAAAGTGTTCCCAGTGAACATTTAATTATGATTATGACGTTTTAGCCAAACTTTTAAAAAAAAAAACTGTCATTTTTTAGGACATAGTTTCTGTAGAGCGGTAGGAGTTCATTGGAAATTTGCCTTTGAGTTGTGGGACGGACCATTGTGGCATAGCAACCCCTCCCCATTTTCTATTTTAAATACTACCTTTTGCTGCTCTACTATAATTTTGAAGGATTTCCTAGACAAGTATTTCAAATACCTCTTAAAATAATGCAAATAAAACTGCACTATGAATAGAAATGTGATTCCCCAACTATTTCCCACAGTTGCAGAATTATCTTAGTCTTTTAAAACAGACATGTCTCTTGGGAGCTTGAATTTGAGGATGTTTACAAGGTAGAGAAGCCTTCACCTTACACCGTCCGGAGCATTAAAGTACAAAGGAACAGACAGCTCCTTGTGTTTTCGATCTTCAACTTGAAGGCAAAGCTGAGAGCTAACTGCTAATCTCAGTTAAACAAAAAATGTGCCGCTCCATTCAGGGGGATTGTAAGCTATAAATGAATAAATAAATGTTAAGAATCAAATCAAATCTTTGAAATTTAGCGAACGCTCAAGACACACTAGAAATAAAAATGAAAATCTAAAGAGGATCCAAATTATGTACCCTTTCAAAATATTAGAATTCCAGTTAGTTTTCAGTGGTTGTAGCATTTTGAAATGGTAGAATCTGAAAATAATGTCATACATGTGAGAAGAAAACAAGTACTTGTACTTCCTCTTTAACTGTCATCACATATGTGTCTTTATATGTACTTGAACAGCTGCCATCACCTTTACTCACTGTGAAAACTGTGAAAACTATGAGTTTGCCTGTTTTCCAGGAAGTCTGGAAGGTGCTGACATCATATCCAGTCATGATATCAATGCTGAATACTGTGCTTCACATAACCTGACATTAGGCCTGTCACTACCCTTTCTGTATGCGGAACGCTATCTGTTTCACCGCTCACCCTGCATACGCGAACCACACGTCCCTTCCTTTGTTGGCCTACTTTACTGCATTGTCATTTTTTCGACAGTAACTCTATGATCACAAGAATTTAAGTTTTTTTTTTTCTTAACAGGGAGCTTCTCCTGACTGGATTACAGCGCCGAAAAATGAAAGAAGGTCGCCTAAATGTAACACTGTGTAATCATTTATTGTTTTCATTACAGACAATGGAAAATCTCAACAATACATGACTGAATGACAGACACACGCCTTGGAGTCATTCTCTCTGTTCGATTGTTTTTATTTTCATATGTTGGCGAAGGGAAACGAGGAGAAGTGAGCGAGTTTTACTCTGAGGAGATGTCACAGACTGCTGCAGCCGCTTTAGCTGTTAATAATGTCTCTGTGTTGACAGAGTCAATAAAGTGTCAGTAAATGGGGCTGAATCCTCCTAACTTGGGGAGTAAACTGGCTGTCATACGAAGCAAAAGAAGAAGAAAACATTTGTAGTCCGTTTGTAGTCCGGTCTAAGATCCTGCGTTCCGAATTTTTAACCTTTATTTTTTTCTTTTGTTTTTTTAAACATTTAAGTAAACTTATATACATACAACTTGCACACAGAAATAGTAGTGACAAGGCCTACCCATCAGTTATTGTTAGCCACCGCTGCAGTGCATTGTGGGACTTGTAAAGGTGAAATGAGTGATGCAGGTGGGGGGACGTTCTTATCCATTTCTTGTTGCTCTGTGAGAGCTGGACTCGACCCGCCTGCGTTCTGGAGACGGTTCTGTGAGCTGCTGCATCTACATGTGGAGAGGGTACAGAGAGGAACAGCTGCCCCGCAGAGCTGTCCTTCTGAACAATGGAGGGTCTGTTTGTGTCCTCGTTCAACCAATGTTTGCTTTAAAAATAGACAGTTATTGGAAACGACCTTCAGAGAGACACAGTATTCATTAGGGAATCCCAGTGTTCTATTTCTGTCTGGAGTGTTTGGATAAGGACTGATGCTGAAGTATTTATAGGGTGGTGTCCTCCCACGGCCCCACTTTTTTCTTTGTGCAGATGTGGTGGATGCACAAACACACCTACGCCGTTGTTTGGATGTGCAGCTTCAAGCTGCAGGAATCAGTTTGATCGACACATTTGTTTCCCCACGTTTGCTGCAGCGCTGCTAAAAGTGGGGGCGCCATGTTTACACCTCACCGAATGATGTTACATAACCGAGGCTGTTGCTGTGGCAACGCCTCCTCACCCACGCCCGCCGCACACACAAGTTTCTAAGCAGGAGCAACCGGACGCTCTGAATCCACGGTGGTTTGGCGCTCCCCAAGCAGCGGTTTTACAGTCGGTGCATGCAGAGGTCGTCTCATGGACGTCCAGGATGTGGATGAGCAGATGGTGGTCCACTTGAAGCATCAAAACAAGGACATCAGCTCAGACAGTGGGATGGTTTCTTCATTGCATGTGAGAGATCCACAATAAACAAGGCCCCTGTCCTACATAAATCTCCCCCATGGACCAACTGAGCCACTCTGGTAAAAAAGGTGTTTTTGGTGTATTTAATATGTTCTTGGGCCATTTTTCTCATGATGAAGAAGAAAACTGAGCACAAAATTAAATCTCTATGAGTATTTCTTTATTCAAATCTTTTTCAATTGGGAGTAGACAAAAAAAGCAATTTGAAAAACATTTTTTGTATCGTAGAAAAGATGCTGGGCAGGACACAGGTTACCTGCTCTGCTCCATTTCGCATCCACTTGCAGACAACTATATCCATGAACGTCTTTGTTTTCCTCGTCTGAGCTGGCATCTGGCTCAGAACTGTACGGCTTGATTGCACCAATTTTGCCCGCCATTTTTGTTGCACCGCTAATGTTAGGTTGGGGGTGTGACGGTCTGTATGTTGGCAGGAGAGAGTGTAAGCAGATGGATGACAGGAAGTGAGGGCGGAGTTGCTCTGCACCTATGGTCCCGCCCCAACTCAGGGACAAAATGAATTCTATTGGATTCCAATCAATCTAATTAAAGGCAGAGACACGATTATAACAAAAACACAAATCTGAAACCATGAATGACGGGGAATCCATCGACGTGACACTTTGAAGCTCAGAATGAGCATGGAGGAATCTGACTGCACCTCAGAGATCAGTCCGTCATCTGACCTATGGCTTCTTGTTCTGGACATGAGACAGGATGAACTGATGAGGGTCACCATCTGGTGGTCAGTTTGATCAGATGGCGAGGGAGAAATGCCAGAAAGACCTGTTAAGCACAGAGTCTGTCTGTGTGCAAAGATATGTTTGGATTCTCCGGAAATCCAAAAACAGCATCTCATCGTGGAGATTTCTGCCAATCATCTCCTTAAAACAAAAATCTGACACGTCTTAAGGCCAAAACTCTGTTTAACAGTCAAATTCTTCTGGTCCAGAGAACAATTCTTCGGGCTGCAAAAAACAGACCCACGAGCGACCTCAAACCGAGCCCATGACGTCTTCCCGGAAGCACAAGAGGTTCTGAGATGAGCCAGTCCAGACGGGAATCCTGGACCCAGCAGCGAGGCCGTGTGTTCAGCAGCAGCAGCCTGCTGTTGTGTCAACATTTCCAGTGACTTCACAGCAAAAGGAAAAATCCCCCCTGATGGGAAGAGCAGGCTCTGCTAATGAAGGAAAATTCTCCGAGCTCAAGCAGCAGAAAAGAAATGCATTTACAGAGGAGAGCAGAAGGTGAGGAAACATGAGAAAAAAAATCATTTTATTTGGAATTGTATATTTTTTTACATTTCAAACATGAAAAAAGTATAGCTTTTGTTTAACTTACAAATGAGTGTTTGCTGCAGCAGCACCTGAAACTCCTCTTTGTGTCTCTGACATGTTTGGGTCTGAAAGGGTCACACAGACATTTCTGCAGCTTTTAGACTCTGGAGATCTGTTATCCAAGCAGGAAACGGTGGAGAAATGTCTTAGAGGGAAGTGACCAAAACAAGTCGGGGATGGGGTGGGGAACATCAACGAAGACCAGTTCTCATCAGTTCCTGATTCTAGAGTGGAACATGTTTTGGACAAATATTCTAATAAAACAGAAGAACTTTCTGTGCCATTGGGATTCTTACGGACACCAAGTTTCAGAAAAAGAGACAAACACGGTGGTGGGAGGGTAATGGTGCGGAGAACTTTGAGTTAGGGCAAATCAGTTTCTGAGAAGATCAATGTGAAGGTTCTGGTAAAAGTCTAGATGAAATTGAATTCAGGTTCCGAGTCATGGTCCAAAAATGTGAATATTAAATTGATTTACAGACGTTATTAAGGTCCCAAACTTTGATGCTGATTAGGGGCCCTTTTTGTGTACAGGATGGGGCCCAAGCCCCGCCCCAGTGTCATCAGAGCTGATTTGTCGTCTCCTGGAAAGTGAACGTGCTAAAGATTTTTTCCTCCTGATTTGCAAACATGAACTGAAAAAAAATCCCAGTGATCACTAGGAAAATCCTCTGTGAGGAAGACCTCCCCGCTGATGCTCAGATGAAGGATTTACAACCGTCTTGCACTCGTTGGAATGGCACAACCCAGGTTTCCCACTGGATGCTGGTCGTTGTTGAGGCGGGTAGTGGGTGCGTGGGTTGTGGGGTAAAAAATAAAGAGCACTGAGGATGAGTCACCGTTGCTTCAGCCCCAGTATGGATAAAAATATTCTCCCAGGCACGCGTGCCGCATCGCTCCTCCACGCACAGCTGACATTACATAAAAGGCAGCGTGGGAGGTGTGATGCGACACATGTCTAATTCATCAGGGTGGGACTTGGGGGCGGGGGTTCCAGTCCCAGGCAGTTTTAGGCCAAATGTGTAGCTCCGGTCAGCTGAGCTCTTCAGAACACTCTTCAGCTGGACCAGAATGTGTAGCTTCTGGTCTGAATGTATAGATCTTAGCAATGGCTTTGGGATTAGCAGCTAGAATCACGACAGTTTGTGATGAGGAGCGAGGGGAGGAGCCAACAGGAGAACGCCGCTGTGATGTCATCCTGGCATATCCGGAGTTCCTTGTAAACTGATTTTACCCAAAAGATACAATTTCTTTGTCTTTTTTGATAATAATTCTTTAGAAATATTTTTTTGCACTCTTCTCTCTTTTTTTTTAGTTACTTCTTTGTTCCTCGTTGTTTTTCTGTGGTTGATCTATGCTTGTGCGGCCAGGTGCTGGTGCAAAGCAAAAGGGTTTGCGGCAAATCCCCTTATTTTCCAGGAAAACCAAACTTCCCTCAGACTTCCACAGTTTTCCCTCCATGTGCTTCCCAATATGGCTGTCTATTTTTGGGGAAAAAAAATAACAAATCTGGAGAAATGAGACACTGAAACGTGATGATTTTTGATCATTGACGGGTTTTTGTTTTTTTTTTCAAAAATGAACTCAGACTTGATGTTTTTATAAATTCTTCAATCAGCAGGTATACATTTTGTTGATTTAACCCTCTGCTAACTGAAACTTAGATACATTTCCTGCATCTACATCAAGCATGTCCAAAGTCCAGCTCATGGAACAAATATGCGGCCTATATTCAAATTTCTAAAAACTATGATTCTGAATAATATAACCTTTTATGTTTTTTTTTTATAACAAGTGCTTTTAACAATGTTTTTTCCATTTTATCTAGACTTTGATTCTATCTATCTATCTATCTATCTATCTATCTATCTATCTATCTATCT
>BSAI01000106.1:10387970-10401959 GCA_036245035.1 Adrianichthys oophorus
TCTATCTATCTATCTATCTATCTATCTATCTATCTATCTATCTATCTATCTATCTATCTATCTATCTATCCTGAAATTCAGAGATGTGAACAAAATAACAAATAAACAAGCAAAAACACAAAGTTATGCATCATTTCTTAAATATCTTTTATGCCCCGTGTTGTTTTGTGTCTTTGGTTAGAAAATGCAAACAGAAAATTAAAAGTGATGAGAAAAAGAGAAAAGGAAAGAAGGTATAAAAGGTTTAAAAAAAATCAAAGACTCAAACTGACTGGCGAGTTCACTCACAGACGTGCACCGGCTGTACACATGAACCCACAAACAAACAGGTAACAAATACTGATGTGCACTGACATCTCTCTGGCCTGTGCCCCCACCCCCCACCCCTCCTCTGCATGCAAGCGTCCCTCTTACATAACAGCTCTGCTGGGATATGGAGCTTAGTGGAGCGGCAGGACAAACAGCAGGAATCCATCATTGATGAGGAGGAGCACGCTTGGATCTGGACCCACCTGATACTCAGCACCTCCACTGTTACATAACATTGGGTGGGGGCGGTGTCCTGCATCTAAAAAGCTCAGCTGACACTTTTAACCGACATCATTCTGATGGAGATTCCCATCAGGACAGACTGCAGACAGGCCTGATCACAGCTGGAAGCAGGAAGTCTCTGAAGGTCAGAGCAGGTTGCTGGTTCCACACAGTTTTTGTGAAGCATTGTTGTGGGGAGTTTGATCCAAAAGGGCTGCATGCTGGTGTAGCGGTTAACATCACAGTGAGAAGGCTCTGGTTCAAATCCCAGCGGCGTCTTTTCTGTGGATTTTACATGTTCTCCTCCTAAGTTTTCTCTAGAACTCTGACTTCCCACAGTCCAAAGACATACTTCAGATGTTAATAAGTGATTCTACACTGTCGCTTGGGTGTAAACATGGATGTATGTTTTTATGATCTCATTGACTGGCGGACTGTCCAGGGTGAGCCCCGCCTCCACCAAACAGTCGCTGGGTAGATCCCTGTGACCTCGAAGGGGAAAAAGCAGGTATCCAACATGGATGGATGGAGTTTGAAGCAGGCGCTGCCTCCTGCTGTCAATGACCGTCATCCGGTTTTTGACATTGATGCTGTCTAAAAGTAGACCAGTGAAGGCGTTATTTGATGAATATTTAAAGAAAACCGCTGCAGAGAGCCTCGTGTTTTTGTTTGCCTGGGGTCCCCAAACTGATAAGCGCACCACTGACTCCAACAACCCCTATGATTGCAGCAGGTTCAGATAATTGGAATGGAATGTCAATCACATGATTTGATGGGTTTAAAAGAATAAAGCTCTTTATTATTTCTTTTTCTTTTGTTCCTGCTCTTTTTTTAAATCTGTTTTTAAACTGTTGTTTCAATTGTATCTCAAATCAAAGCAAACATTGCAAAACCAGATTTAATCCTGAGATCATTTTTTTTAAGTTCTGCTCATGAACAAGTCAGGGTGAAACAAGAATCAGAAATCTGAGAATTGTTCATGTACTCACTGTTGAATGGTGCTCTCTGGTGGACAGTTCTGAGCACTTCAGTCTCTCCTGTCTATTGAATTACGGCTCAGTTTATCTAATCTCAATCTGAAGAGTTTTTGCTGTTTCGAGAGGGGCAGAAGAACAGAAACACAGGTCAGAATCTTCTGTATCATGTAAGGGAGGTGTTTACGTATGTATGAAGTCTGCTCTTCCTCATTAAGGTCAAGAGGAAACTGACAAAAGAGATGCCAACTTCTTACAAAAAAAGACATTTAATGTAATCGGATTACCTGAGTGCTGTTTGAAAGTTTCCTTCCGTGTATTATTTATGCATCTGTTTAGACTATTAACCCAACAGTTCTTTATCTCCTCTTTCAGACTCCTCTTCATCAGATTCCAGAGTCTTTGCTCCACCTTTGAAGCTTCACCTGAAGTTCCTGTTGGTCCTGAAATGACTCAGGATGCTCATCTGATTCAACATGGGGACAAATGTGGGCGTGGCCACTGTTATTGCAACAGTGAGGTAAAAACCGCCCTCACGAGTTCTTGATTCCTCTCCCCCCCGACACACATGATGCACATTTTTAAAGGAGAGCTGCATTGGGGAGTCTTGTCAAAATTTTCCCATGTTATGGTTCCTGATCGTACTGGAGGGATTTCAAATTCAACCTGAATGATTTTTCTCATTTTTTCTCGTTAGCGTGTGAATCTTCAGCTGGCAGACTTTTGTAAACGCTTCGTGGGCAGTTTTAATAAAGTTCAGAAGTGTGTTGCTACATTCAGCATCTCTACAAACCCTTTAAGAGTCTGCTTCACAACAACCCAGGAGCTCATTTACACTGTTTTTCTGCCGTTGGGTCTTCAGTTTACTTTTGCATTGAAGCATTTGTCACTCTTTCTCCTCAGTGAGAGCTGAGATTCCTAAAATCATTATTATTACTATTTACTCTTAAAGTCTGGCTGCTGGCCTGGATCTACCGTAGGGGCCCACAAGCAAGCTCACAATGCATGTTAAAAGATGCAGATAAATGCAAAATATGAAGAGCTTTGCAAAAGCTTTTTGCGCAAACTTGACTCCATGTTCAAAAATAGAATGCATGGGATTCACTCAGCAATTAGGCGTGTTTCTGATAGGCACAATAAAACCCATTTTTCAACTTTAAAATGTTTTTTCCTTCTTTTACACATCTGCTCGATCTCTTCTCCATTTCCTCTCAGAGAGCTGGAAACCTCAATTAAACCTTCGTACTTGAAACCTAAACATAATTTTGCCAAAACAACTTTCATATGTGAAGACACATAAGGCAGGCTCTCAGGTGGGAGGAGCCTGAACTATGCTCAGTTTCTTTAGATACGTCTGTAAAACAAAACAAAAAAATGCAGTTTGAAAAAGATCGTATTTGTTATGTAGAAAATACGCTGGGCGGGCGTAAAGCTCTCTGCGCCGCTCCGTTCTGATGCATCCATTTGTAGACGACTGGATCCATGTACGTCTCCGATATTGTTCGCTATTTTTGTTGCACCAGAAATGTTAGCTTGGAGTTGAAAGGGGCGGTAAGCTAGCATGTTATGATGGATGATGGGGAAGGGGTAATGCTTACTCTGTGCCAACAACTCAGGGGCATGAATCTAATGAACCCCTGTTGTGCTACAGATATTTTGTCCTAAAAATGACTTTTTAAAAAAATTTTGGTTATAAACTGCATTATTATGAGACCACTGATAACACTTTTTACAGTAGATCAAAAGATGATCAAAGTGGGACTTTAAAAACTGCTTTAAGCAGAAGTTTCTTAATCCAATTCTTTTAAGTTCACTTCTTTTATTATGTGTCTTTTTTATAGAAAACCCAACTTTTCAAAGGAAAACACTCTTTTTCAGCTGTGAGCCACACACACTTTTTTATGGTGGAGTTCTTCTCAGTGTTCTTCATCTTCATAAGTACCTGTTGGAACAGACAGCAAAAAGAGTTGACAATAAAAGAGCTGAGAAGGTTTCAGGTGATCTCCACCTTGAAGGTCTGCGATGTGGAAACACAGGAGATCAGAGAGCTCATTCTGAAAACGTCTTTATTCCACCTGACTGCAGAGCGAAACAGTTCAGGGGGGAGTTTGTACAGAAAGAGGCAGCATTATAAATATCAGGTTCAGCAGGTAGAAAATTTAAAAAAAGAAGATATTTTACATTATGAAACACTGTTGAATTCTCCCCACATTTTGTTCACACGGCCTGCATCCAAGGGGGAAGGGGGCGGGCCCAGGGTCAAAGGTGTGACATTTCATGAAAACACTTCAGTGCAACACTGCCCCCCTGTGGGCAAAGCTAAGACTGACAGCCAGCTCAGAGGCGCTCATCTGCTCACAAACTTCATGGCACAAATATATTGATGGGGTTTCTCCTCACAAGTAGCTAAAAGTGCAAAAACACCCCAAACTGGATGAAGGGAATCGGTGCAGCAGCGTCAGAAAAACAGACAAGTGGAGCAGAACTTTGGCGTTTTTCCTTTTTACTCCATCAGCAGAAACGGCGTCCTCAAACACGGCTGAGTCGGCTTAATGAGGAGGAGGAAGAGGCTGATGAACAGGAGGAACCTGATCCTTCAGAGGAGATCTGAAGCCTCACATATCTAATGATGATGAGGAGGCTGAGGTCAATATGAAGAGGAAGATAACCAGAAACGACTAAACGGCCAACAACTTCCTTTATCCTTATTTTGGTAAAGTATGTCAACACATACGGTGAATTTGAACCACTTGAACCTAAAATAGAAGTCCAGATGTTTGAATTTACAGATTTAATACTTTATATTATTGGCATTCATATGTTAAATCTGTTATTTGTCTTTTTTAAAGTGTTGAGAAGGTTTTTTTTTGTTATTAATGAAGAAAAAACATTTATTTGTGTAGGTAGGTCTGCAGGGGGAGCTGATGAACATTTTCTTGCATTCCTCCAGCAGGTTTGTCAATTAGTTTGTGTAAAGTTAAAATCTCTTCTTCTCTCTTAGTAAAAGTCTTAATTTGAAACTTCTGGAACCAGTTTTCTTGGTGACATTAGGTTTTGTCAGAAGTTCAGCCTCTGTCCAGCGTTCCTGATGGCACATCTTTCTGCTCCTCTGACTTCACGTGTCACAGAGCCTACAAAGTGCAAAATTCCAAACTTCCTCTAGTTGTTGGACCTGCAGACCACCACAACCAGAAGCTGCAGTTTAATGCTGATGATCGCTGCTGGCTTTTTTAATCCCAGGACTTCCTAATCACGTCTCTGTGCGAAGATTTGAGCTTCCTGTGCACGTGTGCAGCAGGAAACCTTCAGTCCATGGCTGCAGAAGCATCAGCAGGCTTTTGATACTAGGATCTGGCAGGAACATGGCTTTGGAGTCCACCAGGATCTGCGCTCTGAACCACATAGCAGCGTGCAACATTGCTGCAGAAACACTGGGGGGCACTCTATCAAGGGTCCGCAGCACCTCCTTCTGCCTCCCTCAAAGCAGCTCTAAGTCCCTGCTGGATTCTCCTCCCCTGATCTGCCTGGAGTCAGGATCCCCTTCACCGCAGGTCTTCCTCACAGCGTGGCCAGGACACGGGAGAAGGAGATGATGATGGAGAGCATGGTCTGCCCCACGCCGAGGACCAGGGCCTCCAGAGGAGCCATGTTCTTCCCGGCCACGCGGTAAACGCCCGCCACTGCCGCGCCTGGAAAAAGGAGAAGGAAAGGTCATGGACCAGAACCTGCCACATGAACCGCCGCTAAAATATGCTTAAATATCCCAAGTTTGAAAAAGAACAAAGTCACTTTACTAAAAGCACTGACGTGCAGTTAATGAGGACTACTTTTTTGCAACGAAGCAAAGTGTTTCTAAGTAAATAAATGAAGCATCTTAAGCTGCAAAGTTTATGTTTTCACTTAAGGTCAGAACAACAAATTAATATTCTTGTTTATTAACTATAATAAAGACATATAAATAAATAAAATTGAATTTATTGAGGTAATATTCTCATTTGTTTTTTATTTGTTTTTGGTTATTTGATTATTGGCCGAGTGAGTGCTCGTTGCTTTTGTTGGATCTTTGGCCGAATCCAAATTCTTCCCTTTTCCCTACCCCTCCATTTGTAGGGGTATTTGTAGTGGAAGTGGGGTCTGAAACAGTTTTTTAAGGGCCGACTCTCCGAGCGGAGGGATACAGAGCCCTCCATCACGAGGGGGTTCCGCGATGGAGAAGAGGAAAAGCACTTTTCTTCACGTGGGTGCACTCTGAAGCACGGAAATGTACATTTAATTGTAAGTAATGACTTTTGTTTAGCATGACCTTTTCAAAATGATAAAGTCGCTGTTGTTATGGACATTCGAGCACTGGAAGCTCCACGCTAACGTAGTTCCTCATTAGAGGAAATGGGAGGAAGGGATACACACCTTTTTGTGCCAAAACTCCTTACCAGTCAGGACTTTAAGGAAATAAACAATATTATTTTAAATAAAAAAAGATTAAAGAAGTTAATACAAATATGCATCCAAGAGAAACACAACCCCCAAAATAAAATCTGTCCAACACAAAAGACTTTCAGCTTGAATATTTATATTGTAAAAACAAAGATGCACTCTCTAAATTGAATTTTAATTTTAGCTTTTTGGGGGGGGTGGGTTCCATGACTGCACTGAGAACTTTTGAAAAATCTCAAACACATCCCAAATTTTGTTGTTCTTATATATAGTGTCGGTAAAAATGTTTATTTCTGATGTAAAGTTGGAATTTTTAAAATACGATTAGATAGGAAAAAGATCCCTTCTGTAACCAGCCTCTAGTGGTCAACTGGGGAACTGAAATATGTGGTGCCTCTTGGTTTTCTTTAACATTTTGGCGCCCTCTGGTGGTTTGTGGACACGTGTTTGTAACTGGATTTTTTTCAGCAGGGGGCACCAGCTCCAAATGGGGCTCACATTTGGCCACAAGGGGCAGGAGATGCACTCGAAAACTACAGTGCTGTGACCGGACTTACTGGTGATGACTCCCCCAGAGAGGGAGGCCAGGAAACCCCCGCTGACCAGCACCACCGTGATGAGGCGGCCCCACCTGTGGCGCTGCAGCAGGATCAACATGAGCAGTCCCATGGCACCGTACACAAAGAGGGAGGAGAAGAGACACCAGAGGAACACCCAGTACCACATCTCTGAGGAGAACGAGCACACAACAGGATGGAAACCTTTTTTTCAACCAAATTCATTTAAAATGTGATGATTTTGTGCCAAAAGTATGATCATGAATATGGAGATAATTTACTATGATTTACTCTGTTTTTCTATGCTGAGGCGGCGTGTTGAGCCAGCACATCGAAACAAACTGCCTCAGGAGAAATTGGAGGATAAATATTCTTAACCTCCAAAGTTCTGTGGTGAAACTGATATGACTGTGCTGTGTGTCACTCTCCATTATTGAAGACACATTAGTGACCGGACGTAACCTCATGGTAACCTCATGGTAACCTCACTGTCAATCCGGGCTGAGTGGAGTCAGCCTCCCACTGTCCTGCTGTGTTACCCTTTAACAGAATCTCGTAAGCCTGACATCAAGTCAAGAGTGGATTTTCAAACAGCTTGCTCCTAATTGGTGAGAGCGGTTACCATGAAAATGGTGACTCAGACCGACGCGGACTACTCACTGCTAACTGGCGTCGCCTGACTCCAAAACGTCTGTATAATCTGCAAATATTAACTTCTCCTCCACTATTACTTTTTAATGGTTGGCATTACCGTGTTTTGAAAAGGAAACTACCCACACGTCACTGCTAAATCCAAGTCCCTGATTGCTCAAAGTTCAACTGGTTTAACTTTTGTGGCACGTTCAATGGCCGTGCCTTTTGAACATACAGCCAAAGCTCGGACTTATGCTGCATTTACACCGGCTGAGCATTCAAGAACGTGCTGTTCGCGCTTTCATGATCGCAAATTCAGCCAGTGGTGTTCAAACCGGACACACAGGTCATAGTAGGAAGGTGGATTCTTCTTCTTTTGTTTTTTTTATTGATTACAAGCGCTCATCCGTTACATACAATAGGTACAGGCTCTGTGCTTTGTACTTGGAGCCCGTGACTGGATTTAAAAACTTGAAAAGCAACACCCGATCACTAACCGATTCTGGTCTATGACCATTTGCAAAGACTTTTCACTGAAAGTAGCCTCTTGAACCCAGAGTTTTGATTGCAGAAGCCCAAAACGCGCACTTACATGCCTTTACATAGTATTTTGCAGCTACATTCACACTGTTCAAGCGTTCAAGCGGCCACTTTCAATGAAAAGTCTATGCAAACGCCCGTCAACCGAAATTTGTGGGCTTCTGTGTCCAGAAATCTCGCACTTCTGCGTTGCTACGCAAGCTTTTAAGTCGGTTCACAGGCTCTACGTACAAATCAGGCATTCACTGATCGCACCCTGGAAGTTCAACCTGTTGAACTTTTGAGTGCTAAATCGCAAAAACGCTGAAGTTTGACCCATCAAGGACTCAGATTTGGTCATGTGTGGGTAGCATCCTTTTCAACACACAGGAGTTGTAAACATGATCACAAAAGATAAATTTATAATTGCAGTTTGTGCCTGGATGGAATTATTTGACATTAATTCTTTAGTATATCAGAATAAAACTGTGAAAGAAAAGTCTGGAGAAAGACTTTGAGACTCTACCAATTGGATGTGGCAGAAAAGTGAACAGTCAAAAAACTAAAGAAGAAGAAGCCCCTCCCTGCCGTTAGCTTGTCCGGTGTGAATTCAGCTTAATCCGAAGTGGTTGCTTGAACGGAGGTTTCGTAGCGTTTGGTGTGACATAGCATAACACAGTTGATGGAACCAGTCCACAGAAGATCTGAGCAGATGTGTTCTGGTACAAATGCTTAGTCAGCATTACCACGAAACTTCACCTGCAGTTTGCAGAAGTGACAACAGCTCAGAACTGTCCTGCTACACAGGAAACATTTTGGGTGGGAGTTGATGTTGAGGTTCGCTGTTGGGCTTCTTGACATCCGGGTGGGGGGTGTCACCCACACCTTGCAGCAGGGGGGGGGGGGGGGTGGTGGTGGGGGGGGGGGGGGGTCTCTCTGTCTTTCTGCAGTTTCTGCAAACTTCTTCCTGCTGAGTCAGCTTTACTAACTTTCAGTGCCCTCACCCCCCAGCCCCCGCCCGCCATGCATTCACTTCCGCTGTTCTATTTCCAGACATCAATCAGTCTAAATGAAGGAGCACCATGTCCTCCATCAGGCGTGAGCACACCTCAATCCTGCATCCAGAGCATGCTAGATCCCCCCCCCCAATAAATGGGACGCCACCACATGAGGACAAGCAGATGGGGGGACGTCTGCATTATTTGAATGTGAAGCGTGAGGTTTACGTTCACGTGCACGCGCACAGCCCCCCCCATTCCGAGTACCTGTGAAGTGCTGCAGCGCCGCGCCCTGCACCCAGAGGCCAAGCACCTGCTGCACGGACACCGACAGCTCCCGGCTCATGGCTCCGCCCCCCTCGATGCAGAAGCTGGACCTGGTTTTGGAGGACGGCATGGAGGGGGAGGCCCGGGGAGGGATGGGGTTGGGGGTGGGGTCTCTCTTCGGGCCGCGGATCTCCCCGCCGCCTTCACCGGTGCCGCTGTTTGGGCTTGCCTGCGTCCGGAGCGGGGAGGGAAGGGCCCGTCGGCGATGCGCGCGGTGCGGAGGCCATGATGGGATGGCGGCGGGAGCGCGCGCGCGCCCGGCTCGTCCTACATCAGCTGTCCCCGCTTCATCACCCCTTCATAAAGGGCCCGCAGCGCTGTCTGTGGAGGGGAGGAGAGGGGGGTCCGGTTCACGGAGGCGCATCAGCTCCGCCTCGAGTTGCTCCGCGAATAGGAACGAGGCGCAGCGGCGGGCACGCGCAGGACGTCACGACGCAAGCGCGACATAAAAAAAAACACGAGTTTACCTGCTTTTAGGGAGTCGTGACGTCGGTAATGACTGCAGACAATCAACGTGGTTGCTGGGCAACCACCCCACCTCACACACATTCAACTACCCAAAAAACCAAACCAATATGTTTGTCTGTCATCTGTCGCCCTTGACAACGGCCGGATGCAGGACTTCTCCTCTGATTGGCCTCTGCAGCATCACCTGATAATGTGTGTATCAGGCACAACAACACATGACAGGAAGCATTCCCGTTATAATAATATTATTTCTGTATTATTATTGATCTATCACACACATTATTATAGTCATAGTTAAAACAACAACAACAATAAACTATCTGAACTTTTTCTTCATCTGCCACATTTTAAATATTTTAAATACATCTTATCCCCCAAAATTTTCTGAACAAAGCTCTCCTCTTTTAGTTGGCAGGATTCACAGAAAGAGAACCTTCAGATCTTAAGTTCCTCTCTGGTGGAATCCACTCGCCGCTCCAGTCCAGGAGCCAAACATCTCCTGCAAAGTTTGATTATTAATATTTAATTGATCAGCAATATGTCGCGATCATTACTGGATTCATGTGAAATAATGAAAATAAAAAGCAAGGTAGGAGAAAGCAGAAGAACAACATTGTAAGGTGTGCTGGGCCTTCTACGGTGACCCCAGTGACAAAAAAAGCCAATGACCATTGGGTGTGCTGTGGGCCCTGTGGTGCCTGGTTCCAGAGCTGTGGTGAGGACGACAGAATTTGTGAGGATAACGCTTCCACAGGAAGCCACAGGAAGTCGGAGGTCGCAGGAGACCAGAACAGTGTTATTAGACACACTGTGTTTCAGATATGCTTTACCTTTATACAAAAATCCAAATATAAAGGCAGTAATAGCTTTTTGCACCACTGAGCATCACTGACGTCACTTTCCATTCTGCGAAAACTACAGTTTTATTGGAGAAACAATAACAGGAGAGTTTGGAAATGAACAAACCCAGAGTCTGTTTGGCACAAAGGTTAGGATGTTCTGGCTCATTTCCCAGAGGACAGCAGTATTTTAAGAAGAGCTGTCCTAGTTCAGACACCTGACATTTGACTCCATTTAATGCTTCTAATGTGATAAAAAACTAAAAAAAAAAACGACTTTGTTTTTCAGGCCCTGAAGAAGCTTCAAATGTTTAATTATTTGTGGCATTTTGCATTATATGTTTAAGTACTTGTTTACATTTTCTTGCATAAATGTGGAAAAATTAGAATTTTTTGGTATAAATTTACCATTTTTATTTTCCAGGTTCATACATAGCCCTTCATTTCAGGGTTGTCTATTTATTTTTTGTAAATTGTTTTCAAAAGCATGAATTTTAAGCATTTCTTCAAGTTGAAGCATTCGTTTACCTGAACCATCTTTATATTCTGTCTTCAGGGTTGGAAGAAAAAGCTGTTCTCTGACACGGAGGGTCACCCGGGTAAGCTGTAAAGGTGGAGCTGTGTGGGTGGAGGAGACGACTGAGCCTGAGGCCGAAGGACGACAGTCTGCACAGACTGCAGACCTGAGAGAACAGGGAACACCATCAGCAGAAACAGCTGCTGGGGGGTAATCCTGTTGCCCCTAGATGGAGGCAGGTTTGTTTACTGCTCACAAAAAATAAGCGTTTGTTGTTATTCAGGTGTAGTCTGGATGATTTAATGAAGCACAGGCTGCAGCATTTGATGAAAGGGCAGAGGAAGTTTAAATGTCAGGTTTCATCTCTGAAGTGTTTTCCTCTGACCAGTAGAGGGCAGTGTTCTCACACTTTTTAACCATTTCTTTGCGAAGACTTTGTTTTGTTAGCAGAAGAAACTTAGACGCTTTGAAATAACAAAAGCCAGGATGTTGTTGTTTGATTTCTTCCCAGTTTCCTGTTGTGTGAGTCACAGCTCAGAAGTGCTCTGATCTGTGGTGAGGGGGATCTGAACTCCAGCCCGCCAAAATGGATGGCACCTAACTGTAGAGCCTCAGCATCAGGCCATGACTCAGCGGTTCCCCTGAAGGGCAGTGGACAGTGATTCTGGACAGATGGTTTGAAAGAGAAGGCATTTTGGAGAAACCCTCTCTTTACAGAGATATGGAGGGTGCCTGAGATTCCTTGTGTCCTATTTTCATTTTGTTTTGACATCTTTGTCCAGGAGACTCAGTGTTACTGCAGAATGTCACCCCCTTGTCTAGGGGATTCTGAATCTTCACAGATTGACAGCTTTATGTTGCAGCAAAAAGCGTTCTGGAGAACCATGCTCTGTGTATCCCCTTTCACACAAAGACTTCAGACCCATTTTTGTCTCAGATGGGGATTTTGGAGGAAGATGAGAGGTCATTTTATCTTCATCCGCCCTCAGCTGCACGTGGACCTTCAGCGTTCTGTAGAGACATGCCAATGGACTCGTGGCTCGGCATGCATCAAGTCTATTGTGCTCATCTTTGACTCAGAGTAACTGAATCTGTTAGGTGATCTTCGGAGCCTCGGGGACTAGGCTGCTTCTCTGTCCCCTTGTGCTTGTTGACCTGAAATAACACCACTTTGATTTGGCACATTTGCTTAGAGCTCCGAACATCTGGAAATCTTAGACCGGATTATTCCAATCAGGCCACAGTGGGGCAGCAGCGTTAGTTGTTTCAGCGTCCAGCCGGTAAAATTCATAAGTGTGTCTGCTGGGTGAAACACCACAACGATTGGCATGTTAAAACTGTTAAAGACTTTTTGACTAATTAGTGCCATCATAAAGTCTTGGGGCCAACCTACATCCCATCATCACTGTCAATCTGTGATAAAAAATGTTGCGTGGTGAATTGTTCGCTGTCCTTTATGCTTAACATGCAAATTTTTTGTCTGTGATCTATTTCTCTTGAGTCTAGCATGTACTTGGCTTTAACTACAGACCGATATGTTGTTAAATTTAGGTACATTTTGTTGCAAATGCACATTTTTTCCCTGTGATAATCTATTTGTGATAATAGCTTTTAGATTGCTTCAAGCTAGGTACAGCGCCCCCTGCTGGAATTTTTTTAAGTCCACCTCAGTCAGACAATGTCTGATTTGCATTGCCATTAGCAAAATAAAATGTCACCAAAAGTCTGTGTGGTTTCCAAATATTTAATTTATATTTCTTTTTTGTTTTTTTTTTTTATTTGTGATAAAATCGATTTATACTAAATTCCTGCTGGAGCCTGCCCTGCCTTCCGATTCTCTCCTCAGCATCCTGCAGGGACAGGCTTTTGTGTGGAAAAGTGCTTTGTGAGGTGGAGGTGGATGAATGTGCAGTCACACAGAGTTCATGCTTTGTGGAGAGGGCTGGAAGTTCCCAGAGGATCACAGGGAAGTTTTTTTTTTTTCTGTAGTTCATCTTTTGAAAGGCGATTTTAAAGGCAGGTGTTCACGATCGCAGTTTCAACATGACTTTGTTTGAAGTGGCACAAGTTGCCTCGGTTTGATCTCTGCCGCAAAAATAGCTTCGCCCGAAAGACCAGCACCTGACCCCAACCAGCAGCTACACCTGAGAGGTGCAGCTCACTCCCCACCCCCTCATTAACGCTCACGCTATCAGTGACTTTTCACTCCTTCAACATCCTCAGAAACAACAAAACGGGCTGAACAGAGGCGCATTCAAAGGCATTCATTACAGCCAGTCAAAGGAGGGTGATTACAGAGAACTTTGAAGAGTCGCATCAAACGTGCTAAGTGACCGATGATGAGGCTGAAACCAGAACCCGCAATCAGATATGACTTCAGGCGCTGGGAGTCAAATGACAGATACCAAATCTCACTGCTGCCAGGAAACGTTCAGGGCTTGAGTCAGTGTAGGACGGGTCGCTTCACGCCGCGCGCGTGAGCGGATCAGGCCTGAGCGGATCAGGCCTGAGCACACTCTGCCTGAGGCCAGACTTTAGTTTGGGTCAGAGGCTCCGCTGCACCGCTGTCATTTTGCCTCATCTACAGTAATAACCTTTTACTTTGATGGTTGTTATTGTCAGGGAGCTGTTCCCTTTAGCTTAAAACTTGCGTTTATCTGCATGAAACTTGAGCAAAAAAAGCAATTTCTAGAAGATGTTAGCATGGTTTTTGGTCTAGAGCAAGACCAAAGAGGAGGTTTTTGGATGCAGAGAACAAAGACATGTAGAGAGCTGGTGTTAAGAGTAGTAGATGCTGGAAGACAGAGTTAGATGGAGGAAGCTGATTCACTGTGGTGACCCCTGAACGAGAAACCAAAATAAAAGAAGAAGAAGTTAGCAAGGCTTTTTTGAGTCTGGTATTGCAACCATTTTTGTAAACGTAATAACAACGGTGCACAAAAATGTCAACATGATGGCTCTAAAATGTGTTTTCTTTTACATGATTCAGAAACATAAAAAACATTTTCATTCAAATTTTGAGATCCAGAGGCAACACTTTGACTTCCTGTTTGAAGTTGTTTTAAAATGGAAATCATAAAGAGCCATGCAAACCACCAGAGGGGTCAGAAATAGGGTCAGTTCAACTTTATGCCCGGTGGATGAGTTGGAACCCTGTGACCCCAAAAGGATTCAGGGGTGCAGAAAATGGAT
>BSAI01000106.1:10421959-10489487 GCA_036245035.1 Adrianichthys oophorus
TGGATGAATGAATGGATGGATGGATGGATGGATGGATGGATGGATGGATGGATGGATTGATGGATGGAAGGATGGATGGATGGATGGATGGATGGATGAATGGATGAATGGATGGATGGATGGATGGATGGATGGATGGATGGATGGAACACCTGTAAACAAAAGTGCAAACCAAATCAAATGCTCCATTCCAACCACTAAACCCAGAACAGCACAAAATAACTCCAGACTTTTTCTACCCACAATGCACTTTGCACCCAATATCACAATATAAAATGGTTTAAAACTTTTCATTGACCAACAGAAACAATAATGCTGCTACATTCCCAATATCCCCTGTAATTAAAAACGTTTAAAAAAACTGCTTTCAACTTCCTTTTGCCACATAAACATTATATCTTGTGTTTTCTTCTCTGCGGGTAGATTTAGCATAGATTACAACAGTGCTGCCCTGCAGTGGACTGTCCAGGATAAACCCCACCTTCACCCTTACAGTAGCTGGATAGGCTCCTGCAACCCCATGACCCCCAGCAGGACCACAATAATGGGTGGATGGTTGAACTTAAGGGGCAGGAGATTTTTTTTTATTAACGTGCATAATTTTTTAATTGATTGGTGATGGATGAATCCTCAGCATGCTCCTTACTGTGCATTCTCCAACAGGCCTGTTTGTCCCTCCTCCTTTCCCATTGAGGTCTCTCAACACTGAGGTCTTGATAGGATGGCAGCGGCTGCAGAAAAAAAAACAAGATATTTGCAAAAAAAAGTCTCAAATGCTTTTATTAAAACACCAAATTGCTAACAGAACTGAAAAACAATATTTTTGGCCTGTGCTAGAAAGGAAAGATCGTACACACAGAACAATTGTAGTCTGACCCTTCACAGATGCCGGCCTTGCTTCCCTGAGGAGGCTTTCTTGCATCTTAATGCTATAAGTCTTTTGCAGGAGCGAGGGCAGGGGTGTGATGCAGACGAGCTGAACCCCAGACTTTCCACAAGCATCAATGTTCCCGGCATGTCCTGAGTCAGACAGGCAGCCAAGCCGTCAGTCCCTGCAGACCTATCAATGTCTGGATCTGCCCTTCCAGAACCCGGTTCAGGCGGGAGCGGAGAGAGAGCACCAAAAATATCAACAATGTGTGGATTAAAACTGGCTTTCATCAGAACCATTTGAAGTTTAGATAAGCTCTGAGAGGCACGAGTGGAAACTTTACGATTTATCAGCAAAGAGCTCAGGTGAGATCAAAGTTTTTGCGGGACAAACACCTCATGAGGACCTCATTTCATGAGCTTTATCTCCTTTCACTTCACAAACACTCTCCTGTTCACAAAAGATTACAAGATACACGGGAGATACAGGCGCAGAGCTCTCCTGTCGTGAACCTCTCATTTCTGTGATAGCTCATTATGCATTTAGATGTCATTTGAGTCTGACTGAGGTGGATTTTTCTGGGAACCGCTCAGTTCTGCTCTGGTTGGTCTTGTGGTTCTGCCAGGCTTTTAAAGGAACCGTTTTGAAAATGATTTAACGTTGAGGTTCACTTTCAGACCCACACAGTCATCACTGCTAATGCGTTGCCTTCCAGCAGCCTCATTTCCTTCAGTGGTTTATAACTTCACCTCTTCAAGCTGTGCTCCACAAAGGGCCCTCACACAAAAAGCTTCCCATTCTTTCGGTTGCTTCTAGGCTGGGAATTTCTACTAATGTTCTACTCTCTGTCTATTGGGTTTGGTCAGGTAATAACTGAAGTGGACTGAACTGCTTTAGTCCGTTCAATGGGAAACAGTAAATAAACTGGGAATAGAGTCAGAATAGGAATGAGGAAGAATGACTGTAGGTAGTGGACATGCGCTAGTAAACGGTAAAAAGAAAAAGAGTAAGAAGCCCCTGTGCTTGTTAATATGAACACCGTGGGCTACATGCACGTTCAAGAAAACCCGTTTAGTGAACCCAGGTTTAGCGAACGTTCCTTTGTTTTTAACTGTTTACAAGCACGTCTGCCACCTAGAGGCTTGGTGCAAAAGGTCAAAGTGGTGCAACGCTCACAAATCTTGTTCCAGGCTTTTCCTTCCTCATCTCCATTCCGACAATTTAAAAATGTGTTATTGTAGAATTCTGGCCGAGCAGAAAACCCGGTTCTGTTCTCCTACAGACGATTAAGTGGGAAGATAACACTGAAAAAGAGTTTTCCCTCATTACTTCTGACCTGGCGTTGTCCTGCAGGTGAAACAAGAACATAAGCCACCTGAGTGAATGTTCCTCAGCGTTCACGCCATAACATTTCTGCGGTCTTCATGGAAACCAATGACAGGAAACGGGCCATCATTGAAACAAATGGCTGAGCTGTTTGGCAGAAAACTGCAGGGCATTTGCACGAAATCCACCAGCAAACACTCCAGCTTTGTGCTGAGTTTGGGTCATACTGGGAAAAAGCTCAGCAGACTCTCAGTCAGAGCAGAGTTTGTGACATTTGGCTCGCCAATCTCTGTCTGATAAGCCCAGAACACCACACAAGACAACATCTAACAAAGGGAGCAGTTCTGATGCTTGTAAGGTCCTGCTGGAGTAAAGTGACTTCATGCAAATATTTACTTCCAAGATGCCCACAGCTTCTTTTCCTGGAATTCACTGAGTAATGAAACCTGCGATGAGTAACTCTTAACCTTAACTGGGACTAAACAGAACTTAAAGAGCTGCAGTCACTGAGCTATTTCTGTGCACACTTCCCATCATGGGGCCTCCTCATACCTAACCTCCACAGTCATCCAGCAAGCGGAACTCTCTGGCCTTCACTCAAAACCACCACTATTCCTTCTGTAAACAACATTTGCCCAATCAGAATGCTTCATAGCAGGGAAATGGTGCCTTTTTCATGATACGCGTTAAAAAAAAAAACATCATAGAAGTGAATTATAACCTCTTTATAACCCGCCGCAGTTTTTGGACAACTCAGAAACTGCACGCAAGGATTTAATACAAGTCAGTTCACTTTCAAAGTTCATAGTGGTAGATCTTTCAAAGTAAAAGACAAAAAACATCAAACCTATCATTGAGGGAAATTTTATCCTGTTCGAACAGATCGTTCCAACAGGGCCAGATTTCCTTTATTTTAATTTTAAAAACAGTCCATTTGAGTGACCGGTAGAATACATGGAAGACGTTTTGGTGTAAAACTAGAGGGAAAACCTCCAGCAGAACCAGACATAGGAAAAGTGACCATCTGCAGTGAGAGGTTCAGGGTTTGAGAGACAACACAGAAACACTGGAACGTCTGTGAACATGTTCTTTGCTGAGATCTGAACCGTAAACTTTTAAGGCACTGTGGTAAGGTGCATCCACATATGAGCTTCCAAGTCCCATGATGCCGTACTAACCCAAACTCAACTGTTCTGTTTAGTTACTGGCTTTCAGAGGCCAGGAGTTTGTGAAGTTTGCTAAAGTACAGGAACTTTTTTTTGCTATGATTAATTGTAATTAAAACAAATAGGTTTGCATGTTGTCATGGTAACATGTCAATATGGAGACATCTGATAGGGGTGCTCCACTTTCTGTGGGATCCAATGGAATCCAGGCCATAATATGAAGGCAACAAAGGGACACTGAAAATGGATGAAGCCAGAGGGAAGATTTTCTGAATTTTCTGAACATTTCTGAAGAAGTAGAACTTTTCATACTGGATCAGTTGAAGCAGAACGTGAAGAACATTCAGAAGAGGAATGATTTCAGCACATGTAAGTAAAAGTAAAAGCAAAACAGAAAGTAAAGTGAGTGCATGTCCTCATGTTTGTTTTAAAGTAAGGTTGGTAAGGCGACGCTTGTTCCCATTGTCTTTTTTGAAAGGAGCACAACAATGGAGTCTTTTGTTTCTTCTCGGTTCAGCCGTGCTTCCAGGCTCTTGGAGGCTTGTGTTAACTTCCACATCAGTCTGAACTCACTGCGTTGCGTAACACATTTAACTGCAGTGAAAAGCCAGACAAAAGCACTGTTTTTTTTTTACTCATCTGTAGCTGTGTTCCTCGAAGGGCTTTGTGATCACAGAGTTGATGTCATCTGGTGCAGATGGGCTCCGAAAAGCAGCTTCAGCAACAATAAGTGTGCAGCTGCGGCCAAACAAACAACATATTTCTTTATGATGATGGAAATCGCGTACAATTCTGAAAACAATAGATGTTTTTGCAGCAAAATCCTGACAAAGAGCAAAAAAAAAAATCCTTTTTATCTAAGCCAGAGAAGACTTTAAATTTTAACGTACAAAAAAATACCCATCATCACTAGTTCTTGTTTTTAAGCTCCTGGTTCCATTGTGTTTCCATTGTTATTAAGTAACAAAGCAACAAACTGAAAACAACTCAGAGCTTCTGTAGCAGGAAACAGGAGCTACTGGTGCTGCCAGCTCCAGTGGTTCGCGTTTTAAACAGTACACTGTAATAACCAGGCACCCAGATGCCCATAATAACAGGGTTCCCATCATAAAGTGCCCGTTCCCTCCCCTGACTGATGGGTCCGCCCCCTCGCCTGCAGATCGTGGTGCTCCGACCGCAGCGCTTTTACCACCCTGGAAAACTGACCGGACTCTGAGAGAGACCCTCTCTGTGGCGCTGGAACATGATTGGATAAACACATGAGATGGGGGTGGGGAGGTCACAATGTTCCTGGAAGCATCAGCAGGTTTCTGCTCGGATGGAAAAGCAGCAACCTCTTGACATTTAGCAGAAAAACACGGAAACCAGAAAGCGACTGTACTTCCTTAAATGGCCACTGGAGGTTGGTGTAAGAAGGAAGCAATCTTTCATTGACTCCCATGTTTTAAAGATGGATTTTTACACCAAAACAAACTTTTAGGGTGTATTCAGACTGGAAATGACCGTTCGAGTCCGAGTCCTGAACCTTGCATTTTGTCTGTACACAGACTGATGTCAACCGGACATTTCTGCTCCAAACCAAGCTTGTAGACAAAACCATGTGACTAAAGATCTCTTCAGTCAGTCGGGACCAAGCAACAAGAGAAAGAAATCATGGAGGTGCAATCCTTGTCGGGAGAGTTCATCTATTCAAACTTTATATTTCGTTGACCAATTGTAAGATCTCAGAACTAACCAGAGATCAGTCCGATTAGAAACGAATTGAGACCACCTCCAAAGATGGGTCAGAGATTGGTTCCTGGTCCCAGACCAAGGTTTGCTTGGGTTTATTCACACTAGAAATTTGTTCCGGGTTGTTGGAGGAAACAAACTCTGGTTCACAGTAAGCGAACCATGTGTCCAGTCTAAAGACACCTTTAGACTCTGGTTTTAAAGGTCTTTTCAGAGAGCTCAAACATGCACATAATTTAGGAGACCGATTTTGATTGTCAGGTGGGTGAACCTACCACACATGTCACACCCCTTTGCCAAATTTCCACACATTGGACTGTAATGATGGATTGATAAATTTTTTTGCTGCCATCACGTGTGTTGTGTATGAAGGCACTGGGTCATTTAAACCTACCATGCCTCAATCCAAATGGTATTTTCCAACATCAATTATGATCGGTTCATTTCAGTTTGTAACAATTTTCTAATGGTATAGGTTGATTTGATTAACAACTTGCCACAGACAGATTTATATTTTCAACCTCAATGCTAGGCTAAATGTCAAAATGTAAAATCTAATTCTTAATGAAAAATGTACAACCCAAATCTCTGAACAGCAGACGAAGTCTCTTCAAACACATAGAATATGTGTTCTTTTCAAAAATATAAAAACGTACATTTTCATTTACCAACAAATTGTTTTGTATTTATTTAAGTGTAACATTTATTAATAACAATTGTGTTTAGAATTGAGATTTTTGTGGAATTCCTCTGAAAAATATTTTTTTTTATGTATATTGAACATTTGAATGTATCGTTCAGCTTTAAAAATGAGATTCAGATTTACCATTTACTATTTAGATACAACCTCCAACATTTACACGTGGAGCCGTGCAGGACATGCATGAGGGCTGTAAGACCAGTGTGCTGTAGGGGGGACAGAGGAGTTCTCGGTGGAGGTGGGATTCCTTCAGGGATCCACTATGATCACTTCCTAACTCCCAAGACACCTCCCCCCGAAGATAAATAAGTCAGTGTCTACTTAAACTGCATATTTAACAGTTTTAACAAAACATGTTCATTGGTATTCTTTTCGAAAAAGATCTAATCACTATAATATATTCACAGCTCTGAGATAAAAACCTGCTGCTCTCCTCATGTTCATTTCCTTCTCACACTCTAATGGATTCATTTGCATTTCATTATTCCGCTGTTTGGGAGACAAAAGTTTAATTATCCAGCAGCAGCTAACATCACGGTTTGGGAAAGGAAAATGATAATTGTAGAGATAACTACAACAGAGCAAATAGTTAGGTCTTAGAATATTTATTTTTGCTGAGCTCCAAAAAAAACAGTAGAGCTCATCCAGTTGGAAATGTGTTAATTAGGAGCCAGTCTTTGCCAGCAGACCTTTACTAATTGGAGTCTGGAACAGGTCAGAGAATTTCCTCTGAACATTGTTGCAGCTGATGACTTTATTCTTCTTCTTTGTCCATGACTTCACAAAATCCCCATCAAACTAACACACAAATTAACGACTTAAATACAAGATTCGACATAACAAATTACATGATCAAAAACATGAAAACACGTACCTCGCTGGACGCATTCACCATAAAAAAGACGGTGTCATAACTTTTCCCTTCTTTTCTTAATCCTTTCTGCCACATGGAACTCCTTGAGTGGCATTACTACAACGACAATCTCTTAAACAAAAGTTCCACCCCTCAGAAATGTAAAAAAATAAAAGACATAAATATGTCAAATAAAAATTTGCATCCCTGATCTAATGTGTCCTCAGCTACATGGAAATCCCACTTCCCAACCTTAATAGACTATTAACTGTATTTCTTTAAATATCTTGAATGGAGTGTGTGATAAATGGCCCACAGCCGGGAACCATGTGACCCCACACAAACAGAGCATGAGCTTGGCTTGCATGGCAACCAGTAGCTTGGACTCACTTTCAAAGAATGTTTGCATTCATTGATGGAAAAGAGAAGGAAAAATGACTCCTTACCATTCATGTGAATCCACTCAGAAAGAAAGACAAACAAGATTCCTTTGAATTATTAAGATGAGAATCAGCACCTGTAGGTCTGAGGCCAAAGGTTCTCAACCTAAAAAGAATATGCGTTCCAGTTACTTTCTTAACGTGGAAATGTAACTTGACATAAAAACGAATTAGCAACTCCTTACTGCAGCCTCACTCAGTGCAAAGTATTGCTCGTGCCATTCAGCCTGCATACTGAGTGTTTCATCCTGACCTGATCACCTGTTTACCTGACCCTGCTTTGTATTCGACTCTGCCGCTTTGCTGCCTGCCCCGACCTTTGCCTGGACTCTGACCCTGATTTAGCTTTGTGGCCTTTTAGCTGAGCTTTGCTCCTGTCTGAGTCAATAAAACCTGCTGCTCGTGGAACCAGCCGTCTGCCTGCTTGTAACACAAATTCCACACACACGGGTTGTGTAGGCGATACGTAAATGCCAGTAGAATGCCCACACAAACTACACTCTGTCTAGTTTCCTCATTTCTAACAGTTACGGTATGCTGACAGTGGAAGCACCCCAAGGCAGAAGAGTCAGTGCAGAATCGCAGCGGGACAGACAGGACCATAATAAATCCAGTGAAGGATTTCACTGCAGATTCCAGAAGTATTTTTGCTTTGCACATGTAACATATTGTAAAACTGTTGGTGTGTATTTTCTTCCGGCACTTCTTCAGGTTTAGATTTCAGAACCTCTAAGCTCATTGTTTGCACTACAAGTGTTTTAATTATATTGTCATTTTTTTTTAACAGTCTGTTAATTCTGAATCAGGTTTTGTCCTTTTTTGGGAGATTAGAAGCTGCCGCTTGACGCCGTCCACTGAAGTGAAACAATGAGGTCGAGAGAGCGCTCTTAAAATTCGGATGTGACGCACGTACCCAGAATGGATCCACTACATTCCTGAGATGCTTTGAGTAAACATCAACGCCTCCCTTGTTTCCCCAGTGAATGAATGCTTCCAAACCATCAAGTACTCAAGAACTACAGAACCTCAGCCGTGTTCTCATGGTTACTTCTTCTAGAACTCATCCCCTCTGTAAAAAACACGGTGACACCCGCACTGAAAAACATGTTTAAAATGGGCTGTTTTTAATCAGAGCGGGTCTTTAATAAAGCTAACTAACAATGAAAAAGTTTACTTAAAAGTTATGAAAGCAAAAAACAAACGAACAAAAAATACTGCAATATACTATGGTTTTGTAGTAAATCCTGATATAAGGAAATCAAATAAATGATATGTAAGAAAAGCGAGGGATGCCAGCAATATTTAAAAGGGGCAAATACTAGTGAATCATTTATTTTGGATACTGTAAATACCCACAAACGAGGATGTTTGTGTAGTGAGGCACTCCAGTATTTTTAATGACAGTGTATTTTTGAGCAGAAGTTGTGATAAAGATGAGTCTGTTTTTCACAGCCTCAGCAGGAGTCTTGTAGTAATAACAGAGGCTGATGGTGGCAGTTTGCATTTTCAGGCAAATGTCCAGACGTTGCAGAGGTCACACGGAGACGCCGGATTCTAAAGACAAACACTGTGGCTACATCATCTGCCCCATCGTCACTGTCACAGCTTTTGGCATCTTACCTCACTGCTGTAGGATCAGCCACACAATCCCAGACTAAATGTTACTTAAACAGTCACAGAGGCTGCTTTGGAAATGAGTAAAATGAAGGTCTGCAGTAGTGCAAACTAATGGTTTACTTTCTAAGACAAACATGTGAAGATGACCTGCTCCTGCAGGATCAGACTTTTCTACTTAATTGATGTCTCTCTGGCTGTTGTTTTCTCAGCCACACAAACCATATCGCAGTGGGGAGCTGGCTAATCCTCTGATGACACAAGCCTGTTGGTGGTCTACGTGTCTGCACCCAAAAAAGGCCAAAGGTGCTGGGAACCAATGAGCACCTTCTCTGCAGGCCCCCGCAGTTCAGATGACTCTCTGAGCAAAATACACAGAGACTGTTGGATGAGCTGTCCATCACCTGAAACAGCATCACACCAAATACTTCAAGAAAATGCTTTTCTATGTAAAAAAAACTATATTAAAAAAGTCTAAACTTAGCTAAAGGTTAAAGTACAAAGCTAGCACATAGTTTCAACTAACTTTTGCATGTAAACATGTATGAAGTTTGTTTATTTTCAATGGAAAAAACGCTTTCGGCCAATGTTCACACCAGCCTCACCAACATACGTTTCAAGTGACCACGTCCAATGAAAAGTCTATGTAAACACACGTTTAGAGTTTCTGCGGTCAAAACTCTCGGGTTCGCTATGCAAGTTTAAAGTTAGTTTTTGGGGTCTACGTACAAAATGCGTGACCGTTGAACACTAGGGGTGTACCCATTCGTTTTAACAACGATTTGATCCGTATCATTGTTTGTGGTTTCCAATATGATTCATTGTCAATATTAGTTCATTTTGAATGATCTTTAGGACATCTTTAGCCAAAACTTCAACCAGTGTGACTCAGAGATAAATCCCTGGGTGCTGAGCAGTGCAGGTGAAGTTTCCAGATTTCTCGTATTTCTTGCAGGATTAACAAAAAACATAATGTTAAGATACTTGAAGATTAAACTTTTCCTTTATTGTAACACCAAATGATGCCTGACAGATTAATATTAAGAAATATAAGTATATTATTTGCAATGCTTTGTTGGTGGATAGATTCCAGGTAGAAGTGGGTTAAAGAAAGGTTTTCTAATGGTTTTCCTTTTTGTCCTGACACCACTCAATATTTCTTCACAAAACCGCCTCCCCCTCCGTGTTAAATCTCTGATGACCTGAAGGCAGGATCTGTAAACTCTCCCCCGTTGAGGCGCACGCTAACCTCCTGTCAGACTGCAACCGTGTCATGTCTGCTGGATGAGGTGAACGTCTGGATGCAGAGGTAATTCATGCCAACATCCCAACAGGCAGCCTTGTTTCCTCAGATGGTGCTCCTCGCGTTCTTGCAACAGCCTTGCCAGTTTCACAGCTGAAATTATAGCTGCAAAGAATGTATTGATATGTGCTACTTTTTATGCAAAAGTTTGGTCAAAGGTGGAATACACAGAGAGCTGAAGGTCTCTACTGCTGTAAGTTTTCAAGTTTTCTGTTTTTTGGCTCTGCACAAAGGAAACTTACAGATTTGGTAAATCGTCACCTATGAAAGGTCAAATACAATTCAGGCAGTTCAAGTAGAATTACGTAAAAAGAAAAGATTTGTCAGTGAATACTAAATGCTCTGGAGTTGCTTAAGATTTGTTTTTTGGTGAAATTCGTGACTTTTACTTTGTTGTCACATTCAACAAGACTTTCTTCCTCTTTACCTCCCGGATTACAGCATTGTTGACCATCCTGATCAGAAACACTAATATTACATTAAATTTTGTACTTTCGTGTAAGTGAGAGCTTCTTGACTAGGTAAACATCCATGAAGTCCACCTCTGATTAAGGAGACTGGAATAGTTCTGCAGTAGGTGGAAATATGTCCGTGCTCGATTATTGGATCTCAGTGCTGCTGTTTTGTGGACAACTGTATGGATATAGTTGACCACACTATATACTGCAAACACAGGTCCCCTAGAAATAAATCGAAAATTATTAAAATAATAAAAAAAGATTCTTGAAAAAGGCAAAAGACTAGGGGAAGAGAAAAACTGTTTTATTCTGTATTCTTATTTTAAGAAAAAAATTCTAGTAACTAATATATTTTTTCTTAAACAAAGATAACTTTGCCAATAAGATACTTTCCTGATGATCCCTTGAAAAGCAGAAAGTATTTGGTGTCAAATGGTAACTGCACACCTCAGTCGGAAATTCACACCTCAGGAATTGCATGTGGAGTTCCCCAAGGCTCCATCTTGGGGACACTTCTGTTTGATTTCTACGTGTTTCAACTGACCCAGCTAATAAATAATCACAACATTAACTACCATAGCTATGCAGATGATACACAGATATATTACAGTAACACCAGGAGACCGAGGTCTTGTCCAGGCTTTGGTATTGAGGACATTATTGACTGACCCACAACTTTCTTCAGTTAACACATCATGAGAGCACACCAGGCAAAGCTAGAGGCTGATGTTCAATGTGACTCTGAACCTGCCTCAAGTGCACATGACAATACCTGGTTTACTCCCCGTGTTTCATCAGGATCCTACATCCACAGAGGACACTGGATCAGAAGGCAGCAGGATGCTGCATCATTTCCCTTTTGCATAAAAACAGTTTTTAAATTTGACTCCTTGTTTAGGATCAAGATTCCTCCAAGACCTTCTAAATGGAAAACAGGAACCTCGACCACAGCAGAAGAATGAACGCGTCTTTGTCCGTTCCTCCATTCAAACCCAGGCTTGATCTTATCGGTTGGCAGTGAGAGTGTTTGGGACCGCTGCATGGAATGTGCTGTTCTGAACCAGCGGCGATAAAGTAAACAGCCTTTAGCTGCTGATGACAGAACATCCCACAATTCCTCTGGATCTTCTGCTAGTTTCTCCTCAGACCAAAGATCTGGAGCATTCTTGAGGGTGAAGTTTGCAACATTTGTGGGGATTAAGTGGAATTTGGGTAGAAGTTGTGTTGAAGGATCCTCCGTTCAGATAGCCTGTTTGAGAAAACGCTCACAAGCACCTCTATCTCCTCCACACCCCGCTGCGGTGAAGTGTTCAGGCCTTTGGTGAGACAGTGCAAAAACAAAGATGTAAATCTCATGTGGGTGCACCTCTCACACAAACAAGCTCATCCTCTTGCAGCTCCGTGTCAGACTCCTCAGCAGGCGCGATCTGCTTTCATGCTGCAGCGCAGGACTGAGGCCTTGGAGAAACGCCGCAGCCTCTGGCTGAGCTGCTCCAACACGTCTGCATATCGGCCCCCGCAGACTTAGTGAGATATGTGTTGGGAGCAGGGGTCAAAAGGAGAGGGGGGCTGCATACCTACACTGTTTGTTTTTCTCTTTCAGGCTCTACAGATGAGCAGAAACATTCAAACAGCATGGAGGAGTTATAGGTGAGGTGTTTTAAATGTAGGTCAGCAAATATGAAAACAAAACCTGAAAAGATTCAATAAAAACTAACATGCCAAATCATGAAAAGCCACACAGGAAATAAAAGTCTCTAATCTGCAGAACAAATAAGCTGATAAAAGACTTGATGAGAAAATATTTCCCTTAGATACAAGGATGTGTTTAAAGAAAATACATCTTTATTGTTTAGCCCTTGAATGTGACCTGTTCTCATGTCTTATATCAAGTGTTAGTCTGACCGGATAGACAAACTTGGGTTTAGGGCTTTCCAGTGCGGAACTCCTCACTGACATCTAAATTCTGATAAATGAACAATTTCAAAAGGTGAAAATAATCGCACTAAGGCGAAAACCCTGTTTTATTTTTGATCTATCACTGTAGATTTTAATCATGTAAGGAAAACTCAACACCATTTCAAATCCACAAAACCCCACAACAACCCCTCATCCTAAACAGGGACTTCTCCCAACTTTTTGAAGACCAAGGTATTTTTTTATTTTGGCTAAAAATCTTACAATAAAAGAAACCTGGGAACTATAGTGGGTCTTTAATAAAACTGCATCCAAGACAAACTACCAAAAAAAACAAGTTTTTTGTTTCTTTATATTGTGGGGAAGAGGTGGAAGTAATAAAAGTTCCAAAAACTTTTACAGCACAAAGCTACAAAGATGTGGAGAACACGATGGCCAAACAAGAGGATCCACTCTGATTTTTTTTTAAAATAAAGTTGTTTTGTTTTGTTCTCCTGAAGAATAATATACATTTTTCAGCTCAATCTCAGCTTCTCTGTATTTTTTGCTCATACAATGATATTCTATTATTATTATTATTATTATTATTATTATTATTGTTATTATTATTAATAATAATAATACAAATATTACATTCAAGGATTTGCTGAACTTTAGACTCCAAAATTTGGGATTAAGGAGAGTTCATGGAAGAGGGAATGATGTGTCTGGCTGCATCTTTGTTGAGTGAACTGAGGAAGGGTGCACGACCTGAATTAATATTCAACCTGTTTTTTGTGGAAATAGTCACTCATAAGCAAAGGATGCATTTATTCAGCTTTTATGCTGTGTTACAGTGAAATGAAGGAGACACGGCGAGGATTCGAACCCCCAGCCTCTATCAGAAGATGGCGGATCTGCTGCTTCACACTTCTGTCACAAATTGTTTTTCTGCTGATTCCATTGTCTGATGATCCTTGTGCAAGGCCGACATAATTAAGGCGTCCCTGATTCTGACTTGTTTGTATTCATGACATAAAGGCAGGAAACAACAAAGTCAAAACATGAAATCAACAATTCCCAAATATTCAAATGACATCTTCAGAAACAACCCAGAAAGCAAATGTTTTTGTTTTTTTTAAAAAAACAAACAAGAGCAGTCAGCACTAAATAAAATTAGTTTCGTTTTTCCAAATATAATCAAATATAGAAAAAAACTTCCATTATCCTTTTTGCATCCTTTTTATCAATGCAGATTCAGAACGTTTTATCATAAGGATGTCAATTTCTGTTATGATAAAATGTTTGTTTGTTGCTGCAGTTTTTAGTTCCCACTTCCAAATATCCATCTAAATATTTTGTGGTCGTGTTTTTTTATGGTTTCCTTGTTGTGTCTGCATTGTTTTGATGTTTTTTCCTGTCGTCCTTCAGTGTCCGTCCTCTCGTTGGGGTGTTTTGATGCTGCAATGGTTTCTACTCATCCTTCATCATCCGTCCATCTAACACAGGTGTTGTTTACTGTCTAGGTACCCAGTAAGGAGTCATCCCAGGACTCCGCCCCCTCACCTGCATGTCAAGGGTGTGTCACACTCCCTTGGTGGCGTTTCCTTTGCCATCCCTGAAGGCCCAATCCATGCGTTTTAAATCTCAGGTTTCTCTGCTGTGTTTTCCCACAATCAGAATCACAGCTTTTGCCTTTCACCTCCCACATCTGACTGAGACGCACAGCTGCCTCAGGCCCGTCAGTGCTCCACCCTTGTACAGGGTTTCTGCTGGAAAGCGGGGGGACCCATTCCTGCAGTGGAGCGTTGGGATTGCTGAGGTAAATCCTGAAATTATCCTCACATCTGAGGGGATAACAACCGCAGCAGGAAGCAGATCTGTGTGTTTGCTTCCTGAAAGTCAATCAAAGCATTTCAGGGAAATTTATTTTATTTTTAGAAGAAAAAAATTACCTAAAGACAAAGATGCAGAAATCATGAAAAAGTTGGTGGACTAATCCCACTAATTCCAAAAGTCTTGCGCCCCTGTTCTGCTGAGGTGGATCAACAACCTGAGGCCTTCAGAGGCTGAGATGAAGCTGTAGCGGTTGTTGCAACTTTTGCAAGAGCAGACTGACCCGGAGGAGCAGCTTATCTCAGTTTTTATCTTCTGACAGTCATTTTTTTGCAGGTAAAGCTTCAGGGCCTCAGCAGAGCTCAGGGTTCAGTTTGCAAACACAGAACCAACATGACTTAAAGCACATTTACTTTAAAACTGTCGGCATTTCTGACAGTTTTTCTAAATGTCTATGAAGCAGCGGATGACCCATCTCCGTGGTTCTTTAAGAACATGAGTTTGATTCCTGGACACTGACAAGGAGAAAACTGAGAAGCTTTCATCTCTGTGATGAAGACGAGTAGCTCTGCAGTTTAGAAGGAGAGGATGAAGATGTGTTATTATGGTTTGGCAGACAAAAACACAACATTATTACATCCTCTCTATCAAAACCACTATTCTCCTCAGTGCTAAATGAAAAGAAATGTTAAAGAAAAGATGTTAAGAAAAGAACTACATTTTTTCATTAAGTATTAAATGTGTCTCCACTCAGCTTTGTGGTTTTCCAGACTTTCCTCAAAGTGAAGCAGGAATCAGGTTTCAGCTTCTGCTTTGCTGCAAACGTGCAGACCAACAGCTTCATCCTCATGGAGCTCATCTCGGGTTATCCTTACCAAGCTTATCCAGAAGAGTAAAGAAGGAACCCTGCATTCAACCACTTCCCACCAAAACACGATGAAGATCATGTTGGACTTTTGTCGCCATTGCTGAAGAACCTCTAAAGAGAAGAGGAATCCAAGCTTCCTCTTGAAACAGGCAAATCAGAACCAGACTTTTAGAAGACATCGTAGATCTATGAAATGAGTATTTGCAGAAATGCATCTTGGGATTTGGAAGCTGTGCTAATAAACCTGTTGTTGAAATGTAATGACCTGCAAAAATCCACAACTAAAGAATAAAAAATACCAAAAAAACAACAAATAAAAATAAAACAAAAGAACATTTGGATGGATGGACAGACAGAAACAAATAAAAAGAAAATATAAAAACAGGTCACATTCAAGAGCTAAATCCAGCCTCAACTGGGCAAAAACCAGTGCTTGTGCCTGTTCCAAGCCCAGTAAATGTAGATGGTAGTGTCAAGAAGAGCATTCATCATAAAACTTATAAGAGATGTCATTTTAGGGGCTCAGAGGGATATGACGCCTCCAAAAGTCAGCCCCTGCACCCCATAGCGGGTCCGGCTAAATCCTGCCCTGGTTGTTGTTCCTGTGAGTCACACGAGGCAGAATGTCTAAAAAAAAAAAAACAGCTTGAAAACAGCTTTCAGGCAGACTTTTCTTCATCCAAAACCCTGATCCCCACCTGTAGCCTGGGGCTCCCTCCATCATCACCACAGAAACAGGCTAAGCCGCTGCAGAGTAAAGCATTTGTGTCACGGAAAACAGAGCACGCCCATGTGTAAAAAATGTCTGGCCATCTTCAAAGGAGGAGCATTGCTTCGTTTGAACTGAGCCCCACATTACTCTTAGTGGTTATAGGTTGGCACTATTTTTCGGCAGCATCAATGTGTGACTGTAAAGTGTTTTGGGCCTTTAAGGAATCTTGTAAAGGAAGTATACGCCATTTACCTGCTCCATCTTTCACTCAGTATTTGTTATCTACTGAGCACCCTGTAGATGCTCAACCTCTTTTTGTGCGCATACAGATTTATCCTTTCATGAAAGAATCGGGATGGGCTGCACGGTGGCGCAGTGGTTAGCGCTCCTGCCTCACAGCAAGAAGGTTCCCGGTTCAAGTCCTGGCTGGGGGACCTTTCTGTGTGGAGTTTCCATGTTCTCCCCGTGCATGCGTGGGTTTTCTCCGGGTACTCCGGCTTCCTCCCACCGTCCAAAAACATGCTTCATAGGTTAATTGGTCACTGTAAATTGTCCCTAGGTGTGAATGTGAGTGTGCATGGGTGTGTGATTGTGGCCCCTGCGACAGGCTGGCGACCAGTCCAGGGGTGTACCCTGCCTTCGCCCATGAGTAGCCAGGTTAGGCTCCGGCAACCCCGTGACCCCGAAAGGGATAAAGCGGCTTGGAAAATGGATGGATGGATGGAAAGAATTGGGTCCACATCAACTGTAAGAAATTCTACTGACAAAGAACTTGGTGAGGTTGGGAGTTTTTGCAGTGAAGGTATGTAAGAATCCAAACAGATGATAAAAATGCTGATCAAACATGAGAAAATAAGGATACGGAGGTGGAAAATGTGGGACTACTTTCATCTGTGGAAGGATACGGAGCTCTGTTTCTCAGATACAGATTTATGTAGATGGAGGGTTTTTGGTCGAGCATCCCCCACTCTTCTAGGATCTTTAAATGAACATTTGTGAGTTTGAATAAAGAGTCTTCGGTTCTCTGGAGGCGTCGTTAGCGTGACCCCCTGCTCTCAAATAAGCATGTTTTCCCTCCTCCCATCAGGAGTAAAGCTTGATTAGTTGGATGCAGTCTTAGGGGGTGTAAAGGGTCACGTTGGGTCAACATGGAAGCTGGATGGCCCACAGCGTTCAGTACAGCAGATTCCTGCCCTGATTTCTCCCTCCATCCACTCTCTGCTTTGGCTTTGGTGGGGCACATTCAATAAAGGCATCTGTATGTTTAGCTAAACTGGGAAATGTGTTTCTTGAAAGCAGTCAAAGGTAAGCCGCCTACGCTGCTGCTTCGTCCTTTGATGCAGGAAGTAACCCTTTCGCTCCAGCACCAGCAAAAGATCACCGTCTCATTCCACGCAGGGATCCCAACATTTTCCAGAAGCACAACACTTTGAGACTGGAATAAGGAATGAATTACAGCCAGGCCAGAGGGCGCAAATATAAACATCCGGAGCTCGGCGGGAAAGCCAGATTTCAGTCAAGCGTTCCTCCACAGATGGATTTTTCTTCCCAGGCTTTGGGCTGCAATCCAGCTCTGATGGATCCAAACGGAGTCTGTCGGAATGCTTAACTGCAGGCGGCCTTCAGCTCTGAAGGAGCTTTGACTTGATGGAAACCAGCCTTTTTTTCAAACAAAAGTGAAAAAAGTAAGAGAGATCAATCCAAAAACATCCCAGGAAAACAGATCTACTTGGACCAAAAGCGTTTTAGCGCGGCAGCATGATGTGCAGACGTGTATTGCAGTTTTGGAATATTCTAAACAGAAGACAGATTTGTGGCTGTTTTCATCAAATTTATGGTTGCAACCTGTAGGAATTTAGTGACTGTGCACAGCTGCACACTAAGAGTTTCAGTCTCATCCTTGTTTCCACGACCAGAGTTTCATCAATCTGAAAATAACATAAAGAATCTTTAAAATATTCCAATCCAAACCTCTACCTGGGAAACTGGGAAAAAGAAACTCTGGGATTCATTGAACTGTTTTTGACCCGTTTTACTTCTAAATTCAGTTCTATAATAAATCTATGGAAGATAGAAACTTAAATGTCAAAAATGTCCAAAAACTGTGGATAAAAATATGATTCTCTAAATTAATTTTTAATCCAAACTGCAGCTCAATCACACCTCTGTTGATAGCGACTGCCTTTAAGGAGGTGGAGTCTAACCGTCCCTGTGACCCTCTCGTGCCCCAATGGTGGCTCTGAAATGATAAAAAACAATTGGGAAAACAAAAGTAATTTCCAGAGAACAAAATAAAATGTTGGAAAATTGAAACACAATGAGAAACCAGAAAAAGTAGGTACTATGGGCCATTGCTGATTGGACAATGATATCCACGGACAAACGTCATCATCCAATCAGCAATGTCCTTACTTACATTTTTCAGGTTTCCATAAAAAAGAAAAAACATTTTGGAAACAAAATACATTTCCAGAAATCAAAATGAAATTCTAAAAAAACTGAAGACAATAAGAAACCGGACAAATCTTCAAAGTTTCTCAGAGACTGTGGAGTATTTTTAAATTCAACATTCATGAATTTGTCATCCTGTTGTTGCCTTTTTGGCAGCCTCTTATCTCGCGTGTTCATGGCACAAACTCTCCTTTTAAGCTTTATTTTTAAAAGATTTTCTCATGTCTTTTGTTTCACAAGGTCTTAATGAATTATAAAAAAAACCTGGATCAAACGGCTTCTAGCCCATATTAAGATGCAATATTTCCTTATGTGTTAGTAGAGGAACAACAGCTGGTTTATAAGTGTCTGACTTTAGTTTATGTCATCATTGACTCATTTAGTTTTAGGATGTTTTTGTTCTTTGATGAGTCTCAGTTTCAGTTAAATGAAGAAGAACAAAAACAAAGCAGTTTTTAAAACCCCACAGCTCAATGTTTTTATTTTTACCTGAATCTGTTGGTTTAAAGTTCGAGAAACACGTGGACATATTCAAGCTAACCTCTTGGCTTTGAAGAGTCTGAGTTATCAAAGGTCTGTGTGCAGACTCCAGAGCTCACACACAAACAGATTTATGAACCAGTGTTGTTAAACGTGCAAAATTGAATAAAAAAAATCAATTGTAGCATTTGAGTTTTAGGTGAAAACCCAAAAGGGGCATTTCTGGAGGCAACATATAAATACAAATACATCAATATAGCACACACTATTTGATTCATTAAACATGGAGGATTGCAGCTGGTTTGGGGTCTAAACTTTGCCCATCTGACATGCAGGAGCCCACACCTGAAGAGGCCTTCTTGTCATCATGTCCATCGTCGGTGCAGGGTGCTGTCCAAAAGCCCCAGTGTCCCTTCATAGAAAACACACCATGTGTGTAAAAGATGTCAGATCATCTTCAAGATGATCAATCCTGCTGCCATCAACCGTGAAAAAACAACCCCGGCGATCCGTTTGTGAACATTTTCTGTCTTTATCAGTGATCTTTGTGTTGTCAGGTGAATATCTCATCTCTGGACCTTTATGATTTTGAACAAAGCTTGTTTAAACTCATGTTTGGATCTTTAGTTCTTCTGACAGAAACCCTCTCGCAAACCTGAGGAGCAGAAAACAGAAACAGGCGGATCCTTTGGAGCTGAAGAAACTGAAAAGATCTGAGTTTGGAAGAACAAGTCGGATGTGTTCGGGCTGAAGGGAAGGTTGTGTGTGAAACTGTGTGATGGAAAAGCAAACCTTTTGACCTTGTGTTTGCCTGAGGTTGTGCAGAAAGCAGTCAAAGGAGCTTGAGAGAAACAGTGAGGCTCTTAAATCCTCCTCTGTCAAACGTTTGGCGATTCTGTGACGCCTCACCTCAAATGTTTTAGGACACCCCCATCCTGTGGCGCTTAAACTTTGACTCAAACTTTAGATGGTTACATTTTGGATGTAATGATTGTTCTTATGCCCCCTTGAGGGGAACACCCTCAAAGCTCAGTCTGCATCAGGTAGAGGTCATCTGTCATCTCAACAGATGTGCTTCATCTCAACACATCTGGAGAAGTTAAAGGGTTGATCATGTGACTTAAACAGCCTGAGAATTAGATGACATCACCATCTAGCCAATGATGGTGATGAGGAAAGGAGAGGACCAATCAAACGGTGACATCCTCCACAGTCAGCTATGTATTGAATTCTGGGAGAAGCACTCTTCCTCTTTGAGAGTCGTGGCCACAAAATCTGGTCTATAGTCCAGAAGTAAACACCGGCTGAAGTCTGTCCGGTTTTCACTCGTCAAAATCCTCAAGAAAATATCCCCCAAAATCCATCCGGTTTGGTTTAACACTTGCCAAACCAAGAGGACCATCAAGGAAACCAAATTTGGATTTGCCAGCCAGTGTACCTTTAGTTATTATTCAAAGACCTCTACCACCACGATGGGTGGAGGGGGGGATGTTGCGAGGGGTCTCGTCCTCTTTTATATCCCAGAACTTCCCAGAACTCCCACCCACATCGCCCACACAGCTCAAAGGTATGGATGGATCCCCTCCATGAAAACCCAGCAAAGCGAAGCCAAAACCACTTTGTTTTCTTTCCATGCTTTGTTTGGGACTGAAAGCAGCAGCGGCCCAAGCGGGCTGGACCCAGCTCCCGGGCCCACAAATCCTTGGAATGCAGTCAGCTGATGGAATGTCTGAAAAGCAGAGTCTGAAAACTGAGAGAAGAAGAGTAAAACTGTCAACTCGCTGCGAGATGAAGAACAGGCAAGAGACCCAGAGAAGAGACGAGTGATTGAAGTTAAGGAAACTTTCTTTCATTTGACTAAACGGAGGAGAAACTCTGCAAACCCAAATATGAAAAACTGCATGGTTATGGAGTGCTCTCAGATCAGGGTTGGATGAGGCCCTCAAACTACTTCAGTAAAAGGAGGAGGTCTGAGGAAAACAAGTGTCATTTCACCCACACTACATACTCAAAAAACTCACCAAAATTTGCACGCACCTAGGTGAAAATGACAGAGTAAATAACTGAAAGTGGTGCTTCCTTGTTGCTGGCATATTTTTACCAGAATATTGTTAAAAATGAATGCATGAATCGCTGACTCAAGCTGAACAAAAAAATATAACATACAATATGAACATGTTGGAAATGTGAGCATGGTTAACAAAAAACCTTTGTTGCCAAGGAAATAAAAAACTCAATTTTCCTACTAAAAATTAAATAGACCTGTTCGTCACCCCCAGGTGATCCAAAAACTAAATGGTTGCTATGGAGATCAAACCAATGTTTTGAAAAAAATTTTTTTTTTTTCATGAAATTGTCACGTTCGAGTCTGACCTAGGCAGGCCCAGCCCTTGGCTGCATTGCACAATAGATGAAAAGTTTTTTTTGCGACCCCCCCCAGCTTAGACAACGGCAGCCTCAGGTAAGGAGGGGTGCTGCACCATGCAAAGTTATTGATTACATCAAACTTTTGAGTTATTTTATTTATGTTTTAATTACTTTTTTATTTTTAAACTAAATCTGTGGTGTGTCCAACTGCTAAAGACTTGTAAAAAATATAAACTTAAAAAAAAAAACATGATTCATCATCAGCCTAATTATTGAAATCTGGCGCCCCTCCAGTAGATAGAGCCCTAGGCAGCCGCCTAGGTAATCTATGCCCAGGGCCGGCCCTGGAGCTAAGTGGCAAGGGTAGAAGGAAAGCTTGAGGGGCATTTAGCAGCTGTTCAGTCAGCAAGGGCAGGTTAAGTAGGCTGAGGCAGGAGTGATTAGTGCCTTTGGGCCATACAATAACACTTGCAACTTTAATTTTTATTTTAATTTTGCCTCAAAAAAACAAGTGTTGCTCCCGTCTGATCCCCTTCACTGGGGGAAAACCAGGTCATAAAGAATTGAGTTTTTTCTTTATGCAATAAAACGATGGACAAATCAAAGGTGAAATATAATCTCTGATAATGAGAGTCACAGAAACTTCAGTCATAAATGGATTCTTCATGTTGAAGACAGGAACAGCAGATTGGCAAACAGCCTGCATGAGGTTTCGTTCTGCTTCAGAAGGTGGATGTTTCGGCAGAACATTTAACCCCAAAATATTGAGAAAGGATTCTTTTCTGATTTTCCAAATGATAAAAACCTCCATCACAAGAACTGCACTCACACACAAACAATCTCACACGCTCCTTATCGTCTCAATCTCGTTCCCCAGTCTCATTTCAGCCCCACAGAGCTGCCGTCTGTGAGCTGCATGCGATCAGTGGCCTGATTAAAGAAGCATGTTTTCACACCTCAAAACAACAACAACCCACAGATACACAACCCACCTTGAACGGAAGGGGGGTTTGAGGGGGTGGGGGTTATCATCTTGAAAAGTGTCTCATACAACCTCGATCCACCAGAGATACAATTAGGACTCATACGGAAGATGAATGCAGCCGGTTGGATCTGAAGAATGGTGTAGGTATCGTTTGCTGTGAGTTGAGATGATTTTCACCGGCAGGTTCCATTTAGACCATAAACATTTCAGCAGATAAAGACAAGACAAGAACAAGAAAAAAACACCGATATCACCTTCAGATGAGATTTAGGGATTCTTTCTTGTGTTCTTCAGCTCTGCTGTAGATGTAGAGTGGATGAGCAGCAGATTACACACTGTTAAGATACGTTCACCCTTAGCCGTTCATGGGGCCACTTCCAATGAAAAGTAAATGTAAATGTAAACACACAGTGCAGTTCGGGCTTCCGATTTTAAAACTCTTGTGTTTAGCATAGCAAGTTTTTATGACAGTTTTCAGGTTCTACATACAAAACGTGCAGCCATTGAACAAGCGTTGCAAGTTAAACCAAGTTGAACTTTGACCAATCAGGGACTCTGATTAGGTAGTGACGTATGATTAGCACTCTTTTCATTCACAAAAGTGCCAACCGTTTGAAAATGGATCATAGAGAAAAAACGTATATTTGTTCTTTGTGTATGGCTGGAATTATATAACACTAAGTCTTTCATATATCAGAATACAGGTGTGTAAGGAGGTGGGAAATTTGTAGTGACCTCATTGCAACCCGTCCATTGCTCAATTCAGTAAGTTGCAACCCTACTTCCACTGAAATGTCCAACTCAGAATTTAGTTAGTTTAAAGAAGTTACACAAAAAAACCCAGAAACATCAAGTCATGCTAAAATAATTATTGTTAGATGACAGTGAGCCCCTGCGACAGACTGGCGACCAGTCCAGGGGTGTCCCCTGCCTTCGCCCTGAGTAGCCGGGTTAGGCTCCGGCAACCCCGTGACCCCGAAAGGGATAAAGCGGATTGGAAAATGAATGAATGAATGAATGAATGACAGTGATTGATCAGAGTCATTTGGAGTCAACGTTTCTATGGCAACTAGTCTCACCAATCAGGAGTAGAGCAAGAATGATTATCCCAACAAATAAAATGACTGAGTAAAAGCAGTTTATCTTTCAATAGAAGTCTATGGAATTTTGGCTTCTTGGAGCCAGCTGATATTTCCTGTTTGGAGTGTGAGGGGGAGGTGTCACTCCGTCCAGTTCTCTATCTACAGTCAAAGCTCACAAAAGAGAAAATTAGCATAAAACTTTCAGGTTCAGCTCAGGTTTGATCATCAGAACCTTATTTTTGGAAGTTTAAGTATCCTGATTGTCTGAGTATCTCATCCTGAGCACTAACAGTAACTAGTAGATGAATTAAAAATGAAAATTGGCTAAAAACGGAAGATAATTGACTTAAATCCCAACTAAGAAGAACACGGAGGTCAGTTTTTGAACACTTGTAAATGAGTAATCTTCCACTGCAGGAAGCAGAGCTTGTCTCTGGATTTTTGGGGACGGTCCCTTCTGCAGGGCACTGTTTCTGTTCCCTGTGTGGAACTGGCTGTTTGCAGGATCAGGGTGTCGCCTGAATCCTAAAGGAGCTCCTGACACTGAGGCATTATGCTGCAGCAGCTGCTGACAGAATGATGAACAGTTGGCTCCGCAGCCCGATATGAGAGTCATTCAGAGGCGAATGAGTTGCCGGGGAAGGAGCGCCGGGCAATGAACACTGAATGAACAAGAGGTAAGGCTGCAAACATTTAACCCGAGCATTTTAGAGACGTCCTTGGTGCCCCGTGAATTCGCAGTCTTCAGACTTTTATGGCCTTGTTTTTAACGCCAGTGGGTCACTTATACCACTGCCAAGCTGAAGGCTGAGAAAAGCCGAGATTTAGATGCTTCTTGGAGGCTTTCTAAGGTGCGCTCTAACAACCTAACATTGGTAAAAGCCTTCAAGATCAAGGCTCCATCAGTCTGGAGCTGCTGCAGCAGACATGAGTGACAAAAAACAACATCATCCGGTGAGAACTCTTGACACTCAAATAAATCCAAAACTGGACACCAAATTTTTATAATCTTAATCATTTGAAGTGATGATCAGATTTCACACCTAAAGAAACGGCTGATCCATGGAAAAACACCAAACCCACACGGGAAACTGTCAGTATGCAGTTAAAGCTTTTCACAATAAAAAGAGATGCCAGTTTTTTTCACTAATTTAGTCAGTTTACAGCTTCAGACTGTTTAAATATAGTTTAAAATACAGACAAATTTAGCTCAAAGGGTAGGAAAAGCAACATAGAGCTGCTAACTCATTACTGAAGACAGAAATGAAAGAAAATGTCCAAAATCAGTAGAATTTTTGCTTAAAGTTGCACTGTGATCATATTTTGATCTGTTGTCAATTATTATGCCGTTTTTAGCCAAAAATCTACAAACTTGTGTTGTTTTTAGAACATTGTCTCTGAACATTGTCTCGGAAGTAGTTCATTAGTAATTTACCTTTAAGTTGTGGGCGGGACCGTTGGTGTGGAGCAACTCCACCCCCTTACAGACAGCTTGTGGCCCACCCAGTGTGTTTTCTATGTCACAAATACATTCTATTTTGAAGGGGACTTTTTTTGTCTGCTTCTGATTCACAACAATTTGAATATAGAAATACTCACAAATACAAGTTTTAGCTTAATTATCTTTATTTATGTCCTCCATCATCAAAACAATGCCACAAGAATATGTCACAAACACCAAAAACACAGATTTTCATTGGAGAATGTCCTTCGTTGGCATGTTGTGACCTTTAAACACCCGGATTGTCGGATTCTCGCTTTAGTGTTTGATCAGTTTAGTTCCACACACTCCAAAAACCTCACGAAGTTATCTTTTAACTCTTGCAGATTAATTCAAGATGATTTAGGACGACTGTGACTCATCTGAATGACATCTCGACCTTTTTTTTTGACATTTTGGAAACTCCCTCTTGTAAAGCGTCTGCAGGCACGTCATGCTGCAGGAAGGCTGGATTCATTCAGCACTTTTTTGTGGCAGTCAGCATGGCGTGTTCCAATTGCCTCAAAAAGGAAATGTGCACTAAATGATGCACTTTAACATTTGGGATGGGTTTTACACCCTGCTGTCAACCATCAAAAGTTTGGTCTGCAGCTCTAATGTGGGACACTCGACTTCCTTCACATCATCAGTTATTCTTTTATTTAGCCTGATTAGATTTCAAGATGGCCCCCAGCAGAGAGGACATACTGTCCATGAAGAGGGAAACTTTTTTTACTAGACGTTGGACCAGTAGGGACAGCAGTCACTCTAGGTTTGTTTAAAGTCGTGAGACAACTTTAGATTACAAGATCAAGATAAGTGCACAAACACTTTTGAGGACACGTCTTTGTCCTGTGATACCATGTACACTTAGGACTTCTTAATCTTTTGTTTTTTACAAACAAATATATTTTGTTTATCTTAAAGCAGAAATAAGAGTGAATTGGGAGGAAGCGGCTATCAAAAGGGAACCTGAGAGAGCAACAAGACCCGCTGCAATCAGCTTACAGCCCCTACAACCCCAACCTCACATTACTGCAACAAAACAGAGAAAAAAATATCGGAGCTAAAGCCACAAGAACATGTAAAAAACACCAAAAATACGATTTTCATCAGAGTGGGTCTTTAAGGACGTCGTTCTCTTGCTGTTGAATTGCTGGCGAGTGGAGCTGCAGCTTCACGCCTGACATCTGAAGTTAAAGAAACACTGAAGCGGAGCGACCCACAAATTCCTCAGAGTCTCTGGGAGTCGCAGGGAGATACCCAGACAACCAGAGGACTGTTGTGTTTTAAGGGGGAGGGTGTCATACATCTGCCTGAGCAGTTCTGAGGGAGTCTGTCACTGCGACTCGCTGCTTCTCAGATGCCAGCAGAAATCCTCTCTTGGCCACAGATTGCAGACGTCCCTGCTGGGACTCATGCCGGATTTTGGGTTTTAAGTCACCATCTGAGGACTGATATGGAGGGGGGGGGGGCAATCCTCCTACACCAGTTAACAAAGAACTGTAGTTTAACAGTTTAACAGAACCCAGGCTCAAATAACAACAAAGAAAAGAAGGGTTTTTCGGATTGTTTTCTGTGTGCAAGAAGGAGCTGTCTCCGAAATTTGATGTCATGATGTTTGATTTCTACGCTTCAGTCTTCCATTACATCGAATTCTTTTATTTGTCACCATACTTCCACCGCCGTGCTTTACAACTGCTCTTTAGTTTAGTTCTATCATGAACTTTTTGTGGAGTAAGGTAAACCTCAGAAGTGTGAGTCTGAGACCCCTGACCTAGATCAAGGCCGACATAGGCTGAGATGAATTTAATTTTTTTGAGATCCTTCCTCCTGATTTCTCCTCTGAACTGATGATGATCTGAAGCTCCTGACCAACTCTGACCCTCTGAAGCATTTGGTTTCACTTTACTGAAGCCTTGCTCTGGATTCTTTTCAATTCTACTTATGCCGGGGTCTCTGCGGCCTAAGAAGGTGATTAATGATGTTTTTGTCTGTGATGCAACAGACGGAAGGATGACTCATGTTTGTTGTAGGAAGCAGGTGTTCACATGGCAGCCCCCTCCCTCCATAGTACCCACTGGTGACCCAGAGAATAACTCCAGCTGAGTCGCTGTCCAAACAGGACGTTTCAGAGGAGACGAAGCTTGTTTAGCTTCTAAAAATTATGTTTTTAGTGTTTTTAACATGACATTTTTCTGATGATGGAGGACACGTATTAAGAAAATTGAGCGCAAAATAGCCTTCCTGAGTATTTCGTCATTCAAATCATTGTGAATTAGGTGCAGACACAAAACTGCCATTTGAAAAAGAGCGTATTTGTGAACAAGAAAACACGCTGAGCGAGCCACAGGCTCTTTACTCTGAGCTCTCAGCAACAAAGAAGGAAAGGGGGGCGGGGTTGCTACGCGCCAAAGGTCCACATCTCAGATGCAAATTTCTTATAAAGTCCTGCCGCTCTGCAGAAACTATGTCCTAGAAAATGACACAGGTTACAAGACCACGGGAACACTTTTAAAATAGATCAAAAGACGATCGAAATGGGTATTGAAGGACCCTGGCATTGTATCCAGTTGCTCTGGAAACATGAGCGCAGTCAAACTGCCAAAGACATGATGAATCCCAACATTATCCCTTGTTTTAAAGGAGGAAAAAGGGCCTTTAGAAGAAGACCTTTTTGCATTTTATAAACTCAGCAATTCCGTGGGAAAATGTGGTTGGTATTTGATGATCACGCCTCCTGGGGTGTTACCTCGTGAACAATGATCCTTTTGAACTAATTTGGAAGGAACTCATAAAACAAAGAAACATAAGCAATCTCTCCACTTTAACAAAGTAAATGTTGCAAAAACCATCTTTACTGAAACTATAACTAAATACAGTTACTCATTGTTGATATTGTACATGCAGCATAAGCAATCTTTACCCAATATGCACCATTGATGATCTGATTTGGAAAACTGGAATGGTCAATTAAATAAAACTCCTATACACTGTTTTATCTGAAATGCACATTTTCTTGTCGTCCAAATTCCTTTTTTTAAACCTGATATTTCAGGATTGAACTAAAATAACTATGTGGTTTCCAGGACTCTTTTTAACATTCTTTCATCGCCACATTTCTGAATTTTGGATAAAATGAGTAATTTTTCTGCCATAAATGTTGATTACACTGATTTTTTTATTTACAGCAGGGGAAATCTATCTGAAAACGCTGATCCAAAACTTTTTATGCTTCAGAATATGGAAGACGACATTTGAAAATGTCGGATTTGTAACTTTTTTTTATTACTAATTTAAAAAAACAGCTCTTGTAAGCTATAAGCAGTAGAAATGCTGGCAAAGAACTGGCTGAGAAAGCTGGCTGAGAAAAGACCTCAAAATCAACCAAAAGCACTCCAACCTGACCTGTAAAGCAGGGTAAAAACAGAGAAGCTGAGAGAGATGGAGGCAGTTTGGGGCTAAAGGTGCAAGCAGGCGTGAACGTCGAGTTATCACATTTCCGTTCTGATGGAATATTCTGCATAATGACACTTCCTTCACACCCAAAAACAAAGTTTTACTTCCTGCTCCGTAATCTTATGAAGAAAACAAGAGTGCAGTAGGCTTCAGCCGTTGCAGTGAAGCACAAATGATGTTAGCAAAGCTGAAACAATGAAATAAAGAGTTACATTTGACAGTAAACTCTTCAAGGATGAAGTTTTAACATGATGCATAAACATTATTCACCAGAGGAAAAGCATTTGCTTGTGGTTGGCCAACAGGAAGTGTACACTTACGGCCTGTGAGAAAATAAAAAGATGATTTTCAAGACTGCACTTCTTCCATCTCAGCTCTACCTTTAGAGCTCATCTGTTTTGGTCTCTCCCAATATCACAGTGTGTCAGAGTTCAAGGTTTTCTGAATCATTTATGTCACAATAAAAGTAGTGACAAATGAACAAACTGCCACCCCGTTTTCACCAACTTTTATTTTGATAGCTGTCAATTTGGAGTACCAAACCCCACGTGAAAGCCTCATACATTTTAGAAAATTAAGCTTCATTTTTATCTTTTCTTATAGCCCAAACCCTGTCAAAGCATTATAGTTCAATTTAACAATTGTTTTTTCGCTTGATTTGTGATTGTTGGATTGATGTTTGACATTTAAAAATTGAATTATATTGTTCACTAAATATCTTAAAAGCAAAGTCTTGGTTTAAACATATCTGAGAATGAATACCTCTTCAAAACCAAATATGAATTCCAGATATCATCATGTTTACTTTTTTAAATGAACCTCTCCCTGTATGATTTTTCGCCTATTTTATTTCATTTTTTAAATTTGAACATATTTAATGCTAGTGTGCTGATACACATTAACAACACAATGATTTAAAACATTTTGATTGATTATTGTAAAAAATAGAATGTGGCTTAAAACTGTTTCAGTTTAAATTGTCTTTTACTGTAGGCTTCACATTATGATTTGCTTAAATTAAAGACACAAATCTAGAATGATTTTTAAATTAATGTTCTTGGCTTTTTACAAACTCACTGATTCTCACTGTTGTCATCATTTTGTTACTGCATCCCAACAGTGGATGTCTCTTTAAGCTGTTTTGTTGTTGCTGCAGCTCTCGTAGCATGGACTCAGCTCACAATTTCACTTCTACCCCTTGCAAGTTCTCAGAATCCAGAGAAAAATCCAAAGTTTTCAAACCCCCAATTATTTTTTTTGTTTGTTTTGCAGACAAAGAGTGAATGAATTTGAGCATTGAGAAGCAGCCAGCTGCATGTGACCTTCACCTGAAGGTAAGAAAAAGAAATGCATCCGCAGCTTTTGTGCCATTGAGTGAAGGGTCTTCAGAGGTGGGAGCAGCTGCAAAGAAGAACTGGTCTCTGTTGATTTTAGGCCCCATCTTAGGAACCTGGAGCTGACCTCACCGATCACACCGGTGTGTAAATTTAAAGGTCAGATACAAAGTGTGGGAGGGGTACCTCAATTTAGTGCTTTAAAAACAAACAAAATAAAAAAAGAGGCACTGGAAGTAATGGGGAACTCTGTGTTCACGTCTCCTGGTTTGTGTGAAGCAGTGAAGCAAACTCGATCTGTGCACGAATGAGAATAGACGTGAATGAGCGGGTCAAACCATGTTGTAATGTGACTCATTCGTTTGCGTTGGGCTCAACTGAAGCATACATGAGGTCATCAACGTCCTACCTTCCAAAAATGGGCGGGGCAAACACACCTCCCTATTACAATTGACTGTATCATTCAAGCGTTTTTTGTAACACGTGTGCTACTTGTTCCAGAAAAATGTGATAGATTGATTTTAGGATCCGAAGATAATTGCATACATTTATATATTTTGGCATTGGTCAATAAAATGATTAATTCTTAGCTATACAAACAGAACAAAACAGATCAGCAGGAAACGTCTGCAGTATGGAGGTATTTTGAAATGTCAGAGGCAAACAGTACACTTGCTATTTGTAATGTTTGCAAAGCAGCAGTAAGGTGTGGTAAAGTCAAACATGAATTTTAGACTGGAAGCTTATTATTAGCTTTAAAACAGCAGAAATTGTTTGTTCTTTTTTCAACAAAGGCAAAAAAAGTCAAGCAATTGGCAATATATATAAATGCATGATTGAATACACCAGCACAACACAAATGAGCCAAAGACTCATATCCTTAAAAATTCCTTCTATACGCCACTAAAAACACTACACATGTATGTGGGGAATGAGATTTTTCAAAAAGGAAACAAATATTTTATTAAATATTGTGTTAAAGTTTTGCAGATTTCATATTCAGTAAAAAGAACTAGTTGTGAATTGCAAAGAATTAATTGATTTTAACTGAAAAAAAATGAAACAACTTGAGAAAATATTAAGTTAGTTTTCAAAATATAAATAGACCTGAACTACTATTCTGTCACCCTTCTCACGTTTGTAAGCCTGCTTTTATTTTCTTAAATGTCAGTGTTTACGTCACTTTTTTAAGGACCACAGGGTTAGGACTGGGTTTGGGGGCGGGGCCTTGATTGGTTTCTGGGCAATCAGCGACGGGCTGTGGGGGTGAGCGATGCAGAGCCGCTGCTGACTGCTGAAGCCGCTCAGACGTCGGCGCACAAACTCGTGGAAGGAGCATTTAGCCTATCTCTGGTGCCGAATGGATCGTTAGTCCGAACAGAACCGTCTCTGGATCGGCCGTTCTTCAGATAAGAGGGCCTTCGTCGCATCCAGGAGGATTTCCTTCACTTTTTCTCTTATTGTCAGAGACGTCACACGGACGGCAGGATGAAATATAAAGTAAGTGGAGGGATTGGACTCTTTTAGCTTCAGCGGTTAGCTGATTAAAACTGATTTCAACTCAGGAAATTGTTTAAACTGCTGATCCGGACTGAGACTGCGTGGAAGACGTCTGCTTAGAGAGGCACAGACTGACTTTGAAAGCGTAGGAGCGTTAAAGACACTGGTTATCTTCATCGTGAAAGCTGCGCAGGGGCGTCTACAAGAACACTGCGGGCTCCTCTGCGCCCCATGCCACCATAGCCCCCCTGAAGCCCCCCAACCTCTTTCTTTGAAAAAAAAAAAAAAGTAGAGAAGAAGACTGTTAAGTCTTACATGTGTAAATTTCACTTAAATAAATACTTAACCAAAGAAAACAAAAACAGGAATACTGTGGAAAGATCAATTTGTTGTTAGTATTTGTGATATTTCCATATATTTGACATTTATTTAATATATGTTCAGAAAAATATAAAAGTTTATCCTTCAATGAATCCACCTCAGTCCTTATCTCAACAATATATCATATTCACGTGTTGGTGGTTTAAGGACGGCGTGTACATTCTAGTGTTGTTGCCGTGACAGGCAGGTGTCCCTGGTTGCATGACCACTCTCGGTTTTTTAGCCTTCAGTGTTGTGAATGAGGCTTTCACTGAGTAATCATCATCATCACTGAAGGAGCTCTGATCTCCATGGTTATTTACTTTATTTAAACAGGAAGTGACCCCGAGTGGTGTCTCCGGGGAGAACTCTGACACCCTGGTTTCCTTCCCTTGTACATACGGATTCTGCTTATTAATAAACACGTTTACTTATGTTTACTACTACCCCCCACCCCACCCAGGGGTGGAGGATAATTGGAGCTTGGAAGTTGCCCTTCTGAGGACCAGGTTTACGTCACAGCTGGATGATCAAGTTCCAGGCTGCGCCAGAGTTTACTGCGTCTGTCAGTTATTTACAGCGAGCTGGGCTCCAGCAGCACGTAGCTGATGTCAGACTGTTTCCAGCAGGTGTTCAGGTGAGGCTATTAGCCGTCCGTGCAGCACAATGATGCGTCTAATCTCCCGGATGAGTCTGCACACGCAGAACAGAGGCGGAAACACGATCCGAGGAAAGAAAAACACTGAAAGGGGTGAGAGGAGCTTCTGTGAGAGCCTGGAAACAGATCTGTCCCAATGCTCAGACATGGATCACATTCATTCTGTTCCCAACGATCCCGAGAAACACAGCACACTCAGTCCAAAGGAGGAGGGGGGGGGTGACCTTTTACTAACCCAGTTAATCAACATCTGAGAAACTTCCTAAGGTTTACCCCCACGATGGCTTCAGGAAATGTCTTGAAGATGAACCAGAAGAAACAAAAAGCTTGTTTCCTTCAAGAAATTTCAGCACTGACATCCTGTTGTTTCTAGAAATGTTTGGTTTGGTTCGAGTCACATTTCTGGTTTGGACCGGTTAGCCTGACTGCACAATAAACTGCAAATTAAAAAAAAATACACATATCATAAGGATGGGGCAAATTGTGATAAATAGTTACCATAAATGTTAATACAAATGTTAATACAATCTCATGGCAGCTTGAAGTATTAAACAAATCAAAGAGAGCCCTTTATGCATTTGACCAAGCGTATGCACCCCTGTACGTTGTTGACCAATCAGATGGACCCTTTTACAGCGTTAACCAATCCAATGGACCCTTTTACATGACTTATGTTTAAAAGGAAATTATATATGAGTTGTTTTTTATTTTATGTGTTCATGTATCCCACGTCATGTCGTCATAGCGATATCGGTCACAAAAATTGCACGTTTTCTTTAGGTTGTGCGTCCCTAGTTTTAGGGTGACTTGAGTACAAATAGAAATGTGATGAATCAAATCGGTTCCTTTGGTACTAAAGAAAGACCCAAAACATACATGCAGGACTGAGCTGAGCCTAAGAGAACCACACAACATTTTGACCTGCCACTCAGTGGAAATGCTAACTTTTCCTTTTAAAAACAGGAGCCAGGTCAGTTCACCATGTAACCATTTGTGGCACTGTCAGTCTCCGTTATTTTATAGAGCTACTATTTGTGCAAACATAGGGGATGTTTCTGTTTGATTAGTGACGATTTTGGAGCAGAAACCTGCTTTAAATGAGCCCAGAGCAAACCAACTAGTCACATGACCACGGTCGGGTCTGTTTCTTCAAAGCCCAAACCTTGAAGAATCTAATTAAAATCTGCTTTTAAATCTCACAGATCAGACTAAGATAGTGTGATTGACAGTCAGCTGATACAAAAGGAGTCAGGGGAGGTGGCAAGGGGGCTATAGTGACTTGTAAACAAAGAAGATTGATAGGTTGAGCAGCCAATGACATTCATTGGAAAAGAAAAAGAAGTGCAGACATGAAAGTGAGTCTCCTCCATGTTTTTTGCATCTATAAAACTGTGCTAAAGTGCTACAGAATGATGGTTCTTGTTGCCACGGTTACCAGAGGTACCAACATCAGGAGGTTCTGCTCAAACTGTGCTAGTTCAGATGCCTTTTGATTGGACCTCAGGCAGGAATTTAAGACTTTTTTTTTAACGGGGCGGGGGGTGTTAAAAGGGATTTTTAAGAGCATCCTCGGCCTCCTCTGCTGCAGAAATAACTCCAGCAATAAATGGGTGCACCGTTTGTAAGCTCAGGCTGCCAGCAGCAAACCAGTTAGATGCAGGGGAGGTGGGGGCGGCATTGTTGTGAGAGCATAGAAGAAGAGAAGAAGGAGGAGGAGCTGCGAAGCTGAAAGGCTTATAGAAAATGAAAGGGAGCGGAAGTTATGAGGGAATGAGAGGGCAAACGCAGTGGTTTGTGTGTGTTTAGAGGAAGGGAACAGGCTTTTTCTTATCAAATTCAGTGGAGGAAAACAGTGAAGGTGTGAGACTGACCGGTTCTTCCCCCCACTCTCCTGTAAGTTCAGTACATAATTTGTGTCTCTGCTAAAGGTCATGACCCCCCCTCCCAAGTGTCCCGCTGTGAAGTGGCGTCTTGTGCTGCAGGACATTATTGTCCACCTTATCCATGTTCAGGATTTTTGTGGGAACTTCTCTCAGTGCAACAGTGAACAACCCCCCCCACTAACACACACACACACTATGTGTCCTCAAATGAGACTTCCTTATTAACATGAGAAAACAGTCGGTTTTTATGGGGTGGGGTGCAGGGACCCAGACAGTCTGTAGTCCTTTTTTAGAAAAAGCGATCTGGTTTTGGGCCCTCCGGGGGTCATGCCGGTTTGAGCAGCAGTTGGACCCACCTGAGGTCAGGCCGCGTGTGCGATGCTGCTTTCCAGATTGTATCCAGTCATTTACGGAACCCCTCCCTCAGGTGTTGTCTAGAATGGGAGGGGGATCTTCTCCACTAATCCCAGATCCTCGTGGCTCCTCGTCTCTGCGCAGCGTGAAATCGGGCGGACGCTGAAGAGAATCTGCAGCTCATTTGTTATTCTGGCATGTAAAATAACCAACGTGGTCTCACAGAGATACTATGAGCGCCCCCCCCCCGACTGGATTAGTGCTGGTCTCTGAGGGTTACAGTGATGCTGCTTGATTTGATGATCTGCTCAGGTTCTGATTAGGTTTTGCAAGCTGGCAGTGGGGGAGTCCAGCTAAATCAGCCTGTGCTTACTGTAAGTTACAGAGAGGCGTTTCCTGTGAGGGAAAGTGAAGCAGAAATTGGTCAGGGTGTGATGTGACGAACCATTAGCAGTCCTGAGTCCTCAGTTGAATGTGAATATAGAGGCTTTGTTTAGAAAGAGGAGCTTCCAGCTCTCCTTTGTTCTGTTTCTGCTGATCTGGATCTTCTGATTAGAGTTCAGACAAATTTGGTCACATTTAGAGTTGAAGAGGTGTGCAAACATCAGAGAAGACATGAAGAAATGTTTCAGGCCTTTAACCTGTAACAGCACACCTCTATGAGGTGATCCTGGATCAGACGAGGTCTGAGATGGAGACAAAGGATTCCTCAAATCCTAGAAAAGATGAAGCATCAGCTGACGTTTGTGAGATTGAGCCGTAAATGTTGCAGCTGATGACTTTAACCTTTACTGTGGACTTTCAGTCCCTCTGACGTGGACTGACTTTATTGATTTGCTGTGGAAAAACTCTGCCCAGGGCGACAGGGCCCCTCCCTGACCGAGGTTATATTCGGCATCACTTCCCGCTGTTTTCAGCAGCAGCTCCGTCAGTGCTGATGGACAGAGAGCGGAGCTTTTGATCGTTTCCATCACCCGCTGATTGCGTAAGTCATTGATGGGACTTTCACATTGGGTTGACTGCAGCATGAAAATGCCCTCTGCTGCGCTGCCTACCAACGTGGGACAGGAACCCGGCTCTTATGTGGCCGTTTTACCAGAACCGTCCACGGCCCATTTATCTGAACTGGCTCTCAACCGCAGCAGGCCGCACTCCGAGGAGCAGCTCGGGAAGCCATCAGGTCCTCATTACCGTCATTACTATAATTATTTTCTATATTTAGCGCCGTGAATCGAGGCCGCAGGAGCCTGCTGGAGCCGCCCCGGGACTCTTGTTGCTGCGCTGCGGCCCACATTGTCCTGACTTTCTCACAGTTGCGCTTATTTCGGGAGCAGGTTGTTTGTTTGGGATTCAAACAGGAGGGCCCCGGTTGCCGTGGCAATGTGGGTTTCTTGTACCTCGGTGTGGTTGTGTGTTTGGCCTCTGCAACAGGGCACTCGCAGTATTTGTTTGCTTGTTAAGCTAAGCTGCCCTCATCATTATTAAACTGATGAGCGCCCCAGAGAGGAAAAAACCCACCCAGGGCGTTCTGACTAGAGGTAGAGGAGAGGCCCCAACCCCGTGGAATGGACCTTCCATTCCTGGAAAGGTCGGCCCCAAAACGGCGGTTTGTGTCAGGTGAGAGCTGTGAGTCAGCGATGGTTCAGACGGAAGAATCCAGGTCACCAAGTTAATCTGAAACATGGTTTGGTCTGTCATTGGCACCAAACCAGACCAAAACAGAACAAAGAAACAGTTTCAACAACTGCTCAGTAATGGGGCACTATGGAACAGAAATCCTTGGTCTTAAAACACAGGGATTCTCTGGTTGGGTGCAAACCAGAGTCCAGGTGAGCTTTCACACCTGCCAAACCAAGAGAACCCTCAGAGGAATCCAGTTTTGGATCAGTCCAGGACCAAACCTCCTGGTATGAATGCTCTCCAACTCATTTTTTTAGGGATTTATACTTTCATCTCACATTTGAAAGTGGTTCAGTTCAGGAATTCTACAGAATCTCTTAAAGTCTCTGTAAACTGTTCTTTTCCCTCCTGCTCACTTTCTTTTTCATCTGAACCTTCTTTGGGGATTTAAGACTCTCAGCAATGATGGGATTCAAGGAGAAGGTGGCTGACTCAGAGACAAACCAGAGCTGTGTCCACACCAAACACAAGCTGAGCCTTTTAAATCCTCTATTGACGGTCAGATAAAAGGACAAGAAAACCTCAATAGAAGAACTTCAAAAGTCTTCATAAAGCTCTGAAGAAAGACCAGCCGAGTATGACCTCTAAAGAGCTACACTGGGACTATGATGAACTGCAATATGGAGTTCTGAATGGTAAATGGTGTATACTTGTTTAGCGCTTTGCTACCTTCCTTGAAGGCCCAAGGCGCTCTACAGTTCCATTCACCCATGCGCACACACATTCACACACTGATGGCGGTTCTGCTGCCCAACACTGGCATCAACCTTCCACCAGAGGCAATTTGGAGTTTAGAGTCTTGTCCAAGGACATTTCGACACATGGGCAAGTCGGGAATCGAACCTACAGTGTTCCGATCATAGGTCGATCGCCCTAACGCTGCACCATGACCGCTCGTTATCTGAATATGAAAAGCAGAATTTCTACAGGGGGGTTTGCTTTTAGAGAGCCGTCACCATTTTGGCGCCTATGTCATGATCTTCTGATAGCGAGTTTCAAGCCTGTTATTACAGCTAACAGCTTGCTTGCTGCTAAAGGTCGTGTTTACAGCTTCACTGAGCTCACAGATATCATCATGTCTGCAGAATGTAAAACCTAAAGGATCCACGTGCACCTGATGAGCATCCCCATAAAAAAAACGGAACCACAGAGAGCGGTTCTGTTTCCTCTGGGATCTCTGCGGTCTTCAGATTCACCAAAACATGGCGGGCTGTACTGTCTTCAGTCTGAGCTCACTACACTATCATTCTCAATGTAGAGGAACCTGTGGACCACCAGAATGATTGATCTCAGTTTAGAAAAACAAGCGGACCAACAGAACTTTAAGACTGAATCAGAATTCTTTCCCTACCCCATTGATTTCTCCTTATCCCTACACTTAACCCTCCAAACAGAGAGATATGGAAGAATAGTGTCTTCAAATTCAGACGTTACTACCACTAGATGATGTCATCTAAAGTTAAAGTCCCATTAGTTGTCACGCACCTCAGAGTCTCAGCGAATCTGGCAACAGAACTAAAAAGAAACCTGGCCTTGTTCTTATTTGCATCAATTCATGTTGAACTGTAAGAAGTTGTTGCATATCGTTGGGCTTTCTTATAAACCAGCAAACTGTCTTTCCGGGGATGATGAAGTGTTTTATGTTTGTGGATCCAAACTTTGTAAGTCTTGTTTTAAAATTCTCAACTGAAAGTCAAACCAAGGACCCAATCTCCTGTTTTTAGGACTTGTTTATTGAACTACTAATGTGTTCTTAAACTATCAGCATCATCAACCTGTGCAGGAGGTTGCCCAGAGGGCTTTAGAACCATTTCCTCCTAGAATTCAGTCACATAATTTTCTGAAATAGATCAGGTGTTTCCAGTTTTCCTGTCAGGTGCTGTGTAGTCGGCCAACAGAAATCCAAAGGTTAACAAAAGATGATCACGGCGGAATTGTGAGGAAACACGGACCATTGTTCAGTTTCTGTGTCATAGGTTTAGCAGGTCTGTGCGCTGAAAACAGGCATCAAGTCTATAATGGAATGACATTTCTGGTTCTACAGCTGTTTGCGTTGGACTTTAATCCATCTGAGAGATTACAACTGCTGGGGATTAAAAGTGAGCAGTTACATCTGAATCCGCCACATCACCTTGGATTTTTCTTTCCTGAAGACCTCTGTGGGAGGCAGATGTCGGTTTAGCGCCGAGGCTGCTGCAGAGTCGGTGGTTGTTTGCTGAAAGATCACTTTCCTACTCGTCATGTTAATGTACCCTTAAGCAAGTCAATTATGTCCAAATGGTGGTAAATGGAGCATGCATGAAATGAGCTGAAGGAGGAGAATTCATGATGGTGCTGCTCCAGATCATTATGATACCTGTAGATCGTGGTGATTATCTCAGCCGCCCTCGGGTTGTAATCTGAGTCTGTGCTAAACTAAGCTCCTCCCCCTTTCAGCAGAACCTGATGGCCAAAGCGCTGTATGACAACGTACCGGAGTCCCCTGAGGAGCTTGCCTTCCGGAAGGGGGACATCTTGACTGTCATTGAGCAGAACACGGGGGGGCTGGAGGGTTGGTGGCTCTGTTCCCTCCACGGCCGTCAGGGCATCGCCCCCGGAAACCGCCTCAAGCTGCTCATCGGACCCATGTTTGAGGCCCCGTCGTCGGCTGCCACCCCGTCCCCCCCTCAAAGCCACCAGCAGAGGGGTGGAGCGGGAGCCCATGGGCTCTACCAAGTCCCCCCAGAGCAGCAAAGCGTCTACCAGGTCCCACCGCGAGGGGGTCTCTCTACCGAGAACACACCCAACAAGGTAAGACGTAAACCAGAACTCTTTTGCTTTTTTTGCAACAACTAGGAATTCATTTTGTAAAAAGTGGGCAAAGGAACTGGGATAACACGGTGGTGGTGGGTGTAACCTGACCTTGCCCCTCTCCGTATTGGCCGTGATGGGAGGTGGAGTTGTGACCCAGCAGAGGACTGTGGGCCGACGCTCACCACAGCAGCGTTTCCGGTGGTGGTGCGTCGGCGCCCTGAGCACAGCCGAGTCAGTCTGAGCCACAGAGAGGCAGCAAATATGAGCGGCAGCCGGGGAAAAGCAAACAGCAGAGCTGTTATTTTGGTGCAGCAGAGCTGCCGCTCTCCGCTCAGCCAAAAATCCTTCTTCCATCCTGAGAACTTCCAAATGAAACTCATATTTCCCAGAATTTCCATGTGAAGATTTCACTTTCCTTCAAGAATTAAAATGTGAAACTGGTTTAAGTTTTTAAACTATGAATGCATCCTTCTAGACTCCCAAGTTGAGTCCTTCAAACCTCTTCGGGTCTTATAAAAACATCCATCAGTCTGAGAAGAGTCATGCTTGAGGAGTAATGCCGTCATTATCCATCGTCCAATCTCTCCTCTCCATTATTAAATTAATCATTAAGTGCGGGAAATCCCAGCAAAAAAATAATGCATAATCTGGGGCCTCGAAAGTAGTCGATAGCGGTGAAAATTCACCGGCTACAAGTGAAGCAATCGCCACCTACAATCTGATGATGAACAAAAGTTTCATTTAGTACCTCACAGCAAAAAATCAATGAAGTGATTTTTGTGGCACCATATTGTGAGCAAAAGTCACAGTTTTGAGATCAAAATGTCGTAATTTGCAAATAGAAATATTAAATATTTGCTTTAAAGAACTTTTTTTTTCTTTCAGAAAAAATGTTTGCGTTTGCAACACAAATGTTTTCAGATGCGTTGTCTCTCATCTCGCTTTCACACTATCTTTGATTTTGCCTTCATAAGTTCCAGTTTAGCGTAATAAATTGACGGTGCGTGGAGGCAGACACGGACATTGTTTTTTTCAGCAGAATCCTGCAGTTTTCAACCATTCTGGGGTTTTTTTTTTTTTTTTTTTTTAATTGAAGGAGCAACAAAGACACAATAAAAACAGTTCTGTATTTGCTTATGTTAGTGTAGCGACCAGCGTGTTTAAAATGTCCGCAGCAGAAAAGCCATCTCAGCTCCGCCTCCGTCCAGACGGACTTTACATTATGTTATCATTTGTATCTGAAGTATATATATCTTTCTGAATAAAACATTGAAATATCAAGAGAAAATAGCATTTTTTTATAAATAATTTTGCTTTTTACTTTGGACAAAAGCAAACACGAGTTCTTCAAAATAAGACATCATGTAAAAATCAACCTTAAAAGTTAAAAATACAATTTCTTCTGCTTATAACTAAAGTCTACTTTGGTGAGCCATCATTCTTTTCATTACTGACTACTGCTAATAATCAAATCTATAACACTGTTGGGCAGCAGAAGATCATTTGTGCTTTCAATCTTTTTACTTATTTGAAAGAAAATCAAACTTTTTACCAATATTTTGCTCTGGAGGATTTATAGATCACACAGGTCTGTTTAGTGTAATGTCAGCAGATAAACGTTACAGTTTCAGGAGATCCTCCACCATAAATTCACTTATCTGACTAAATAAAATTCTAAAAGAAAATATGAATTATTTTTAAAATGATTAATTTATTAAAATGAGTCTTCATTAACAGAAGCAAAATTGAGGGTAAAAGAGCCTTTTCGGTGTTTGAGCCTCGATAACAGAGACCATGTTAGATAAATATGGCGATTTGATTGATGGAATCTAAACCAATCAGCAGGCTGTTTGGTGGCAAAGAAGCCACACTTAACTGAGACTAATGAACTCAAAAACAAAGATAGGGCAAAAGCGAGATGAGAGACAACACATCTGAAAACTTTAGTGTTGCAAAAATATTTTTCCAAAATAGTTTGCAGGAAAGTAGTTGTCAACAGTGATGGAGGACAGCTTCATTACTAAATCCTATTTCTCTACTGATTTCAAATCAGCTGAAATAATTCCCCAGATGCCTGGAAAATGCAAATTTCGGAATTTTCGGGAGATGGGGGTGGGGGCGCTTCGGCACGCTGCTTGGTAGTAGTAGCCTCCTACTTCCTTCTCAGTAGCCTCCTACTCTGAAAACTTCTGAGACCCCTGTGGAATAATCCGCAAGTTTGCATCGCAACTAAAAAACCAGAAACAAGGAATAGGACTGAAACGACAAAGAAGAAAAAACCTTTTAAAAATACAATTTAAAATTTAAACAATTCAAAATATGTATTATTTTGTGGTATGAGTCGGGGCAACGTATGATCTGTAGCCAAGTTCAAACCCCCCACTTCCCACGAGCAAGTAAAGGGGGATTTACCCCCAGTTCATCCTTATGTAAAAACGTTCAGAGAACACCAAAACTCTGCTGCTACCTGGAAATGGGAAATAATTTATCTACTCCAACTAAAGGACTTTTTTGAGATGTGCCTGCAGGTGGCGCACTGCTGTGAGCTGATTTATTGTTAGCTTTTATTTTCGTCTTGGAACACCTCAACCACAATGTTTTCTCTTCATGTAATTTACAACTGCGCAGACTTAGTGTTTCATATCGCCCTCTGCTGGCAGAACTTGGGAAAGCCTAGCACTCGCATTCGCACTTTCATTTATGATTAGCGACAGCGTTCGTTTTTGTTTAACCTTTTAACACCGAGGCTGTTGCTGGTGACATTTAAATAAGACACGCTCTTGACTTACCGTAAATCTATGACCATTTATCCGATCAACGTGAATCATCTGATTCAGACAGAGAAAAGCAGCTTTTCAAATTGCTGCTAGTTCTTTTGCGTGAGAATCAGCTAAAGCTTTGGTGTTAACGGGGGTTAAATGTTTGGAAGGTGTGGTTTGAACCAAAAAAAAAGAGAACTCTGGTCCTCTTGCGAATTAAGGTCTCTGCTCACTTGCAAATGAACTCTGGTGCCGTTCACTTCAGTGTGAATGCAAATGGGAGAGAGGAAGAGAACGAAAAGGAAAATGAAATCGTTTTTGTGTGTTTGGAGGAGATAAGAAACAGCCAGACTGTGAATTTGAAGATTCAAGAAGCATAAAAAATGACTTTGATGGACAGCCTCCTTGGTTGGAGCAGTAATCCAGGTGTTTATCTGCCCTCAGGCTTCTTTTGGTGCTGAAATTTCTATTCTAAATCTAAAAAAAACAAACTCTGGATGGTGACATCATCACACCGTCATCAGGTGTGTTCTCTAACCTGACAGCAGTTTCTTGCTGCTCCTCTGCCTCCATCAAGAGATGGATGAAGTCACGCAGTAACATAAACTTAATGTCCAAACAGCCCTTGGTTACGGGGATGGTGGGACTAAACATCTGCTGACTGAAGTCGTAAAAGCAGAGGTGTGTGACAAACTTTCCATATCCTGGCAGGAGTGCCTCATCTTGATTGCCTAAGATGCAACGTTTCTGTTCAAAGAGCATGAGCTCATCTGATCTCCAGGAAGGAAATGGTGGTTCCTTTTTCCATCCAATGGCAGACTGTTGAAGTCATCTCTGACGTCTCTAATGGAGCGTCTCCTCTGCTCACCGTTTTCTGCTTGTTAACATAGTTATGGTGGACTTTCTTGATTTGGTCCCATTCCTGGACTCACGGTCCTCACCCCCTCCCGTAAACAGGGGTTCCTTCTTTTTTTGAGTCAGGCGCTGAGGTGCCCCACCAACGACAGTCGGTTCCATGTTCAGACACGAGCTCTTATCTGCTCCTTCCAGACACCTCCCTCCCTCACTCCTCCTGGTCTCCTACCTCTCCTCCTTGTTTGGTCACTTCCTCAAAAATCGGTCTGCTTATTGTTGCCATAAAGACTGTCTGCTGCAACAAAGAGCCCAGGAGTTTGAGGAAGTGCTGATAAGAATCCAGGAAGGGCTGGGGGCGGGAATCTCGAGGTCGCTTCAGGTAAGATGGATCTCCTCGCTCAGATTTTTCAGTCAGAAGTGACTTGATGCGTCCAGGCTGCCGTCATCTGGTTTGTGACAGCAGAGTCACATCATCAAGCAGGTGCCCCCCCACCCACTGGGAAGTGTAGAGCGTGTAGAGAGTGATAACTCTGAGACCTTCGAAGTCCCGAGATGATTGAAAATCCAATCAGAACACCAGAAAAAAATGCTCCTGCTGCTCCATGATTATCCTCGTCTCCATGGAGACATCACGCAAGGGCACAGTTATGGATTTTGTTGCCGGAGGAGGGTTCGCTGAGAGTTGGTCACATTCAGCGCCCACCCCCACCCCCGGACCTCCTCTTGGAGCTTAAAAGACAGTCATGCTTGTCTGCAGAAGTTCAAATGCTGCTTTGATCACAGAGGATCATCATTAAGCTGACGTCTGTTTGGGTCTGAAGGCCCGCTTTTGAGGCAGAGATGGCGTCGTCCTCGTGGAAATCAAGACTTAATTAGTTCTTTAATAGGCTGGTGGTGCTTTTAAGTTTGGGGAGGGGGGGCATTTCTTCTAATGAAGGCGACTCTTCCTGTAAAGGAAGCTGTTGGAGGAGAAAAAGCCCCCGAATTTACGTCAAACACACCTGTGATGGTTCAGTGCAGAGAGCGGTTGGGGTTCTGTGACCTGATGGCGGCGTGCAGACGGCGTTTGAGGCAGATGCGGACAGACTGATGAGAGAGATGAGGGGGTGTGAACGACAAGACGATGGGAAACACACACACACACACCACCACCACCTTCCCCCGTCAGCTTTGTTTGGTTTGTTGCCAGCAGGTCATCAGTTAGAGGATGTGGGTAAAACCAATGAAAAGGTGTGAAAGGATGATGGTAGCTCCACCCACTCAGACGCTAGCAGTCTGATTGGAGAACTTTTTTTGTCATACAAAAAAAAAAGAATTTTGCTGGAACCGAAATTTGCTCAGTCCAGTTGTCATATACAGTCAATGATTATAACAAATAAGAGATCGTTTCTTGTGAAGGTAATCATACTTTGTGCTCCACCAGGATGTGGTTTTGTGATGGGCAGGTGTCAGTCAAATCCTCAGGTAGGCGTGTCAGGGTCATCGGTCCCGCCTTTTATACCAATTTTTTGAAAACCAGGATTTTGGGACATCAAGATGGCTACAAAGTGCCTTAAAATTGTTCCTAAAGGGATTAGTTAGTGATTTTATTATCTTTACCTTTGTTGGTGTTTGTGAGCTCCTTGGTTATAGTTACACTTTGGGAACCCCAGGATCAGGAGGGTATTTCCTTTATTTTTTGCCCTTTTTGGTCCAATCTTTAGAAGTTGGAGCAAACTTCTGGTTGTGTTGTTTGTTTTGGTTGACAACCGTCCATCGTCAGCGTGTGAAACAGGTCAATGAGGCGCTTGCTGATGTCATAACTACCCCTTTCAAATGGTGAGACTGCACCTGAGCTCACCTGGATGCTGGGTAAACATCATAAATCCCACCCCCTCCATACACACAACACAAGAGTGTTAACAAGGCCTTCAGAGATCTCCCCTCCCCCTGTTGGTTTGGCCTACTGTTTGCTCAACTCCGCCCCTCTTTCTGATGTCATCGCCCCCTGAATGGATGCAATAACTTTTCACCTGCCTGCAGTCACAAAAGGAGAGGGAGTCAATCACCTGTAGGAAGGTTTGCACAGGTTAAGGGCACTTTTTGCAAACTGTGTGTCTGTGTGTGTGTGTTGGGGGCGCTGCAGAAAGCTTTTCGATTCAGTGGCGGGGAGCTAAATTTAGTAGACATGACGATACAGCTGTGGAAGCAGACCCACGGTGAGTCAGCCTCACAGAGGATTCTTGAAAATGATGAAGACCAGACCAGAGGCGCTCCTTCACAGGCTGGCTCTTCAGAATAAGAGCCTCTGCAATGAAATGTCACCCTCTGAATCAAAGCAGCAAATCACACCTGATGGGATCAACTCTCACCTCCCAGAGCCCCCCTCAAGGACTCATGATGACTCTGAGATTCTCCCCCCCCCCCAAAAGAAAAAAAATGAGGAACACGTGGACTGCTGTTAGACTCGCATGAATGAAGAGCATTCCTTTCCATACAAGGAGACTCTACCGCTCTCCCTTTGCTCTCAATATTTTTCTCCCCACCTCTCCTCATTCATCTGCCTCTGGGGCAGCAGGGGTGGTGTCAAGAGGTGGAATCATAAGTCGAAAAAAGGCTGAGCCCCCTCTCCTCCTCCTCTGCCCATGCCAGGAAGTTGAACGTATGGTTCCCATTTTCCAGACCTGCTGTTGAACCCAGCTCCAGGTCTGGGCCCGGGAAGAGCATTCTCGGCATTCCTCTCCATGGTCTGACGCAGCGAGGAGCTCGGCTGCTCCTGTGTGGAGTTATCAGACGTGCTGGTTGGGTGTGGTGGAGGTCTAGAAGTGACGGTGGGGGAAAAAAGGAGAGCTGGGATAAAAACCAAAAGGAGAAAGTGAGCATTTGTTTCCTTCTCCAGACGCTGTGAAATGTCTCAAAGTTGCTCTAGATCCTGAAGCATGACCGCTTCTGCTGTTCTGCAGTGACCCGAGGGTTCAAAACCTCAAACAGCATTCAAGCACAGTGAAACTGAAGCTCACATGCTCTTTTCTTTAAAGAAAACCCAGGTATTCATAGTGTCTGTGGGACAAAATCACGATTGATTCTAAAAGTCCTTCAATGTATTTTAATAAAGTCAATTGAAAAAAACCCCACTCTGACGAAAATTCAGTTTTTAACATGTTCTTGTAGCGTTTTCTGATGATGAACATGTATAAAAAAATCAAGATGAAAATGGCATTTCTTTATTCAAATCCTTGAATCGGAAAAAGAGCTTATTTGGAAACTTACGTTTGGTTTCTAGAATTTTGTTTTGTTTTCTAAAATGTAATTCTGTTTTTTTATAATTTGTTTTGCTTTTTTATTTGTCTGTGATTTTTTTTAAGATGTTTTTGCGTTGAGTGGTTTATTGATGTGATTTGCACTTCAGGGCCACCGTAGAACTGGCATCTGGCTCAAAACCGTACGGCTGGATTGCTCCAATATTGCTCGCCATTTTTACTGCACCGCTAATGTTAATTTTGGGGTATGAGCGGCTGTAAGCTGGTAGGAAAGCATGTAGACAGATGGGTGATGGAAAGTGGGGGCGGGGCAAATTTCTGGTGAACTCCTGCTTCTCTGCAGAAACCAGAACCAGAAACCAGAACCAACCAAAAAGTGCAGTGAGAAAAATGTGAATAAAGAAAAACCGATCCATGGATAAAACTTTGAGTTTAATCTCCAGCTTCCACTTTCCCAATAACTTCTTTACAAAAGAAGTTTCTTGAGGTAAAAGTCGGCTGCTTGCGCCTGGCTTTTCTGGAGTGTCTGGGATCGTGGGGCATGCCTCCTTGGAAGATGTTTCCATGATTTGTCTCATTTGTGTTCGCTCTCTTCTCTGGGGTTAGAAGCAGAGGATTCCCAGAGCCATCTCACACTGTAGACCTCAGCTTTGCCTCTGTTTTCTTAAAGGTGGTGACCCCGACCAGAGTGGGACAATCCTACGTCTACAGTCCTGGACAGCACAACCAGCAGGACCTCTATGACGTGCCCCCCATCAGGTCCCAGGGGGTAGGTGCCTCTTATCTTTCAACATAATCCCGTGGAAGCTTTAAAGGGGAATTTAGGACTTCCCACTGTCTGTTGCCAGCTTTCTTTGTAGATTTTGTCGTTCTTTTGAGGTGGCATTGATGATGATTATGGTTTTTGTGTCACGTCTGAGTGTGGAGCAGAATGATGACCTAGTTTGCTCAGAAGAGGCTGAATACTAAGGAAGTTGTAAAGTCATCACATGAATCTGCTGAGTCATGGCCCACTGAGAGGAGCATCATCATCCACCAAACCACTGATGGGAAGTTTCAGTGGAAAATGTTGAAGCAGCTGCTGGTTCCCTCACATTCACAGATGCTAAACATTTGTTTTTGAGTTTATTGTTTTCATTTGTTTTGCTTCATTCCTGCTGTTGTCAGTCTTCACAAACAAATGCTGACTCGGATCTTTTTTTCAGGTGTACGATGTTCCACCTGGGCAGGTGTACCCCGCTCAGTACAGTGGAGCCAGGAACCACGGTGTGTACGACGTCCCCCCACCACAACTGGACTCCAAAGCACAAGGCATCTACGACGTCCCTCCTTCTGCTCTGGGGGTGAGGAGAGCTTCCATCCAAACCTGTCTCAGTCTGAAGAAAGATGTTTAACGCTGCTCCACGTGCTACACGAACTTTAAGTCAAACCAAAACTTGGTTCTAAGCTTTAAAAAAAGCTGTAGTGGGCTCAGTGCCGGTGTAAGCAGAAAAAAAGGCATTTAAATGTATATGAGTAAACCATCAACTTTTTCATAATCAGAACACAGCAGACTTTTAAAAAGTCTTTGTAAAATGCTTGTATTGATTACGTTTTCTCTTTGTGAATTCGGTGGCGTTTTATTCGCTGTTTTAAAAAAAAGTAGTGAGCCTGAGAGTGAGTCTGTATTGCTTTTCAAATCCTGCACTATATAGTTTTTTAGTAGTTAGGGAGCAGGGGGGAATTCAGACATAACCTAAGTATGGAGATCTGCTCTTTCCAACCGTACAGTAATTTATCCAATCCCAGTCTTAGACATCATCAGCCAATCAGATATTGCAGCATCATCACTAGCCACAGAGCCCCCGTACCGATCTGACAGGCCGAACACATATGTTTGATTCCCATGAAACCAGGGGGTGTTCTGCCCTCTCTCCAGCATTGTTTTATGTCGTATTTGCTGCAGAGCACTAACTGGACTCCTCCCCTACAGGTGTACTCTGTCCCCCCCTCCAGGACCAACACTGGCCTCCAGGAGGGCAACTACGACTTCCCGCAGTCTCTGAGGCACAAGCAAGAAGGCATCTATGATGTCCCACCCCCCTCTCTCCCCAAGTTCGTTAACAGCCCCCAGTCACATTATGATTTCCCCCTAAGCTACGAGCCCACACCTAATCACATGAGCTCTAATGGCAATGAAGGAATTTACGATGTGCCTCCGTCTGCTCTTCATTCGGGGGCGCAGCAGGACCTTTATGACTTCCCCCGGGGTATGCTGCCGCAGCAGGACAGAGAATCTGCTGCTGATGGGAACAGTATCTACGACGTCCCCGCGCAGGAGGCGCGCGTGGTGGCGGACGTGACAGACGGTGTGAACCGGCTGTCGTTCTCGAGCACGGGCAGCTCACGCAGCAGTATGTCCACTTCCTCGTCCTCCACAGGCTCGGGCGCCGAAGGCCGCCTGGCACTGGACGCTGACGCCGCCGTGCAGCGGCTATACCGCCTACAGCAAGGAGTGGAGCTCTCTGTAGGGGCGCTGCAATCAATGGCAGCCTCCCCCCACTGGAGGACGTTTCCGTTTATGGAGCAGCACGCCAATGACCTCCGCACCGTGCTGGATAGGGTCCGGGCCACTCTGAGGGACTTCATTGTGTTTGGCAGAGGCGCCGCAGTGATCGCCACCTCCCTCCCCGACTCCAGCCTCCACAGTAAGCTGCGGCGGCAGCTGGGGCGCCTGGAGGACTCGCAGCAGATCCTGCAGCAGATCAACCAAACCCTGGAGGGGTGCGGGTGGACTCTGAACGCGATGACGACGTCGGGAAAGCACCTGAACAAGAGCGACGACCTGGAGCGCTTCGTCATGGTGTCTCGCAGCGTTCCTGATGACGCCAAGCAGCTTGCTGCTTCCATCAGCAACAATACGGAGCTGCTGTTCCGGCGGGCTACACCCGAGGAAAACTCCACCCATCAGCTGACCCCTGCTGCAGACAACAACAACTGTGGGGGCCGGACCAAGTGCTTCCCTGTCCACCCACAGGACAAAGACAACTTGAACAACAGTGAGAAGTGCGTAAAGAGCTGGATGGAAGACTATGACTATGTCCACCTGCAGGTACTAAGGGCTGCTCTGTGTCTTGTGCTGGAACATGAGATCTTTACTGAACATCTGATCTTTTCAGCTTCTGCTTCATTAAACTTTGTTTGCCTGCAGGGGAAAGAAGACTTTGAGCGTCAGCAGAAGGCGCTTCTAGAGAAGGAGAACATCATCAAGCAGAGTCAAGTCCAGCTGGGTCAGGAGCAGGTGAGGAAGATGCAGCTTCATGAATGTCCATGCAGGGGCGGAGATGAAGCTCTGTCTCCCTAATCTTGGGCTGAATGGACATAAAAGCCGACCATCTAATTCAAATATTTGCTTCTCCTCAGATCAATCAGTTCAAGAAGCTGGAGCAGGAGGTGATCAAACCGATAGAGAACGATGTGCCTCAGTGGATATCTGCCTCACCCTCTGACTCCTCCTCCACTCTCCTCTGTACTCGGGACCGCCAGCTGCTCGCCTTCTACGCCGAGCAGTGCAAGCAGCACTTTGTCACACTCCTCAGCGCCGTCGACGCCTTCTTCGACTGTGTCGGCGCCGGCCAGCCCCCTCGCATTTTTGTTGCACACAGCAAGTTTGTCATCCTTAGCGCCCATAAGCTGGTCTTCATCGGGGACACCTTGTCCCGGCAAGCTTCGACCCCCGAGGTGGCCAACAGGGTAATGAATGCCAGTAATGTACTGTGTGACCTGCTGAAAACTGTGGTGGGAGCAACCAAAACAGCCGCTCTGAACTACCCCAACACAGTCGCCGTCCAGGACATGGTGGATCGCGTCACTGATCTGTCCCACCACGCACAGCAGTTCAAGGAGCAGCTGCTGCAAATGGCCAAGCCATAGCCGACCATCATCTCATTTCCTGTACAGCCGTCTGCTGGGTTATATATTTGTTCTTTCCCTGTACATAGTCTCTTCTGTAAATACCTGCTCTATTTTTGTGTAGATGGTTTTATACTCTGAACTTGTGTTGCTGCAGGATTCTTCAGACATTTTTTTCATGACATTCCTGTATTTGCAAAGCACCTTATGAGCTGTGGTTCATTGTGAAGCGAGGCTGGTGTGTCGTAGTGCGAGGTGTGACTGTAAATCTGCCTGTAAGTCGTGTCGGTGTTTGTGGGACTCGCCAAAAAGTAAAAGACCGAAACACATTTGTCTTTTAAGTGTTGTTCTTCCTCTCAATTGCATTTATATGTGTTGGAGAGCTCGGCCCCAGCAGTATAAAAAAAATGGATGGAAGTTCAGGATGAAAATCCTTGCATCGTACGGGCATATTAAATTTATTTTTTACCTTTTGATCTAGTCACTGAAAACGTCATGTGCCCAAAGCTGAGACCCTGATTGGTTGACCCTCTGCACACGCCACCCAAATCGTGCCACGTCAGATCACGTCTTTACATTGATCTAACATTGAAACTTGATGCCTCCGCCGTGCCGGCTGCATCCGGTGTGAGTGCACCATTAGTATTCCCACTAATACTGTAATTAGTTTTTCCATTTCTGCCAACACTTAATATTCCTAATAACAGTGTTAGCATATTTAGCGTTCCTGCTAACATTTTTAGCATTGTTAGCATTCAGCAAAAGGTCAAATACTAAAAGACCCATCTCTTTTAGTTCTTTTTTTCCCTGTTTCTTGGTCAGTTCTTTTTTACTGTGAACTTGTCGGCACTATTAGCATTCCCGTCAACACTATTGTCAGCCTTCCTGCTAACACTTTTAGCATTGTTGGCATTTGCCAAAAGGTCAAAGACTAAAACACCCATCTCTTTTGAGCATTTTTTCTTCTCCTGTTTCTTGCTCATCTTTTCTTTTGTGAACTTGTCACTGTTAGCATTTCCGTCAACACTATTAACTTTGTTAGCATTCCTGCTGACACTGTTAGCATTGTTGGCATTCCTGCTACCATTACTACTGTTTCCGTCAACACTGTTGGCATCATTAGCATTCCTGTTACCGTTGCTATATTTCCCACTAACACTGTTAGCATTGGTAGCATTCCTGCTACCATTGCTAGCATACTATCACCGTTAGCATCGTTAGCGCATGCACTGTCAGCAGAAATGCTCATTTTGGATAATGTCATTTCCTTTTGCACACTTCCAAGTCAGACCATACCAAAGAAAGAGTTTACATCATATCAGGAGCTGCAGGTACAGAAAAAGCAACGTAATCTGTAGTTTAAGAAAAGATCCACCTGAACAGTTGGTGTTTGAAACTCTTAGCTCAGGGGGTAAATTCTCACTTGGAGCTTCTCTTTGAATCCAGCGCTAAATGGAGTCGGCCTTCACCTGGAGACAGATGGAGGTAGAGCAGATGTCCTCTGCAGCGTGAGAAAAGCTCCTCACAAAAAAAGCGTGTCATTTGCTGCAGGTTTTTTGTGCTTTGGGGTGCAGTGAAGCCGTCATGCGAGCATAAATCCTGCAGCCAGAGAGCACACTGGAGAGCTTCCCTAAGGTCTGTAGCAGAGAGCAGCTTTTACAAGGCACACATCTGCAGAGAAGTTGTGCACAGCCTGCCACTTCCTCTGCTCTCCACAAACATTTCCTGAAAGTATTTGTAGCCTCAGTGTGGTCTCTCAAAAGCTGTAGACAGAAACAAAGAGGGGAAGGATTCCTGCAGACACCATGACTATGCAGTCAAAGCACTGCCGGTTTGTGCCTTGAAACTGATTCTGCTGAGCTCCAGAAGGGACACAAAAGTAGCGTAAAGATTTTTGGAATTGAGTATCTTTTACACTAAATAGCCTCGAGAATGTGTGATCTGCAGGTTACCCTCACAGTGCATGACTTCATCTGACATCACGCCAGCAGCTTCAACCACAGACGCAGACAGCAGCTGCTGCACTCCTCCACCACCAACCTTCAGTGAAGAAAACCCACTCTCACTGCTCTGAAATTATTTCGGCCTCAGGGTTTGTCAGACAGGATTCTGCAGTTACACAACTTCAAAGCAAAGACTCACAACTCTGGAGTGAAGCTTTCAGACTACAGTAACATAGAAGCGTAACAAGAACATCCTCGTTTGCAGACACCGATCCAAAAAGAACCACTATTAAGACAAACTGTCAATTAACATGGGTCCAATGGAGACAAATCTTTCACAAAACCATTTGTCATCAAGGAGCAAGGAATTGTACTTCAAGCCAGAGCTCAGGTTGCTTTGTTCCCTTCTACTATATGGTGCAACACTGTCACCTGGTGGTCAAGCCGTGGAGGAGTAGACGAAGCGGAAGCTAAGAAGACAAACAAAAACGTATTTATTTTAATACAAAAATTTATTATTAAGGTAAAACAAGAAATGCTTATGCTGAGAATAAAAGTGAAATAACATTGAATGTGAAAAGAGAATATTACTTAGTCACTCTAAATTTGGTGCCCTTTGAATTATATAAAAAAAGAAACTTGTGTTTTTCAACTTTGAATCGGACATTAAACTCTGCAGCAGTGTTACGAAGTCTAAGACTTTAGCTAAAAGTAGGCACATGTCTACATATGATTGGGGTACTGAATGTAAAAATTCACCTAGTGAAAATTACGTGATAATTTCAATATTTCTTTCCACATGTGCTGCATTTATGTCACATTTTATCATTTTTTACACAAATGAAAGCATTATTTGGGTTTAGATGCTAAATTGCTGAATATAAATCTGAATGTTAACACTAAACATAAATGTAAATATCAACATACAAAAATAAAATGTAAAAGTCAAATGTAAAAGAGGACAGCCCCTTTCAGAGGTTAAATCTAAAAGTAAATGGTAAATATCTATCTATGTCTATCTGACAATAGAAACAATGAAATAAAGATAAGACAGTATGCAAACACCTCTCTTTCCAGTGTGAGTGGGTTAAATATTTGGTGCCACCAGTCCCTGGGTGCTTGAGAAGTTGGACTAAACCAATATTAATAAAAAGGGGAGGATTGATAAGCTATTACGGGTTGAACCAAAATGAGAGATGTGATAAAATTTGTGTCCAAAAGTCATTTGTGTCTTTATTTTAAATGTATATATTTTTCTTATATTGCTTATATTTAAGTAAAAAACAATGATAGTATTGACAAAAAAGCTCATTGAGGTTATGCTTATTTGGTTGACCTTGATGTCTCAGCAACACATAAAATATGTCTAAATATGATTACAACAAAGATATACATTGATCTTTCCATTTCTTCTTTTAAAATTCATTTTGTGGTTTACCTTAAGATGAAAATCTTTGAGGGACCTGTGGGACACAAAGAATCTGTTGTTAAAATAACTTCTTAAAATTACCAGCAGGGGCCGCCATAACACCAGGTACAACCTTGAAACCTCAGTAGAAGAAGAACAAATGCTCCGTGAGCCATGTTAACAGAAAACGCATCTTTAAAATTGCAATTGATCCTTGTTTATCTGCAGTTTGAGACTGATGGTCAGTTGGAGAGGAGGGGCCAAGCTTGAGCTTTGGTTGCCAGGTTTGATGATTTTAAGCCAACGTTGCATCAAATCTGGATTTGACTGTTTTCAATGCATGTTCCATTGATCCCAACAAAGTCTGCCCACAAATTCCAGTTCTAAGTGATATCTGGGACTTCCTGCATGTCACCGTTCTCAGAGAGGACAAGGACGCCTTCAGATCCGACTTTCTCCCAAAGCAAGAAAGAAAGCAAGAAAGAAAGAAAGAAAGAAGACATTTTGATTTGAGCATCTGGCAACCCAAGCGCCTCCTTCTGGGGTACGTGATGACGTACGATCACTCAAGCACGCGGTCCTGCACAGTAGACCAGCTGGGCGCGCTTGGACCTGAGGGTCGCGCTGCCGGCCCGGTTCGGCTCCTCCGGTTGTACCGAGGTGAACCCGTCCGTGCTGCGCCAGACTCTGACGTCACAGCCGTGAAGGAGAGGCGGTTTGTTTACGTGAGTAACAGGATGGGAGCGCGCGGCTCTTTGCACCCGGTGCACAACGGTCTGGATCTGCTTAACTTTTCCTCTCAGGATGGAGGGGCCCCTGGAAGCTTCAGTTCAGAGGTCTCTTTAAACACTGTCAGTATTTTTATTTCAGTTATTTGAAATAATTTAAACAAAGCTAAAAAAAAAAAAGACTAACTGTGACAAAATGACTTTAAAAAACTAAGAAAAACATTTAGATATTCTCATTCAACTAGATTTTGAGCGTACTGTGAAGTTTACGTGTTTTCCCGTGCACTAACATTTAGTGAATATACTCACTAGTATTTTTACAATATTCTGAGCATCTCCTAAAATGTTTTGGCAAGCGCCCTGTTGGCCCTTTGATATGGAGGGCCCCTGCTGGGTACACGTTATGGCTGCCTTCTTGGTAAAAAAGGATGCGTATGTGACACAACAAAACGGCGTTTTGAACTGGTGTTTACGCCCATCTTGGGACAACACAAGACGGCGTAATTTACGTGCTACTTTTAAAGGGTCTATACCACGTTTTTCTGAAGCCTATTAGAGTAAACTATATCTATATATATGATCAAATATTAAGTTTGGCACACCTAAGAATACATTATTTATGAAATATGGGTTAAGTAAGACGACTGAATCTTTGAGGCTTTCGCTGCTTCAAGTCTTCTCTTGCTGTGAGGCAAGAGCGCTAACCACTGCTCCACCATGCAGCCCTGTTTTTAGTTTGTTTCTGAGTCTTTTTTCCATTATCCAGGATATAATGTTGACATTTTTTTACTTTAGGTTCCTTAGAGGGAGATGCTTTGGCTCCTGCAGCTGCAGACTGAGGAACAGCTGCCAATCACAAAAATAAATGTATCCAGCAAGTAACTCGCGTTTTGAAGAAAATGTAAAAGCCATCCAAAAAAAGTTTTATAGCTAAAGCAAAATGCATAAAATGAAAAACAGAAGCTCTTTACAACAAACTTACCTTTTAATTCTTCTAAATTTGCATTATTGACTTAATTTGTCTCGTTTTTGTCAAATCAGGAGAAAGCCTGTTACCTGATGACATCATGGAGACACACGACCAGAGCTGCGTGTTTGATCCAAGCTCAGCCGAGCAGCGAAAATCTGACAAAGACAAGAAATCAGAGACTTTGAGAACAACCTATTCGGTTTTGGATCTGCAGGTCGCCTCTAGATCTCCTCTGAAGATTGAAGAATAGGAGGTGAGTGATCTTCGTCTTCCAAACATTAATGTGGAACCATTTTTATGACACATGATGTGGTTTATGTCAGAGATTATCATAACTGGATTCTAGATACAGATGCTATTCATTATTTGTTAATATCTGGCTCTGTCCTTTCAAATTAAGAGCATAAACCTGAGTCAAACATATATGAACTTCACTGATCAAACATGGATTCTATCATTAAACTCTAAAGTTAGAATTTAGAATAGATTTTTGTCTTGTTTTTTCTTTCCTTTGCCATCTTCGTTAACCGTCTCGTTTCTGTTTGTAGACTGAATGCGAGCTGCAGACGTGTCCGGCTTCATTTCTGAGCGGAGAAGCCCCCACCGCCCCTGAAGACATTACTTCTGCTGGACAAAAAGCTGCTGCCAGTATGCAGAAAGACTGTGAAGGTCCTGAAGAAGCTCCTGTAGTTCTGGATCATCACGGTGAACCTGGCATGGATCTACTCCTCACGCAGCAACAGGGTGAAGCCCCCCACCCTCCTCAGGAGCAGACCTCCATAGAAGATGGCAACAGATTCTCAGAGAAGAACAAGCAGAGGGCCTTTCAGTTGGTTCTCCATGAGTTGCTGCAGCAGCAGAAGCACAAACCGGGCCGACGGTACAAGAAGAAAACGCTCATGAAGATGGCTAAACTGCTGGTTATCACCAGAGGGTGGGACGGAGAGACGAGTCATCCCGTCCTGAAACAAGACGCCCCCGTAACCTCAGGTGAAGATGGTTCAGCAGAAACAACGGCTGCTTCAAATCAACAAGAACTAAACAGGAAGCAGCTTGAAAGCCAACAAGAGGACTTGAACTTATCCCAGCAGGCCCATGGAGCTTCCAGGACACGGTCTGTATCAGACCAGCAAAACCGGTCCACCAGCTTGAGGTCCAATAGAGAAGGAGTCATGACTCAGATCGGTGAAGAACAGAATCCAGGAACATTCAGAGTCCTGGAAGCTCATGGACCGAGGAAGAAGATGAAGAAAGCTTCCAGAACCAGAAAGAATAAAAAAGAACAAACACCTCCAGAGGAAACATCTGCAGAGCAGCAGGTGAAACATCATGGAGTTCAGTCGGCATTCAGTCTACAGACCGAAGAGGAGGTAGCATCACCTGAGCAGAATGAAGGTCTGAGAGGTCATGCAGGAACCATCTGGACGGTGTCTGAGATGGGAAATAGGAAGCGGCTCTACCATGAGGATCGAGCTGAGGGTCACCGTGGAAAGAAGAGGAAGAGGAGAAACATTACAAAGACAAATAGTGCTCAGACCAAACCCGAAGCTGAAACTTTAGGCACCAGGACGCAAAACCTCCAGGAGCTCCTACCAGGAGGCGCCGTTCTGCAGGGTCGGACTGTGGAAAAGTTCATTCCTCCAAAGTCCCAAAAGTGCGCAGCTGATAAAGCAGTTCCCCTACCTAAAGGTCTTCTGAGGGACCTTTCACCTGTTGGAGGTTCAGAGCAGATCCATGTCGAACGGACCGCCGCCAAAACGGGAAAGCCTAAGAACCACAAACGCAGGGCAGAGCTGGAATTCAGCGCCCTGGAAAGTTTTCCTGAGAAGAAGCGAGATGAAGTTTGGCTTGGATCTTTCAATGTGAAGCAGGAGGAAGAGAAGCAGCCGATCGAGCCGATCAGGAAAAGGAAAGGAAAAAAGAGAAAGGAAGAACGGATCAAGAATGAGCTCCAAAGCTTAGAGCCACCAACCAAAATGATGGCTGCTGCTGTTCCAGCAGAGGGGGGGCAGCCTAAACCAGCAGTTCAGGGAGAAACGAAGGAAAGGGGAAGGAAGAAGATAAAACCAGAACTTATTGAGAAACGCTCCGAGGACATCTCCGACATGGCAGGAGCAGCTGTGGAGAAAACTCAGGAAGAACATCTCAAGACTCTAGAGGACCCAAACTCCAAGACGGGAACATCCGAGATGAAGAAGAGGTGGAGAAAACGGAAAAACTCTGCTGCGGACTTTAACTTAAGCCTTCCGGGACCTTCTTCTATGCCGGATGATGTCTCGGAAACTCTCAAAGAGAAAACACGAAAAATGCTTCCAGATTCAGACGCTCCTCTTGGCCTCGGCTCTTCACATTTAAATCTGCGCTTACCTGAAGATTCGGTGGTGAAAAGGAAGAAGAGAGGAAGAAGAGCCGAAGCCAAGTCCTTCGAAAGAACATCTCAGATTCCACAAACTGGATCATCTTTGGAGTCCAAGGACTCGAATGTGAATCTGAAACCTCCGGAAATTTTGAAAAAACAAGGAAGAAAGTCGAAGGCGGAGAATGTACCAAGTCCAGAAAAGACCCAAATCTTAGAATTAAAAGCCATCAAGCAAGAATTTGAGGGTAATGTAACATCAGAGCCTTTATGCCAAACTGAGGAGTGGGAGCCCCCCAGGAGGAAACACCGGAGGAGGAAATGGTCGTGTGGAGTCATCAAGCCTGTCAGTGGGAGGATGAAGTTGCCTCAGACTTTCAGGAACTTGGTTCCAGTTGATCTAAGTGAAACAGAGAGGAAAACCGTCCAGCTGAGTGGTCTCGGGGAGGGCGCGTCCCTCGCCATCAAGTCTGCCCCAAAAGACCAGGAACTTCCTCATCAAACACAGAGTTACCTCTGCTCTGTGTGTGGTCGCTCCTTCCGCCACCTGTCCGTGCTCACGCAGCACAGGCTAATTCACGCCGAGAGCAAACCACCACCCCCCCCCCCCCCGGAAAAAGAGGTCGTTGGAACCCCCCCATCTGAGCTGTCCGTGCTGCGCCGCAGCCTTCAACAACAAAACCCAGCTGCTCTTTCACCTTAGCCACGCTGAGAGCTGCACCACTCAACCTGAGGGGAGGGGACGGCCCCCCATCACCAGTGACATCACCGCCTTCGCGGGGCACCTCCCCATCAGCGGGAGGAGGAGGCACAGCTGCCCCGCCTGCTGGAAAACCTTCAGGAGTCCTGCAGGACTCAGCCTTCACCGAAAGATTCACACAAGAGTCTGTGCTTCCACCGAGGGTTTTCAAGACCCGGACCTCCGCTTCCCGGGACCCTCAGAGACTCAGTCAGAACCCCCAGACACTCAGTCAGGACCCCCAGAGACTCGGTCAGAACCCCCAGAGACTCGGTCAGGACCCCCAGAGACTCGGTCAGAACCCCCAGAGACTCAGTCAGGACCCCCAGACACTCAGTCAGAACCCCCAGACACTCAGTCAGAACCCCCAGACACTCAGTCAGGACCCCCAGACACTCGGTCAGGACCCCCAGAGACTCGGTCAGGACCCCCAGAGACTCAGTCAGGACCCCCAGAGACTCAGTCATGCCCCTCTGAAAGACCCCACACAGAACCCAATGCTGAAACTGTCGCCTCCGTGCTCTTCTCCTGTCCCACCTGCAGGCAGCTTCATCCTCACTGGTGCCGCTTTGTCCTTCACGTGCGTACGCACGCTACTGGCTGGTGTTGGCGCTGCGATGTCTGCTCGCAGCAGCACCCCCAGGACGAGGAGCCCCCACAGCACTGCCCTGCCTGCTGTGAGCTCAGCGGGGAGGCGGAGACCTGCAGGCGTTTGCTGAGCGGCTTCTGGAAGGAAGCAGGACCTGTTCGAGGAGAATTGAGACGTTCAGAGGAGGAGCGGACACGGGAAGGATGGGATTTTTCTTTTGGAGGAGCACAAGGAGGACTTGATAAAGGAGTTGATGCTCAGTTACCTTTTCCCTCCCCCAGCAACTCCAGCTCAGTAAAGCATGTGGAGGTCTGTAATATGTCACCAATGTCCAATCAGGGAGTTAGACAGCCGTTTTTCCGCCCCCAACCAATCATTCCGAGGCGCTTCGTGTGTGCTCGCTGGGGGAGGTCCATCCCCCACTGGAGCAGATTCAGAGTTCATCAGCGTTCCCATCGGAAACCAGGAAAAGCCTTCCACTGCAACCACTGCCAACTGGACTTCCACTTCCAGAGTTCGTACCTGCTTCACCTGCAGGAGCACGCTGCCCAGACGCCCCACGCCTGCGCGGCATGTCCCGCCACATTTGCAGAAGAGCGCCAGCTAGGCTCCCATGTCTCCGAGTGCCACAGAGAGCGCCGCTGCAGGAGGTGCAGCAGGTGTGGAAAACCGTTCTCCAGCCAGGTGAACCTGCAGAAGCACGAGCTGCTACACAGAGGGATCCGGTCCCATGTCTGCAGGCGCTGTCAGCTGCCATTCTCCTGCTCCGCTGATCTGACTGCCCACTTGAACGCCCATGGGGCACGGCTCCGTGCGCCCGAGCCCGTGCGCCTGCTGGAGCCGCTGTCCTTCCCGTACCCCTGCAGGAAATGCGACGTCACTTTCTCCAGCGCCGACCTTCTGCAGGCGCATCAGGTGTGTCACTTCACAGCAGGGAAGAGGCCTGAAAGCCCCGCCTCCTATATCACCCGCACAGCTCCAAAGGACCCTCAGAGGGTAACCCTCGAGCCATTGCAGCCTGCACGCCGTCTGCCAGTGAGCAACCGTAAACACCTGTTCAGGTATCCTCACCCTGACCGGCTGTACGTTGTCCCAACGCCATCCTCAGAGCCGGCCCTCCTAATTTCAGACTCGGAGGACGAGATCAGAACCTCAGTAGAACCTAGACCTTCCCTCCAAAAACCGGCAACACCCCAGCCGACAGAGGTTTCAGAAATGGACCAGCTGGACATCCTGATTCAGTCCCTGATCCCTGAGGAAGACTTCAGCGAGTCAAACAGCTGTTGTGAGAGCAAAGCTCCGCCCCTTTTAGTCTCGCCACAAGAGGACGACGTTTACAGCTGTGCAATCTGCACGGCGGCGTTCACAGAGCTGTCAGGATTGCACGCGCACTACATGGATCACGCACGGATACTTTAACAAGTTCAGGCTTTTACTGTTTAATGTGACACAAGGAGGAAACAGCACCCCCTGCTGACAGACTGAAGTTTTGCTTTTGTTGTGAAAGTTTTTATTCTCCTTCAATGAAAAATATTTCACATCAAATTAATTTTAAACATTTAAACTAAAAAAAAAAACTACTGCTGTAACAGAAAAACACACCATCTATATATATTTTGCACTTTTTGTACTTCTTTGTCAATGTACAACTTCTATGTTTGACCTGTTTTTACATAAAATTAAAAAAACGACTTTTTTATTATCATTGGCTTCATTCTTCATCTGTGTGTGACTACAGAAAAAGTTGATTTAAAATATTTTATTCACTCTTTAGTAACAGTTCTGGGGGGGAGGGGAGTCAATTTGAGATAAGATTATAATAGGAGGTATAAAAAATATTTTTAATTGGTTAATCTCTTAAGTTATTTTATTGTCCTGCTTTATTGTGACTTCAATTTCTAAGCAGCATTTTTGTCCTTTTGTAATCTCAGATTGTTGTAGTTTTTTGTATTAATTTGTGAACAAACTTGTATTTTAAAAAAACTTTCTATTTTAAAAGGTTCATTTCCTTAAAACACTTGATTCTCTTCCTTCACAGTTGTGCATTTGTTGTGTCTTTCTTTTTTTGGCATTCTTATGTGTGAAGTGTGCATTTTGTGACGTTTTTTAAAGAGTAAAATGCATGTTTGTGGTGTTTTTTTCTCTGGGTAGATTGTGCTCGGGTGAAGTTCGAACTGTAATTTATACATTTTTGGTGTTTCTAAGTTTTGTGTTTTTGTCATTCATAGAGCTGAGTTGTGAGTTTGTGACATTTCACCAGGTAAATTGTGCATCTGTAGTGTTCTTCTGTGTAAGTGGTGAGCTTATCTTCCACTTCCTGGGTTTGTTTGTCATTCTCACGAGTTGTGTATTTTTTTGGCGTTTTTACACATAAATTGTGGCTTTGTTGCATGTTTTAATGAGTAAATTTGTTGTGTTCTTATGGGTAGAATGGACCGTTTTTTACATTCTTATTGTGCGTTTGAGGTATTCCGTGGGATGGGTTGTGTGTTTTTGTCATTCTCATGGGTGAATATCATGTTCATGGGGTTTATTCCCGGTGAATTGTGGTTGTGGTGTTCTTATGAGTCAATTGTGTGTTTTTGGGGATTTTTCGATCAGTTATTCATGATGGGATGTGCGTTTTTATTGTGTTAAAAGGTGATTTGTGTTTTTCTAGTGTTCCTCCGGGTCAGTTGTGAGCTTGTGGCATTTTACAAGGTGAAGTGTGCAGTTGTGTTGTTCTACTGGGTCGGTTGTGAGAATAACTTCCACTTCCTGGGTTTGTGTTTGTAATTCTAATGGCTAAACTGTGTATTTTGTAGTTTTTAACAGATAAATTACGGCTTTGCTGCATTTTCATAAGTAAATTTGTCATCTTCTGATAAATAAATTGTACTTTTTTTTACATTCTTACGAGTAAATTGTGTGTTTGTAATGTTCTCTGGGATAGGTTGTGTGTTTGTGTCATTCTCGTGGATAAATTGCACATTTGTAGGGTCTGAGTTTTGGTCAGTTGTGTGTTTTTTGGTCTTCATTGATCAAATTGTTTATGTGTGGCTTAATGAGATGTGTTTTTAAGGCAAATTTGTGCATCGTTGTGTGTCGTTCTTACAGTCGAGTTGTGCGTTTGTGGCAGTCTTCAGGAATATTGTGCGATTGTGGTGACTCTTACACTGTTTGTGCATGTTTGTGAGTAAAGAAAAACTCTGCAGACTTTTAGATCTTTTAATATTTCATGTTTGCCCACAGACGTGTTGGTTTCTGTCTGAACATGTTTTCATGAGGGGGGCACACCAGTCTCAGTCTACAGGCTCTCCCTGACCATGGACACGTAGGGCTGGAACCAGTTGTGTAGCTCCTGCATCTTCGTCTCCACAGAGGAGCGCATTTCCTCGGCGGCGACCTTCACGCGCTCCTTGACGCCCTCGTGGGTGGTCTGGATCCTGGTCTTCGCGTTCTCAATCTGGGACTGGAGCAGCTCGTTCAGGGTGGAGATCTTGGCCTGAGCGTTGTCTCGGACCTGAGAGAAGTACGGATCCAGGCGGGCTTTCAGCCCCTCCACGTTCTCGGAGGTGCGAGAGTGGAGCTCCTCGAAATACTCGCTGACGTACCTGAGAGAAAAAACAAATGGAAATGGAAAGCAGCTCGAGATATCAGTCAGACTTTCAGTTACATCTGCATGAACAAAATATCACCCCTAAAATCTAGAAATCGTTTCAGATTCAGCTCAGTGCATTCTTGGAGCTGGATCTTCTGGAGAAACATCTGCTGGCCCTGTGATGCAGCAGGTGGAGTTCAACGCATCCAGTGGGAGGAACCTGAGTCCTGCAGCAGTGAAGATCGAAGCGCACTATACCATCAGTCAGGGATCGGATACAGAGTCACGACTACAAGGAGAACATTTTGACTAAAACTTAGATTTATCAGATGTTCTCTAAAGTCACACAGAGGTGAGGAACCAACCAGCAGATGTTTGGTCCGTCTCTCCAGAGTACAAACTCATGTCCCTTTCGTTACCTCATCTAGATTTAACCACTATCAGTGCAGTTTGGTCTTTTAATCTGGAACTTTGTAAGATATTTGTGTCCTTTAGGGCTGAAATCTTTGGATTTGAACCTCCTGTTTGTGTGTTAAAGAAGAACTAAGGAAGCTGCTTGTTTAAATGTAACACAAGACAGCTTCATCAATGTCTTCTGCCTGTTCAAACTTTCAAATAAAAAAAAAAAATCCAATAAAAATTTTAAAAAGTATATAAATATTTCAGAAGAAAATTAAACACATTTATCCATGTTTTTTATCAGAAAAAATAACTATACATTTTTATTAAGAAAAATTAGATACATAAAAAAGAGACATTTAATAAGTTTATTAATTTTTAATGTGAAAAAAATGAAAATTTAAATATGTTTATAAATGAAGAGAAAATGAAAAATTTGAATGAAGAATTTTTTTATAAGTTTTTACTTTTTTTTTTTTTTTTTTAGAAAAAGTGAATAAAACAGCAAAATGTTTTATTTTTTTATCCTCTGCAGGAGTTTGTTGGCATTAAGGAAGCATAAGGACGGAAGACCCCTCCTGGAGCTTGAGTTGCCTCCTCTTCCTCACCTCTTGATCTCCTGCGTGTCCTTGTTGAGGCGCTTCTTGAGCTTGCGGCTGTAGGTGGACACCCTGAGCCTGACGTCGTCGGCGTTCTGCTCCATCATGGTCTGCAGCTCCTGGACGTAGCGTTCCGCCTGCTCGCGCGCCGCCTCCATGTGCTCGCGCAGTTTGTCCGCCATCAGCTGCAGGTCCTGGCTCAGGCGCTCCGCGCTCTGCTGGGTGTAGGGGCCCAACTTGTTCTGCAGGTCGTCTCTGTACATGGACAGCTCCGACATGCTATCCTGGGTCAGGGTCCTGTTTTGATGGAGGGGGGAACAGTCAGAGAAAAAAAACCTGCACTTCATTTAAACAAGGTGTGTGTAAATGCTGAGGAACCTTTGGACTGATCATCTTGATAAATCTTAAGCTTTTGGATGCTTCAACTAATCTGGCGTTCAGCTCCTTCAGGAGGTTCTTCTTCTGGGTTTTAGTTTGTTTTTCCTAAATATTAAGATCTTCCTGAATCCCTAAATATCCAGCAAACTTATGCTGTTTTCACTCATTTTAGCTCTTCATCATCATATTTAGCTTTTTTTTGTTTGACGTTTAAAGACCCGCTGGTGTTTCTTTTCTTGACATATTTTGTGGGATGTTTTCGGCGATGGAGGACAAAATATGAAGAAAATTAATGTTAAAATAGCATTTCTGAGTATTTCTTTATTCAAATTGTTCTGAATCAGGAGCAGACGAAAAAAGTCGTATTTATGACGTAGAAAATACGCTGTGCGGGCCACAAGCTCCCTGCTCTGAGATCTCAGCAACGGCGAAGGGAAGGGGGGCCGGAGTTGTTCTCATAAACGGTCTCGCCCACAACTCAGGCAAATTTGGAGTGAACTACTGACCCTATGCAGAAACTATATCCTCGAAAACTAAAGATTTTTTGGCTAAAAAGATGATTGGAGTCGGTCCTTAAATCTGAAGCTGAGCCGGAAAGTTGTGCTACTAACAATTAGATGTTTAAAATGGGATGAGAAGCTTCAGTTTTGTTCTTCAACTTCTGAACACTAGTTGGTTCACAAAAAATCTGAGGCAATCTGATCTGAAAGAGGCCTGCTGGTGGACAACTCACTTCAACTCTCTGCTGATCTGAGAGCTGCGGATGTTCTCCAGCACGCCATCGGCCTTCGTGTTCAGGTCTGTGATGTAATCCTGGAACTTCTCCACAGTCACCTCCCACGTGTTCTTCAGGTCCTCCAGAGGCACGCTGCGGGCGTAACACCCTGCATGCAACAGCAGAACATCTCAAACATGCAGATCCCAGTGTTCTTCTGTGTGCAGACACTGCAGCGGATGTTCAGGAGCCGACAAACCTTCATGTTTAACCTGGAAGATTTTCACTGAACTCACTGAAAACAATCCACATCCACTGAAAAGTCTACGCAGCAACAAGTCCATATCATTATTAACCTAGAGTGGACTGTTTTTATCCTAACTGTGAGGTTAAAAACAGTCCAACTATTTTCTGGAAAAGAAAATTAACCCTGGAAAAATTAACTTAGTTGAAAAAACAGGTTAAAATGAAACCACTATAACCCAAAAAATGTATATTGCTCCAAAAAGTAACCTTATCCGGGTCCCAAAATGAGAAAAAAAAACAGAGAATTGGGTTAAAGAGAGATAAAATAATAAGTGTTTTAAGAGTATAGTTCAGTTCGAAGGAGCGTCACAGACTATTTATCATCAAATATATGGTTGGTGGAATCTACTCTGCAAACAGATCAGTTAAAATAGCAAAGAAAACAAAAACAAACAAGCTTGAATTAATTGATTTAGATCCAGATTCACGACAAGAACTTTCCAGAACTCAAACTCAAATCCATTCTCTGTTGGACTCCAGACAAAATACAATAAAATAAAGGGATTATCATATTTATTTGGTATATTTATATGAAGAATTTGTCATTTTTGTGCGTGAATTCACCAAACAGGCTTTGTTCCGCTGGTGAAAAATGTATTCATAATTATATTATTAAAAAAGAAATGGCAAAAAATCCAGAAACAACTTTAAAAATTGCTTAAGAGTAACTAAAACATTTCAGTTTCCCTTTTAAACTCCAATCCCTGATGTGGGATTATGCAGAAAAATATGAATAGATCAGCCCTCTGCAGGTGAAAACCAGCCCCAGTTTTCTCCACATTTTCTAAAAAATAAATTATGTATTTTACCTTATGAAAAGAACAATAAATCAAAAAAAGTATTTTGGTTATTTTGCAGAAACAGAAAAGTTGCTTTCACCTTTATTCGTGTTCAAATAAACAAAAAAAAACATTTTTTGTTTATTTCTTTACATGATTTAAAGATATATATGCCCCCCCTCTCCTCCTCCCATCACCTGGACTCACCTGAAAGGACAGCCAGAGCGAGGATCGCGGCAAACACCCTCATGATGAGCACGAGCACCTGCGTGGACGCCAAACAGGACAGAAAGGATGAAACTCCTGTTATTCATTTGGTGCTTTTGTTTTTAAACTCTGAAATTCTGCGGAGCGCGCGCGCCTCACCTGTAAAGGTGTGATCTGACGTGAGGCGGATCGGCACGCGCCTCTCCGCTTTTATACTCGGATTTGATCCGATAAAAGTCGGGACGGCTGCTGACCCGCGTCCGAAGTTCCCCGCGCGATCTGCGTTGTTGTCATATTTTATGGCCTGGTGATTGTTTTGGGCTCCACGTTGCACCTCAGCCGCGCGAGCGCGCCGCACGCGCCTGCTCCCAGCGGAGCCCCTCCCTCCCTGGTTGGACCTTGGGAGGAACAGCTGGCTTTAAAATAGCGGGCTCTGGGATCTCGAGGACTGCAGGACAGCTCAGCACACGGGAGGTCAGAGGTCACCCCGCTATCACATCAGTCGGATTTATGAGCCGCTTGAACAGCAGCCTGGAAGACAGAGGAGTCCAGGGTCCTCTTTCCACACTGATTAGAAACCACTTCAGTCTGCAGCGAGGACACAGTGTTTGGAGTCAATCAAGCCTGACTCATCTCTGAGTTTGTATTCACAAAATCAAATATTTACATTCAGAAGTGAATTATCCACCACTCACAATAAGTGAGGGATATGGCTATTTTCTTTTACCATTTGGTCTGAATTTGAATGAAAGTTCCCTTTGATCTTCCTAATAATGAATGAGAAGAAACACTATTTTTAATAGTTTGATCTTTATTACCCCTAAGATTACAACGGCAATAAATATAGCCCCAAATATCAACAATGACTTGACAGTGAAGTCTCATGAGGTTCAGATGTAATGCGTTCCACTTTTCAAGTGCTACACAGGGGCAAATTTACCACTAGGTAAACTATTTCCGAGATGAACACCAAAAAAAGGTGTCTAAAATAAATTTTACGCTCTTTATTATTAAACTCTGTTTTAAAAACTCCCCCCAAATCACTGAAATGTCATAGACTGATCCTGCGAAAGTGTTTCGTCCTCCCCTGTCCCTCTGCAGTAATGGAATATTCCGGTCATCAGCATGTTAGAGACAAGATAATTCAGTTTCCCACATTGGGCGGTTTTCCACCTAACTGAGTGGTTTTGATTCGGACTTTGCTGGTGAAAAATAGCTTTAGACATAACTGGGGCGGGTTTGGGGTCAGTTTAGCAGCTTTTAGTTCCTTATTGAATTTCTTTTCAACCAGGGACTTGCGGTCAGGGGAGGCAGGTGAAGTAGTGCCTCACCTGCCATTATGAGATGTGTCCTACTTATAATAAAATAAATGTGTTCAAGATCCTGTTCCACAAATGCAATTTAATTAAATACAAATGAATTTATATCCTCAAAAATGATGCAAGTCTGCTGATGACACAAGTTCACATACACCTGACCGTCTAATACCAACCCGGAGGCGCGCTATGGTTCGGGCCTCGTCCGTTAAGCAACATAGTGTGTTCATGGCTGTTTGAATGACGACTGAATGGTTTACTTACAGAATGCTGAAATTGATCAATTGGAAAGGTTTGTCTTTTGGAATTTTTGGCCCCAATAAGTAAGGCCCTCTGTACACGAGGAGACCATTGTGTGAAAATGGGCAGAAACATTGTGGCAAATTACAATGCAATTAATTTTTGCTTCCTTCCTTTTAAATGAAGCAAAAACTGACTTTTTATTGAATTGTTAATTGCAAAATTCATTTTCCTTCAAATGCATGTTTGAGGTTTTATCAGAGTTGGGTATTGTTTTGTGTTTAACATCAATTTCTCATGAAAATGTGATTGTTGTCCAGCGGGTTCTCAGTGTGAAGTTGAACAAGACAAAAACTGTGGTAGAAAAAAAAACTTTCAGACTTTTGTTGTTTCAAGTGTTTATCTGACCATCCAAGAAAAATCCCAACATTTAGGAAACGCAACACAGATTCAAACCGACTCACACGACACACACAGGCAGAGTTAAATGAGCGAAGAAGTCCGACGGAATAAATAAAAGCATGAAGGTGTTGTCGATTAAAGGACAGATGTCTCCTTGCACTCAGAAGGAGGAGCTCTGTGATGGCAAAGTTCTTGTCCCGTCTCAGTGGGAATGAACGGATTTTGAAAAAGCCTTCAGCCAAGCGTGTACTTTATTTTGGGTGTGTCGTCTGTTCTCTTCAGAAGATTCTCCTTTCTTGTTTCCTTTGCTTCTTCTTTTCATGCCTCTGCTGCCGGATCTTCTCCTGCCACCTCTGCGTCCTCCTTCCATGCCTCCTTTCATGCCTCCTTCCATGCTTCCTTTGTGTCCTCCTTTCATGCCTCCTTCCATGCTTCCTTTGCGTCCTCCTTTCATGCCTCCTTTCATGCCTCCTTTCATGCCTCCTTTCAT
>BSAI01000106.1:10489497-10611881 GCA_036245035.1 Adrianichthys oophorus
CCTCCTTTCATGCCTCCTTTCATGCCTCCTTTCATGCCTCCTTTCATGCTGCGTCCTTTGATTTTCATCCTAACTTCCTGTACTTTCTTATATTGGTTCTCCACAGCGTCGTACACGTTCGCCAGGGATGCCCAACGCTCCCTGAATTCATTCAGGTGATTCATGACGTTGCTACTTACCTCCTGGGCGTGTTCGACCTCATCTTGCAGGAGGTGTTTGAAAGTGTGAGCCAGCAGGTTGCTCAGTTTACCAATCCTCTCCTCCACAGCTTCTTGCACGCTTGTGAGGTCTAAGTTACTAAGATGCTCGGCAACGTCCTGTCTGATGGCCTCCAGTCTTTCTTGGACCTCAGCAGACAGCGTGTTGAAGAAGGAGTGTCCTCTAAATTTCTTCAGATTTTTGTTGAGGTTTCTCCTGAGAGTATTAATCTCTTCCTCAAAAGTGTCTTGGGTGGCACTGTTCAAAGAAGTCCACCACTCCCCTAGATCTTGGTAGAACTTGCTGAGGGATTGTGCGCCTTGTTTCAGGTAGGCCCTGCAGAAATGAAAATGACAAAATGAAAAAGGAACACCTTTAAGTACAGACTTGAAGCAGACATGCTGCCCCACATCCTTATGTAACTTCTCTACACAGACACAGGAACTTGGACCTGACACTCATCCTCACAAACTTGAGACCTTACTTGAGACTAGAAGTTTGGGACTTGGGCAGATCGGGTCTAAAAATAAAAGCCCTTTTTACAATGCTTTTGCTTTGGTAATGCAGAAACATCAGCTTCCTGTTACTGTGTTCCTACAAGTATTTTATGTAGCGTAGGGACAAGTTTTAACTGTAGGCTGACTGTTGGTTGACTGTTGGAATTTTTTAATCTGCAACCAAAAAAAAAGGTGTAATTGAATGTTATTTTCTGTTTCTGTTCTGAATGTTATTCTCAGCATGACTGACAGGCATCAGTCTCTGTCTGTTGGTGTCCAGTAACAGCTCGTCTGTTGCTTTAGAGGGAAGAATGTGCTAAATAAGAAAGGAGGGATAAAACCATCTTAAAGTTCTGGAGGTTTCCAGACGGAGAAGAGGTTTTCTTACTGCAATATCTCTGTGATCTGTTGGGTGTCCAAGATGTAATGGTGGTGACCGTGATGACGGTGACCGTGATGATGATGGTGACCGTGATGATGATGCTGGTGACCGTGATGATGATGATGGTGACCGTGATGATGATGCTGGTGACCGTGATGATGGTGGGGACCAAGATGATTAGCTTCCATGGCTTGATCCTTAGTTTGCATCATGTCATTCGCACAGACGCCTGCAGACACAACATCAGTTACAGCATTTGTTTCCTCAGAGCGTTCAGATTTTCAACAAGAGCTTCTGACCTGTGAGGGTGATGATGGCGAGAAGAACGAGGAGCTTCATGATGCCCGCTGCAGAAGTTAAGTCCCTGGGAGAAGTCTGTCCTGCGCTTTCGGCTTTAGGAGGAGCTCTGCTGCTGAATGTCTGTCCTACCAAGTGTGAGCTTTTATAGCAGCAGGAGTCTGACATCATGATGCAGGTCCTACAGAACATCATGTTTATCTTCTCTAACAGGACAAACTGATGAGATGTCTCTCTGCCGCTATGACTCCTTATAGATTATTTATCTGAGAACTTGGAGTTTTTCTGTTCTCTCTGGTCATATGTGTGTTTTTGCAGGACTCAGTTCAAAAACATGTTACACAGGTGAACTGATGACTCTTAAAGCGTCGGTGTGCACCTGCGATGAACTGACCTCACCAGGCTGTACCCCACCTTCACCCAAAAATCACCTTCTTAGGATGAAGAGCGCTTGGCTGGGTAGAAGGATGGAGATCAATAACTTCAGTGTCACTCAGCTATCAAAGGACAAGAAATCCATGTGTACCGGAGACATCATCTCCTTCTGTCTCCTTCATTTTTCATCGTCACTCACCTTCGCTTTGCTTTCATATTTTCATGTCATCTTCTTTAAAATCTCTTCCATGACTGATGTTCTTCTCATCCTGCCTGTAAGTTTGCAACATTTTGTTTGTTGTCTTTCATTTCAGGAAGCGGAAACAAGTTTGGCTGAAGATTGAATGCACATTTTCAGGTTAAACTGAATTAAAAGCTACTTTTCCCTCATTATTTTATCTTTTTTAGTACAACCTTTAGTTTCCTCTGAATGCTGAGGAGATGCCACATTTAGTATTCAAAATAACTACTAAAGACTGTATTAAAAACATGATATAAAACAGATTAAAACGATACAAAGAAAAAAAAAAGCATTAAATATGACATACAATTGAACTATAAATCGTTTAAAATATTTTGTTGTTTACTACTGGATTTAATTTATTAGCTATAAACAGTTTTATAACAGAATAGTAAGTAAGTTTTATTTATATAGCACCTTTCTCAGACAAAAATCACAAGGTGCTTCACAAGTTAAAAAGCATAAAATAGAAGATAAAACATAAAAGACAGAAGCTTCACAGGTTAAAAACAACAAAGATAAAAACCTGACAAGCTAAGAAACATAAAAGACAAGAACAAGTACCACATAAAACAATCATTACAAGCCCAAATAAAAAACAGATTCAGTTAAAATGTTTAACAAAATAAAGGTTTTAAGATGGCTTTTAAAAGAGTGAATAGAGTCCAGGGAACGCAGGGAGAGTGGGAGCTCATTCCAGAGTTTCAGAGCAACAGCCTGGAAAGATCTGTCTCCTCTGGTCCGAAAACGAGTGCGACGGACCATCAACAGGTTCTGATCCACTGACCCTAGAGCACGCGATGGTCTGTAGGGGACGATCAGATCACAGACATATGAAGGGCTCTGAAGGTCACCACTAAAATGTTAAATTGATGGCGATAAACAACCGAATGAAGATCTGTGAGGATAGGGGAGATGTGAGCTCTTCTCTTAGTGCGGGTCAAGATCCTGGAATCAACTTCAGACGAGACAGCTTCTTCTTATTCAAACAGGAAAACAGACTGTTACAACAGTCTAGCCGTGTTGATACAAAAGCATGAATAAGAAGTCCGAGAGCCTCATATGACACCATTTTCCTGAGTTGTTCCTCAACTGGAAGAAACAGTTCTTTACCAGCTGTTTGGAGTGCTGCTCCAGTGACATATCTTTGTCAAAGATGACTCCCAAAGTTCTACGGTTGGGTTTGACAGTCTGGCCAAGAGAACCCAAATGCTGCTTAATCCCTGGTATGGCGTCCTCAGGGGCAATGACTAGTGCCCTGAGGAACACCGCGCAGAAAGCCTGCAGACTTGGACATTATGTTAGCCATGACGCTGAAACTCCGACCAGACAGGTAAGAGGAAAACCAGTGAAGAACTGACCCTGACAAACCGATCAGGTCCCTCAGCCTTTTCAATAGGATCTGATGGTCAACTGTGTCAAATGCTGATGACAGATCTAGTACCAGAACAGTATATTTGCCAGAATCAGCAGACATCAAAATGTCCCTGGACACTTTCAGCAGGGCTGTGTCTGTGGAGTGAAAGAAATGGAAGCTTTGAGATAGGTTATGGAAATCTGATGGGTCCAAATTAGACTTTTCAGTAAAGTCTCCACTGTGGCGTGTTTAAATTGGTTAGGAAACACACCAGTGGAGAGTGAAAGGTTGATCATTTCAGTGATACTTTGACCAATAACATCAAACGCCTTTAAGAAGAGCTTAGAGGGAACCATAGGTTTCATCTTAGTCAACAAAGCTGATATGTCCTCAAGGGTGACAGGCTTAAAAGTTGACCATGTGTGTGAAACAGGCTCCACTGCAACAAAATCATCACAGCAAGAGTTGGTCTTTGACGTTGAGAAATTCAAGTCAATAGTGAATAATTAGCAACACTTACGATGGTTTTGACTGTTTTTCTTCTGTTTGTCTCTGAATAATATAACCGTCAAGGATCATAAGTGTTTGATTGTCTGACATTGACCTTGATGGTGATGACTTATTAAGACCAAATACTCAGCAAACTGACAAAACCTCATAATGAGCAAAAGAACCAAAAAGATTCAAATCAAACATTATTTAAAACACTAAAGTGGCACAACGTGCTTTCCATTAAGCTTAAAGAAATGAAGAAATTGTTATTTATGTATTAATGCACTAAATTGTAATAAATAAATTATCCAAAGGAGGTAAGAGTGATGCTGATGCAGAAGCATCAGGTTCTTGTGTGTGACAGTAGGTCTGATATAAGAGAAAAATCCAAAACATTCAGATCAATACTGAAACAAACACGCCTTAATAACAGGTGGACTTTGGACCTGCCTCCTCCCTGGTGTCAGACGGCCCTCAAGCCTCCACCATTGATCTGAAGTAGAAACTTTGCTGAAAACTGAGCAGAGCATCACGCAGCTCAAGCTTTCTGGATGTGAATGAAGAGAATTTTAACTGACCTCCCTCTAATCCCGGGATTATGAGGTCAAAGGACATTGATTCCAGAGATTTCAGCAGATGCTTCCATCTAGAACCACCATTATTTGGGGGCAGTTTCAGTTCGGCGTCCTTCCCAAACACCCACTAGGTGTTTGACTTGGATTCTGGCGTTCAGAGGCCTAACTTCTGCACATCAGATAGAACCAACAGATGTTAGACATAAAATGAACAACCACGAGTGTCAGAGGTGACAGAGTTGGGCTGAGATGGAGTGAAACCTTCTCTAACAGATGCTGATCTGTTTGGGAAAATGTGGGTTACAGATTTACGAACAGAGGAAAAGCTGAGAGCTGATAAGAGCACTCAGAGGATAAGATGCACTCGACGGTTCCTCACAAGCTCTGTTCCTTTGTGGGTCAGAGAGGAGAGTCAGACTTTGATCCAGCCCTGCCATCTGACCCGGGAGTTATCTTAACTGGAGAACGCCGGGTATCCTTACACAACCCGACAAACTGATAACGCAGAGGAGCTAAGGTCTCCTTCGGAAGAAACTTCTGATAAACATGTCGTTGTTTTCATGTGACGTGGACCGCGGCCTCAAAGGAAACTCAGGAAGACGGAACCTGAAGATTATGACGACAGATTTTAGTTCTCTGATGTTTCGGTCACTTACATAGACTGTTGTCAAAATGCAGTGAAAGCCATCTGATCTGAAGGATCTGGATCAATTCGGAATATGATTATTCCTGATGTTTGGAATGACATGAATTGGTTCATAATAATTAAGCTTCTTTTTCCATTTCCAATCTTATCCGTGTGTTATATCATAATCCATTATGTTTGCGTTTGAGGGCATTTTTTTGTTAAACTCAAATTCAACTTTATTTATATAGCACTTATAAAGTGCTTTACCTAAAATAAATGTATAAATAACAACAAATAATGCACACTGTACAAAAGAAACGGGCAAAAACGATCCATAAATTCAGATTAAAACACAAGAAAATGTCAAGTCTACCTAAAACTAATTCTATTGATGAGTTTTAAGTATTTTCTTGAGAACAAGCTGCAGCCCATTATTAGTATTTTTCCTAAGAAAGAAGAGCAGGACAATAATCTATTCTAGAAGTTATAAAAGCATGTATTAATATTTTATCTTTGGCTTTGGAGAGAAAGGCTCTCACTTGGGCAATATTTCTAAGATGATAAAATGCTATTTTTAATCTATAAATTTGATGATATTTGATTGTTTTTCTATCGTTTTTAGTGTCCATAGCATCATTTTGTTACCAAAGTGTGAACGGTGCTTTGTCAATAAAGTTTGATTTGATTTGAACTGTGATTTGTTCAACAGAATTTTTTTTTTTTTTTTTAGCTTTTGCCAGTGTAAATGTGGTATGACCGAGATTCTAAGAGAACTGCTCACAGGCTTCAGATTGCTGAAGTGCTCTTGGGCAAGTGCACTTTTTTAACCTTATTAATTAACTAATTCATAAAATTGTTTTTTTTTTTTATGTTGTTTCCTTGTGAAGGGTAGGGGTTACATTATACAAGTTAGAGTGGTCAGGGGTTCAAATCCCTGTCTAGACCGAACGTCCTTGGGCAACAGACCTACATGAACTCCCCCTCAATAGTAATCTGTAAATCTCTGCTAATGTTATGTTATGACATAACATCTAATCAGAAGGAACAAACTGCTGAAGAACATGTGAAGGGTGAGCTCACGGAAAGAACATTGACTTTCAAAATAAAACAGGAAGTAAAACTTGGGGTCAAAGATGAGAGAGCAGCCAGGACTGCTGTGAGAAATCCCAAAAGCCAAAATAAAAGTGATGAAGAGGAGCTGATTTTAGTCTCAGGTGAGTTTCTCTACAGCTCCTCAGGTTAGCTCCTGTCAAAACTAGAGGTTTATGATCCTGTGTGAAGGGGCGCCCGCGCTGTTAAGAGTTTAATGACTCAACGGTGATGTGGAGAGGCAGCGGTGACAGGAAGCGTCCAGCAGGGCAGCTCCAGGAGGACTTTAACCCCCCAATGCTCCTATAAAAGCTCAGGGGCAGCAGGAGCTCATCAGACTCTGAAGGCGCTAGTTCCTGCGGTTTGCTCTGAAGCACAAACATCTACCGTCTACCGTCATGAAGCTGCTGGTGGTTCTCGCTCTCGTCTCTGGTGAGTGGACTTCTGAAAATGCCCAAAAACATGGTTCAACTCTGGCTAAAATGAATTCTCTCCCACAGTTTGCAGAGCAAACCTCATCTGGTCTGATCCCCCCAAGAGCAACCTGGATGTGGTGAGGGAGGCTTTCTGGGACTATGTTGCCAAGGCAACGCAGACGGCGGAGGACTCGTTGCAGCAGATCCGACAGTCGGATCTTGGCCAGGATCTGAAGTAAGAGTCACCAAACTGAAAACTTTCATCTGGGAATCAGACCTGTGTAACCAGCAGCTTCTCCTCCAACAGCTCTAAAATCTCCCAGAGCACAGACATCGTGAACCAGTACTTTGCCTCTCTGCAAGCCCAGGCGGCTCCTGCGGCCCAAGATGTGATCAGTCGCATCACCCAGGAGGCCGAGAAGCTGAAGACCCGCTTAGAGAAAGATATGAGCGCGATGGGCGAGAAGCTGCAGCCCCAGGCTGAGCAGATGGTGGCCCAGCTCCAGAGTCGGGTGGAGGAGCTGACGAGGGATGTCAGCACCATGGCCGAGGCCATGGACCCCGAGACACTGAAGGCCGTCCTGCTGCAGAAAACCCAGGAGCTGAAGGGTCAGCTGGAGAAGGGGCTGAGCCAGATGCAGGCCCATGCCACCCCCTACACAGAGGAGATGAGGGAGAAGATGGAGCAGAGCCTGGAGGACTTTCAGTCAAAAATGGTGCCCCTGACCCAAAGCTTTGAGATCCAGCTGAACCAGAAGGCCCAGGAGATCCAGCAGCGGCTCCTGCAGAGCAGAGAGGAGCTGAGGGCCAAGCTGGACTCCAGCGCTCAAGACCTGCAGGCTCAGCTGACGGCTCTGTGGGAGTCCTTCAGTCAGAAGACCCAGTGAACAGACTTCTGTCCCACCCAGCCTATTTATTCAAACTTTATCCACTATCCAAAACAATGAGAAATGAACGTAACCCGTCAGGAGATGCCTTTCAGGACTTCCTCCATCTGCTGTTTTCACAGGAAGATAGAAGTTCCTGAAAACCCCAAACTGAGCATCCTTTCATCTACAGCTTACGTTTTTCCACAGCTTCAGTGTGGATCTGCGTGAGCATAAAGAAATGTAGAAATGCATCTTCAGGAGATTAAAGTTGGATTCTGTATCTGAGTTTTTATAGTTCCTTCATTCTCCTTTCACCTCCTCACAAACTCCTGAGGAGGAAGTACACGTGTGACCATCAGAACCTTAAGAAACGTGTGTCAAATCCTTAGAAGTCATTCGAAAACCAATAAAAAAACGCAGATAATCATGATCACATGACTCATCCAGGAGAAGAACTAACAAATCAGAATCGCGAAATGGTTTATTAATCTCAGTTTCAGTTTATCTTAACTTTAACAACTGAAGTTTAGTTTCATAAAAGGATAAAACAAAAACAAAAAAACTGTATTGATTGATGAAAATAAACTAATAAGATGCAAACAGATCAATTATCTTTTAAATAAAGGGTTTGGATTCTTATGATGGAGAATTAGAGCTACCATAAAAGAAAAGAATAAGAATGCTAATCATAAGAGCATGAAGTCGTTTAATTATGAAAAATAAGTCAATTTTTTAAAAATTCTGGGAAACATTTTGAGAAAAAGAGTCAAGAAAAAAAAGAAAATTTTACAAGAAGTAAGTCAACCATTTTATGAGAATAAAAACATTTTCTAAAAAAAGGGGAAAAAGTCTGTTTTATGAAAATTAAGTCATAAAATGATGAGAAACAAAGTCAAAATGTTGTGAAAAAATACCTAAAATTATGAGAAAAAATCTTACAAGATCAAAGTTGTAAAATCAAAAGTCATTGAACAAAAAAAAGTAACAATTTTACAAAAATAATTCATAAAACTGTGAAAAACAAATCCTACAACTCTGCTTCAGAAAGTCATAACGTTACAAGAAAGAACAGTAACATTCTTTAAATAAACTGTAACATTTAGCTTCTAAAACGTTTCAACAAAGACAAGTGTGGGAGTGAGAGTCAGATTACCGGGATTATTTATAGGATTTACAGGATACAGGATGCCCCTGCGACAGACTGGCGACCAGTCCAGGGGTGTACCCTGCCTTCGCCCATGAGTAGCCGGGTTAGGCTCCGGCAACCCCGTGACCCCGAAAGGGATAAAGCGGATTGGTAAATGAATGAATGAATGAGGATACAGGATTATTTTTTCAGTCTTGTTCTGGGAATGGGACGAGACAGGAGTGAAAATCCACTCCCGTGTCATCCTCTAGTCTGCCACTGTGATGGTTACTGGACTCTGTTCAGGTTCTGCTGTGCCCTTTCCTCAGAGAGACCAGCCATTGAGCATTGCTGTTATCTGTCTCCCATCGCTTTCCAGTATGTGAGTGAGTGTGAGAGAGAGTGAAAATAAACATGTATTTTTTTTTTTCATTTGGGGAAATAATGAATCAGTTTTATAACATAGAGCTCAAACCACCTCCTAGGTTCCAGTCAGGCTTAAGAAAATACAGCTGTAATGTGTGTATAGAGCCAGAAGAGGGCAGTGATGTGCCATTTCCACAATCATAATTCAAATGGGGAAAAAAGAAACGTTTAAAAATTGATAAAAAAAAAGATTCTAGCTCAGGGATGGGCAACTCCAGGCCTCGAGAGCCGCAGTATCTGCATGATTTCCAGATATCCAAGCCCTACTCATGACTGAGTACCTGGTTCAGGTGTGTCCAGCCAATTAGAGCATGTCAGAGCATGGTATGTTGGAAAACATGCAGGAATGCGGCTCTCGAGGCCTGGAGTTGCCCATCCCTGTTCTAGCTGGATAAACTGACGTTCAACTAATGGTGATGAAAACCTGTAGTAATTTTTTCCCACATGAAAAATCTTTCAAATGCAATGCATTGTGGTCTATATTTGCCAATCTAGTGAGCATCAATGCACACCTATTTTCACAAAGACTTTTCTATTAAATGACCAACACACTATTTAGCTCACTAGGTAGTGAGTAGTGGAGGAATCTGAGCACAAATCAAACCAAAAAGGTAAATAAAGAATTTAAAATTGGGTTAAATAAACCGTAAAAAAAAAGTCAACACAACCCAACTGTCCAACCATGTTTGAAGAAAAACAAAACTGAAAAGGAGGAAGAAACTGCAGTTAGAAAAAGCACACAGACCAAAGTAAATTCAGGCCAATTTATTAAATTTCATTAATTTCAGTCTTGCATGTATTTTCACACCATGACAGTTGAGGGCAGAGTGGTCAGTTGTCATAATCCAATGAGCCTTAATATAACAGGGGAAGAAATACAATTACAGTTTAATAACTCAACTTTTTTTTAAATGCTCTTTTCTTTTAAGAACAAAACAAAAATGATTCAGGTCAGAAAGTTTTTCAGTAACAGACAAATTAAACCTGATTTAACCAAATTTATTTAAACCGATTCCACTTCCGAACTGCTCTTTTGGTGGCGTTGCTGAGCAGTCTGCATGTGTCAGGAGCAGGTTTAACGCAAACAAAACAACTGTTTGAAATTGTTCATGTCGAGAGGATTTCTTCTTATGCCCTTTGCCCCAGTGACCCTCCCCGTTTTTAGATTTTTTTTTCTTCTTTTAAAAGATTCCGCCCACAAGTCGGCACGCTGGAGTGCCAACACACAAAAAACACACACGCACACACCTAGACAACAGACATGGAACCATTCGCTCTACATTCAGAACTTCCAAGAGCTGGCCATCAACCCAACAAAACACCTCAACTCTGATTTACGATCAGCTATTTAAGACTCGCAGGGAAGGTGACGGCAACAGAACATCTCCGTCGGGTCTTCGTCAGGGATGGGGCCGCAACAAGAGCCCTCTGTCGGGGATCCCCAGTCACAGAAAGCCTCTGCAAGTCAAAGGGAGGCAACTGTCAAGGACGAAATCCCCACTGGAGAGCCTCCGTCAGGGACGGGGACCCTGACAGAAGGCCTCCATTGAGGACGCGCCATCAGCAGACAGCCTCCGCCACAATATAGGAACTTTGCAAGGATGCAATGGTAACATTGATGAATTTCTCAAGGACAAAGGAACTGCCAGCCATGTTACCATACTATGAGAACACAATAAGGGTCACAAGAATCCACCAGAAACCTCATGTTTTATCTAAAGACTGGGCTCCTGAGGCGTGAGTGGAACAGAGAACCAAGAGAAAACTAAATTTGGAAACAGAAAATTGCATCTCAAGACAAAAGAAGACATCCAGACCATTCCAACCAGACAAAAACACAAACACATGAGCGTGCACACAAAGCACAACTCGCCTACACGCAACCTTGACTCACAAACGAATCAGCAATCACATCCATCCAAACCAATAGGCAAGAAACCTGTTAGAAACTGTCACATGCAAACACACACACACACACATTTACACCACGTGCACTCACACACCTTTGTGTTTATGCACACGGGAGTGGATAAACACACACGCACACACATTTTTGGTTTTGCTTCGATCTAAATCCTAAAGTCCACCTCAAAAGCAGGAAAACTGCACCCTCGTCCTCTCCTGAAGCAAGCATTTCTCCATTTCTGTATTGTAAACGATCTGTAAACATTAATTCATTTACAATTTAAATGTCGTCTCAAATGACCCAAAACTCCTCAGATGAAGACATTCCTGCAGAAGCACGACTAAGAAATCGAAGCGCCGCTCTGATCGTCCCACACAACCTGCTTCTGAAAGACAGGGGCTCTCTCACAAATTAGGCTGCTCCTTCAAAACTTTCAGAGCCTTTTTCTAATGAAGGACAAATTTGAGATGCCTGTGCATCGAAACACTTGGCCACTGCAAAAGAAATAAAAAAAAAAAAAAATCCCCCAGCCATCCTAATGAAGAAAAAAAAAAAGATCAGACATAGGCTGCTCCAGGCAACAAAAATAAACCTTTGAAAGCTAAAAAAAAATGTATTTTAAACTCTAGTGCGCTGCAAGGGAGGACAGGAGAAGTTACAGCTGCCTGTTCAAAGATGCTACAATTCTGCTGCTGAGACCAGAGTCCACCCCGACAATGCTCACATTGATGAGAATCTACAAAACTGTAGACACAGGAAACTTATTGCTGCTGGAGAAAGAAACCAAATCCCGGCGTGGTCCTTTAGAAGCCGGTGCCTGATTCATCCCTCTGGTCCCGGTTCACATCCAGTTATGACATAACGAAAAAACCTGAAGGGGGGAGTTTTCTGAAACTACAGCAGCGCACAAACACACATGTTGAAGAGATAAAAGTGATCACAAGTTACTCCAGTCTGAAAGTTCTGCTCAGGATGGGGATGTACTGAATCACAAACCTCAAAATTCACACAGCTTGGCTCCATTTTTTGTTGTTTTTTTGACAGAACCCATCTGCTTAATATCTGTTGTGACTTGTGCACAGACTGCCTGCGCACGAGTCACAGAACAGATGCTTGAAAAAAAAATCCACTGCAGGTCAGTCAAACAACGAATTCTCAGACGACCTTGTGTGGACAACAGCAGTACAGCACCAATTAAAAAAAAAACAAACAGCTGTTCATGCCGTTTCCCTTCAGGGTCTCTCACAGTGTGGGTAATGTTTTACATGCAGCACTGCTTTGACACCAAACACTTTTTTCAGCATCAATCCAAAAAAAAAAAAAAAAATAAATAAAAAAAAAAAAAAAAAAAAATCAAAGCTGACATACTTTTTTCCAAACAAAGGGAAGTTTGTCTCACGGTCCAGGCGTGTGCAACCACATGCTCACGTGTGCAGCAATTTAAACATTTCCTTGCTTAGGATTCTTTTTGTGTGAAGCAAGTTAATAAACGTGCACCTCCTCAAATCCAATGATACAGGCTGCATTCAAGCTTCGGTAAAAAACTGGGAAATTCCAACGACTCACATTATCTCTTTACTAGGGATCATAGATGAGGTCACACTCATTTTTTTCCTGCACGTCATCGACTCTCAAGAAGGTTTTTAGCACTCAGAAACCAAAGCTACAACTAGATGACGAGCAAATGTCCCAGCTTTTTCTTAGATCTTAAAGGCACAAGATCTAAAAGCACGAACGTGACGATAACGGGTGGAATTTCAGCGTGTATATAGAGTTTTGTTGCACACATGCTTACCTGCACATTCAAGAGGTGTGATGTCATGAGACAAACTTCCCTCATCGCTTTCTCAGAGTTCCTTCACAGCTGCAAGTCAATGTTTGGAGTTTTAACTTGTGAACATGAAGCAGACTTGCTTTGAGGCCAACCGGCCTCATAACCGGGCCAACGCTCTTTTGCACAACAGGAGCAAGGAACTGAGTTGGTGGGAAACACACACACAAAAAAGGGTTGTTTTGCCCCGAACTCAAAAACTGATGAAGAAATCTGCAGCGGTTTGAATTGGTCCCACTCAGATCAAAAGAGGCGGTTTTCATCCACCAGCAGCGGATCACTGACGCCATTCTGAATCGGTACATTTGCCGATTCAACACAGCCGGGTTTGTTTTAGATCATTTGTATAAAGGAGCGGAGAAACAGTCGCGCAGTGTTCAAATAAAGCTGCCGTTATTATTGCAACATTTACATAAAAAAAAAAGACACACCGCTCACATTGGGGATGGTTGCTGCTGCTGTTCTTGCATAAAAGCAGTTTAACTCAACGTGGATTTCTTTTAACTTTGTGCTCAATCAGCTGCGCGACAGAAGACGGCGGACTAAGAGGGGGACAGTAAGGCACTTCATTGGCATGAGGGCAGAAGGAGGGCTGGAGGGAGCGCATGTCGGCATCGGAGCAGACCTGCTGCTGGTGAGGAAAACCACCGGTGGAGGAAAAACTTCAGCTGCTTCTGTGAGCCCACGCCAACCGGGTTTGAGAGAAAAAAAACAAACAAAAAAAAAAGATAGTTTTGTGGGTCAAGTTTGGTGCAAAACAACATTTAGTTTACAGAAGGAGGTATTAGTCTGAGGAAACCAGAAAAAAATGCTCAAAACCAAACACAGCTCCTTGACAGGCTCAAAAACGAGGGATGGATGTGAAAATGAAGAGTTGCCTGAAGCTTGATGCAGCGCTGTTGTCTGTGCAAAAGCCTGGCGTGTCGCGGTTCTGCGGGAAACAGCACAGATTAGAACCTCTGGAGCTTCCTTCAGTCACAGTTAGAAGTTGCTGGATTCACCGAGCCTCACCTGGTTTAGGTGCTGTCCTGCTGACGCTCCAGTTTCTCCTCTGCATCACCGTCAGCGCTGGATGAGTGGTACTCGGCCACATACAGACTCTTGTCGATGCTGCTGGGGATGGGCTTGATGTCGGTCACCAGCTGCTCTTCGATGGCCTTCAGGTTGAAGCGGTCCTCTGACGTGATCAGATTTATGGCCAAACCCAAATGACCAAACCTCCCTGCAGGCCAGAGAGGACGGATCATTCAAAACAACTTCAGAGTTTGGAGAATCCACTAACAAAGATCAGCCGACTCCACACACCTGATCTTCCGATGCGGTGGAGGTACGTCTCGGCGTTCTTCGGGAAGTCGAAGTTGATGACCACATTCACAGCTTGGATGTCGATGCCTCTGGTAAAGAGATCTGTCAGAGAAGAACAGAAGATCATCTTCATGGCATCCTGATGATAAGAGCTGGAGATTTTAACAGAAGTACTTTGAGCTTCAGGGTCAGGGAAGTCAGAAGACATGAATTCTAATTTTCTGGTTCAAGTTTCCATTTATGTTGACTTCACAGACGGCTGCAAAGCTAAAGGTTGTTAACAAAAAGATAAGAAATACAATGTCCTATCAGGGTGGCTCAGATGCTCAAGCTCAGCTATTTGAGAGACCCTAATCCTCCATTTAGAGAAGTTTGTAGAAGTGGGTTCATCTTTCTAAGAATCCCAACCAGGCACCTCCCAGTAAAGACCCCTTTACCCGAATTTTTCAACAAACTCTTCCTGAAATCCGTCACTGTTGCAGCTTCAACTCACCAGTGCAGACCAGGTTTCTGCACAGCCCGTTCCTGAAGTCATGAAACACTCGGTTCCTGTACTCCTGCAAACAAACAACACAACAAAGAACTCAGACGGGCTTTGACGGACACAGAGAACTCAGTGGTCCACTCTTCCTCACCTGCATCATCTTAGCATGGATGTAGAAACAGGAGTAACCCAGCTGAGTGATCTTTTTGGCCAGGAGCTCCACCCTCTGGGTGGAGTTACAGAAGATGATTGACTGGTTTATCTGCAGCTGTGGTGACAGAGAAAGGAACTATCAAACACTGAAGCGCTCTAAGGAGGATCAATCCATCGTGCATCATTTCAGCTCCAGTTCTTTTCTTTTGTTAGAAACGGGAAGAATTTAAGGAAGTGCAAATTGGAAGAATTGAATGAGATTTCCTCAAAACAAAAGATTCTTACAACATAGATGCTCTTTTTTGAAGATACGATGACAATGATCAACAGGTTTTCGAACAGTGAGAAGGAGTGAGTTACCCTGGAGAACAGAGTGTTGAGACAGTGGACCTTCTGCCTCTCTGTGACATAGGCGTAGAACTGAGTGATGCCCTTCAGGGTCAGTTCCTCCATTAGGTTGATCTCGTATGGTTTCTGGAGATGCTTGGCCTGCAGAGACAGATGAGACGTTTCTCGTGTTAACGGAATCCAGCTTCAACCCATCTGGGTACAGGAAGAAAAACGGTCTGCGTCTGCCAGGTTATGCTTACCATGAACTTCTGAACGCTGATGGGGAAGGTTGCAGAGTAGAGCAGGATCTGCCTGTTCTTGGCCAGGAAGCTAATGATGTCCTCAATGAGCACCACGAAGTCCTGAGAGAGCAGCTTATCCGCCTGAAGACGGAGGAGACCGAGACTTCACAAGACTGACCAGTGACCACAAAAAGCAGGAATTTGTTAAACTGTTTACCTCGTCCATCACTATCATCTGCACTCTGTCCACTTTGGCCACGCCTTTCTTTATCAAGTCCAGGATCCTTCCGGGTGTGGCGATGACCACGTGCACTGACGGCAGAACAGAAATGTAACTGAGGAGGCGTGACCACAGGGGTTCACATTCTTAACGGGAGCAGCTTTTACCAGTCTCATCCAGACGCATTATGTCATCCCGCAGGTTGGTACCGCCTGTGGTGGCCATGACTTTGACCCCTCCCAGGTGTTTGCTGAGCTGGATGCAGATCTGGCTCACCTGCAGAGCCAGCTCTCGTGTGGGCACCATGACGATGGCTGGAGGCAGGGAAACAAGAGTTTGGGTTGACAGCATAACATCTTCTCTATAAGATGAGAGGATTTCAGCTCACCCTGGATGTGGCCCTTCTTCAGATCTATTCTCTCCAGCAGCGGGATGAGATACGCTCCACTTTTTCCCGTCCCATTCTTGGCGCGAGCTAGGATGTCCCGTCCAGAGAGCGCAATAGGGATGCTCTCCTCCTGCAAAGAATTTGGAAAAATAGTTCCTTACAAAAAAAAAAAGATGACAGCAGGAGGAAGGATGGACAAAAGTTTATAAAGGAAGGACAGATGGAAAAACAGAAGGATGGATGCAAAGAAGGCATAAAAGGACTAACTTATCAGAGAAATGGAATGAAGGGTAGGTTTGACAAACAAAAAGAAAGGATCGACCAAAAAGTAAAGGATAATGTCTTGAAGAAAGTATAAAGTTCTTTAGCTAGTCTCAGAAACTGAAAAATAAAGTCATCCAGTTTCCATGGAAACATCAGATCTGAGTTTATGGATGAAGTGTACAGAAACAGCCCCCTGCTGGCAGCAAACATTATGACAGCTGTACCTGGATGGGTGAAGGTTTCTCCCAGCCCATCTCAAAGATGCCCATCAGGAGCTCCCTCTTGAGGCAGTAGTCTTCAAACTCGTTCCCCTTTGTGGCCGTGACATCCTGCAGGAAACAAAGTTTACCATGACAGCTCACATGTTGTGTATGGAAGATGGGGGCGGGGAGTTCTGGGACTCACTGAGGTTTTGACCCTGTTGTCTTTTGGGGGGAGCAACAGGCTCTTTTTCCAGTCATCCCCAAACTTGATGCCTCCACCGTCCTGAGGAGGGCCGCCTGCCTTCTGAGGAGCACCCAAACCCTTTCCTTGACTCTGGGGTGCTGGCTGGACTGCGGGGGGTTTGTTCTGTCCTCGGAGCTGCCCGTTCTGCTTGTTCAGTCCCATGACCACTGGGCCTACATTCTCCGTTCTTGCAGTTGCCATTTTTTTCCTGAAGTTTGTTGGGGGTTTTTTTGTTTTGTTTTCCTCCTCACCTGCTACAAAGTTTTTTCCTCTTAGGTTTTCAGTTTTTAAAAATTTTCTCCAAAAATAAAACAAAAGTCTAATAAAGCATTAGCAAACAATATTCTCTGTTCTTTTTACGTCCAAAGCGCTGCAACAGAAGTGGATTATTTACATATACACATGTACGTGCAGTTCGGTCCCCTTCAACAACAGAGCGACTGACGCACAACAACAACAAAGGTTTTTACACAAGAGCTCTTCAAAATGAAGATAAATCTGCATTCAAATGCATGTTTATACTCATTCACAGAATAGAAAATTATATGTGAACAAGTATGAAAGCAGTTCAAGTCCTGAAATAGAACAACTAAGGCAATCTGCACGTGGGGGGAAAGACGCGTCAAAGTAATATCAGTTCAAAACTTCTCTTTCGCTTCGTTCTAAACTCAACAATATTCACTGTTTCCAGTCTGAGTCCAAAAGTTCCTCAGTATTCCTCCTCTGGAAAAAACAAGTTTCTTCCCCAAATCATGTAGTCTGTAGATGAGTTTATTTCCTCTGAATGAGCGGGTGTTGCTCCGTGAGAGGACAGATCCTGTGAAGGGTTCTCAAGTCCAAAGCCAAGAAGCTTTTCACCCTTGTTGCGTCTTGAGTGTGTTTCCTTTGTGCTGCAGGCGTTTGACCTTTCCTCTGCCTCCTCAGCACAGGTACCCAATCACTCTCTGAAATGTGTGTGCGGCTGCGACAAACCCACAGCCTCCACAGAAATTTAGGCCTGAAGCGCAAACCTTCCACCTGAAACAAATTCAAGAGAAGTCGTCATTTCTTATTCAATCTGCTAATTAACATTTGTAAATCAGTAAACAATTTAATGTTTCTGAGCAACTGAGAGACACGTCAAATAAGCAGTTTTCAAATTTTGTAAAAAATCTTTAGGCCTAATCAGTAAAAAATTATTTAAAGTTTTTAGTCACGTTTGAAAGCAAAGGCCCTTTGATTAGAAGCCATTATAGTCAGTCATAGTAGGTCCCCTGAAAGGCTTCTTCTATTATTAAAATTACTGAAAGACAAGAATTGTCCCGCAAAAGTGGTGGGTATTGCAAGATCACAAACAGAGCGAACACCACCAAACACAGATCCAATAAGGTGCAATAACTGGTACTGCACACACTGCAAAAAAAAAGTTCCACTTCGGGAGAGGGAGGCAGTTGTTAGCCCCCCAAAAAAGTAAAATAAATAAATAAGAGGACCATATTAGCGCCTTTACCATGCAAATGTTTGCTTTCTCTGAATATAATTAGAACGAAGGGATTTTTTTACTTCACAGAAAGTCTTACGCTGTAAGCATCACAACAGCTTAACAGAAGTCCAAAGTAAATTTTTCCTTCCTCAAATGAATATTTGCTTTTTATCAAATAGAAGATGAAAAAGATAGAAGGCAGCCTCATAGAACTATAACATCCAGTGTATTTTACAAAAACGTCAGGTGATTTTTTTTTCTTAATTTTACAGCAATTAAATGATTTATATCTGTTTTAAAGTGAATTTATGTGCAGAGCAAGAAAGGAAAACAGAAAGAGGTGGGAAAAGACAGATTCAGACTTTAAAAAAATGAGAAATTCAGGCTGACGATCAATAGCAAATTTAACCTTTTGCTGATAATTTAGTAAACTATAATAAGTAAGCATTGGGGTGCTGTGGGATACAATTCTAAAATCTTCTCTGGTGTATACATATCAAAGAGTCGCTTAATCCAAATGATCTGTTACAGATGACAATTTTCAGATACAGAAAAGCCCATAATATAATGCAGTAATAAAAAAGGCACTGTGTGTACTGTAAATACTGTGGCAGGATGATGGCCAATAATAGTCCAGTATCAATACATTTTGAGCTGAAACACAAAAAGCCCAATGCATTGACACATTTTATATTTCATACACCCTCTAGCCTTTAGAGGTCACTATAGTTTCACTTCATGATGTTTGTGAAGCACCTCTCTTCTTTTAGATCAAATTTGAAGTGAATCATAGTGATTCTGTAGATAACTGGACCTTAAATCATTTACATAGAAGATCAGCCGCCGTGCAGGTGTAAACTTGGGTTTCAGGGGAATGGTAAGCTCAACAGGGCAAACAACATCAAAAAAGAAAAATAAATAAATAAGCAGCTTGGCATCCAAAAACTTCAGAATGAGTCCGAAAGCTGCATCTCAGTGGCTCTGCTCACTCCTTATTTAGCTCCACACAGCTGTAAGCTTGTTAGGGGACTGAGACGCATTAGCAGGTTCTTTCAAAGGCAGCATGAACACAAACTGTCCTGCAGAAGATGGAAACACTCCAAAAAAAACATGCTGAACATCAGCTTACTGAGATCTGGAAACCATTTGTGTTTAGATTTACTTTTTTAGAAGTACCAAACTCTATATTCAAACTTAGAAATAAAAATATGCCTTGTGCATATGCTGAGCACTTTAGCTATATTTCTTGGATCTATGGGTCTTACAGAAGGCTTAATTTTCAAATTAATCAGGATCTATATATTGCAGAAAATATTTTCTGAAATCAGATCCAAAATCCTGGCACCAAAAAGAAAATAAGAAAACAAATAAATCCTCCTCAGCACAGATTGCTTTCTGAAGTGTTGGTTGACAATTTTTGAGGCAGCATTGAGAAATAAAAACCTGTTGGCATGTTTATCATTATTTTTAGATCCAATTTAGTTTTAAACTAAAAATGATAGATTTTCATGATTCCATTGTTTTGGAACACCATTAGGTACATTTCTAATTTTGAAATCCCCCAGTGTTTAAAACCAGTTATAATTCTAACGCTGACTAATATATCGTGTGCATATTGAGATAAAAACACTACATGAGGTGTTTTGTTTGTTTGCATTAAAAAAGATACAGCATTTTAGCCAGACACATGTTATATATAAATTAAAAAAGGACCTCAAGACAAGAAGTTTAGTTTCAGCATTCATTTTGTAAAACATGTTACAGGTTTCCTACAAATGCATGCAATGTTTGTGAGGTCAAGCTTTTTGCAACAAATATACATTGATGATAAAACCAAGAATTTAACCGTTGGTGATTTAAAAAAACCCCACAGAAGTAAGAGATTTCTTGAACATTAGATAAAACGTAAAGAGCATTAGTAATGTACTTTTTCATAAACTGCTAAATCTATCTAGTAAGACGTTTCAATTCGGGTTAAAAATGCACACAAAAGCAGTCTTTAAATATTTGAACATTTCTTTGTAACAACTTCTTAAATTCGACAAACCAGTCGTGTTTATACCGCCAATCATTCGAGTAAGAATAGTCATAGCAGGTGTTTTTAAAGGGGGGAAAAAAGTCTGACGTGAACACACAGCGCTGCTAGAATCCAGTTTCCGACCACAGACCGCTTCTCCGTTTTTATCGACGCACTTTGATTCGGTCTCAAACTGCGATGTTTTTGAAAAACAAGTCAGTATAATAGTTGAATACAATCCGTCGGAGTGAGATGATGCTCCTCATTTGTGTCAATTTAAATCCGCGGTACAGCTGCGTGTCAAGGGTAGTGTTAGCAGAGCGGCTAAGAAAGTTAGCATTACACAGCTACAACTCGATTAAACATCACAAACAACTTTTCCTATTTTGTATAAAGAACACAAGGGAAAATAAACAGCGACGCAGCGCTTTTATTTAAATTTAAACTTGTATTTGAACATCTCACGTAGAAAGGAGTCGCGCGACAGTTAGCCTCGAGGGTGGTTAGCACAATAACTCCTCTAGCTAACATTAGCTTCGTGCTAATCTGCTCAACATTACGATCGTTTAAACAGACCATGACTGTTACAAAGTTGCAACAAATTTACCTTAATGCCCTCCTCTTTGTACAAGCAGTGTTTTGTGCGCGTTTTGTTAAAGGCCTCCGTTAGAATACGCAGAAAATTCGTTGATATAAATCGTCTCTTTTGTGTTCCTTCTTAAATCAACACGGTCACCCTCTTCTTCGTCTCCTCGTGCTTGATGGCTCACTGCCGTTTATCAAATGTTTCTCGAGGGCTTTACTACCCCCTACTGTCTGGCGTTGGTATTACAATTTTTTTTTTCTCAAATGAGCAAAAATGTCTCGCTGTTGTCTTTCCATGGTATTTGTATTTTTATTCAGCACATTTAAACTCATTCATACTCTCGGGTTTTCCCAACATTCAGGAATCAAAACATTCAGCGCCGCAAGATGTTTTGACTCAGGTTCAGGGCCGGCCCTGGTCCATTTAAAAGCTAAACTTTGGGTCTATGTTTAATTTGTTTTGTTAACTTAGCATTTAAAAAGTAACTTTGGAGTTCTATCAATTTTTAGATTTTTTTCACATTTTCTTTAGTGTTAAAGAACACATCTTGTCATTGAGTTTAACGTCAGATTTAAAATACATCAAATCTCTTCGATTACCCCTTTGCTAAGTCAAAACAGTGTGCAACTAATCTGATAAACAGAATGAACAAAAAAGGCAAAAGATACTTTTAGTAATTACATATAAAGGGTAGTTTATTTATTAAAACATTGGCTTTTCTATGCAAATTACGCTTCATCAGTCTATGAAAATAAGGGTATTTAATTATTTTACAATTTTCCAATAGTTTCCTTTAACTTAAAATGGTTGATTTGCTCTCTAAAATAAAATAGTTTGTAGAAATAAAAATAGCCTGCAATTCCCTACTAAACTCACAAATACAGAGATAAACTTGAATATTAAAGGATTTTAAAAAAAGGATTACGTTTCACATTTCACAATTGGACACAAATCAGCTTAGTCTCTTCCAGCAACTTTGATTGCACATTAACGTTAATCTTAATTAGGTTGACAATTCTAAGAATGTGAGAAATGAATAGAATCACTTAAGCATGAAAGAAGGCTGAAAACAAAGTTCTAGAATTGTTTTTAAGGGGTATACAGGAAAAAGATCTTGTCTGAGGGTCACCTTTGTTGTTACGCTGATTTGTTTTCTTTTTTGTTGTCTCATACCTAGGGTGAATTAAAGGGAAAAAAGAAGGAAAATTGGTCTAAACTATAGTTTTGCTTCTAACAAGCAAACAACAGGGTGCTCTGAAAAAACACTGTAACATTTCTCAATTGTTGTTCAAAATAAAAGACACTAAAACGAGCATAAGCAACAGTTGCAATGTTGATTTAATGCAGGTTATAAAGACTAAAGCAGTTTTTTTTTTTTTTTTTACAGACAGATCCTTAAGGCTGACACCCTCAGCTGCTGGTGAACACAAGATGAAGGCCTCTTTGACAGTTAGTGGTAAATATGTAACAAACTGGTTCATCAGGTAATAAATAACAGCATGGAATGAATTATGGAGTGTGGTTCCTGCTTAAATGAAACCCTGCGGTCAGCTTACAGGTGTCTACAGTGATGAGGAGACTGGGGCTGCTCTCAAGTAAACTGTCAGTGAGCGTTAAGGTCCTCAGACCGGCTCTCTGGAATGCTGTCGCCTCCAGAAAGTGCTGAGCAGAACGGGTTTAAAGTGCCGTGAAGGACAAACGGTCTCCCCTTTTGAAATAAGAATGTTCAAGTGAGCTTCAGCAGTGATTGATACCCTGCCATTAAAGTAATAAAACCGTGGGGATGCTGTTCTTCTGACTTTGAGGATAACAACCTGAAGATTTTCAGAAATTAATGTTTTTTGGAGGCTGTTGCTGATAGAGCAGCTCAGCATCAGGAAAGGGCGCTCTGTGGACCATCTTGCAGCATGGTCATTTTGTGATGCTCATTCGTGGATTTCTCCTGCTCAAAGACTTCTCTGATGCGAGAAACACAGATGTCAGCAGCAAACTGCGTTTCTTTGCAGATGTGCGACAGGCTGAGGAAGCCGTGAGGAAGGTCCTCTACCACCGTCAGGCTCACCGGCTGGCCCAGCGCTCGCAGCTTCTTGGCGAATGTCACAGAGTCGTCCAGCAGAGCGTCCAGAGCTGAGGCCTGCGAGCAAACAGACACAGAATTGGATGCTCTACTTAGAGCAGATGAATGTTACTGAAATGTAAACTCACCACAATGTGGATAGGGGGCAAGCCTTTTAGAAGGTTGGGTGGGGCCAGCAGTGGGGACACAAATGGATTCCTGAAGATAGGGGACGATGTCGGGGGAATAAAAGCCAAGTTCTGGGAGCGGAGGGGCTCAAAGCCCCCAGGGTAACTGACGTGGTGTTCATGGTCTGGCACAGGGATGTGAGTGGGTGTCCAGTGAGTCTCAGACCTCATCTGTGGTGTGGACTGGGAGCGCTTGACCCCTGAGCTCCGGTTGGGGTCCAGGAAGGACTGGATCCATTTGGAGGCGCCCTGGGTGAGGTCAGAGAGCAGCAGGGCCGTGTCTCTGCCCAGAGCGCTCAGGCTGCCCCTCCTCTCTGAGGGCTGCACCGTCTGAAAGTTGGTACCTGAGGGGAGGAGAGCATTCAGAATCACTTATGTGTTAGTTATTTGTTTGTTTAGTGGCTCCGTCTCACTCAGAGTTTTAGTGAGGAAAAATGCGAACAAACTTAACATTTTGCTCCTTTTTTGTAGCATTTCTATGTAAAAATCTGCACTTTGACAAAGTTTGAAAAGTTCTGCTTTATTTTATTATTATTCAAATTATTTTTTGTAAACAATCATCTCTGGAGAAACTAACAAGACACTAAAGTCAATCATTAACCAGTGAACCGTGTGGATGCACAATGTTTGTGCAAATGCGGGAAACCGTTTGAAAAATGATTTTGTTTTCGACATAAATTGTCCCCTTTTTGGAAGTTTTGTCTTTGAACACCAAACCCATCTGCAGATTTCTGTTCCTGGAGGAAGAAAAGTCAAAACAACTCCTCGAAAGAATGAAGAGTGGATTCATGAAGGTCATGGAGCACGCTCGGTTTGCATCTGAAGGGAAAACAAACTTGCCGACTCGCTAGCTTCATGATGAAAAACATTCAGTTATGACTCAAAACGTCAATTTAAAGTTTAGTTCAATTGATTTATATTTCTAATGTATTTTTTATCTATATTAACTCATAACATTAGCTTTTTTAAACAATTGTTGTTTTTTTATTATTTTGTTGAATAAAGTACAGAAACATTTTAGCATTTAGTATTCATTTTAGTTCTAATGTTTCATTTAATGCTCATTTTTTAGTTTAATGGATTTGTTATTATGGAGAGATTCATTTGAGAAGCATTTTTTGCAGAAGACGACCTATTAAAAAGTGCTAAATAAAAAAGTTGGAAATTCTTTTATTGGCTGATTTCTTTTGCATACAAGTAAAATTTTGCTTTATTTAAGATATATTTTTAAAGGAACAAGATTCTTTCTTAGTGGATGGTCACTTTTAAGTCCTTTTATCTTATATTAAGTATAAAAAGCTGAAATTTGACCTGAAATGAGGTGAACATGCTTGATAAAACTGAGTTTTTGCAGTGTAACTCTAAATTAAAAGCGTCTGAAGAGTTACTTTTAATAAAAATATATGTATTAATCATGTGCTGCATCTTCTGAAATATTCTCTTCATAAGAGGCTGTGTTGTATATAAGTTCTCTTTTTTAAGGCTCAATAACAAACACTCACTCTTGCTTCTGTTGGCTTTTTAATTTGCTTTTTCTTCACTTTGCAAAGCTTGACCGTCGTTTTCCCCCTGCGTCTCCTTTGCAGACTTTTCTCAAACATTTTGGATCAGCAGACCAAGTGAAACAAACTTCTTAAAGAAGGTTTCTGACCGTTTCACTGTCTAACGGTTCATTGAGTTCTGCAGTCCTGTTAGGAAAGCTGTTTTAAATCATAAAAAAACATGACTCTCATTTTTCTGTAACTTAAACAGAAAAGCTAACGTTTTCAAAACCAGCAGAGGTTTGGATTATTCTTCCTCAAGTAGTATTAAACAGGTTTATCCAGCAAAGCAGTTTTATATAGGATGGGGGTGTAAATAGAGACATACTTAAGAAGTTGGGGCTGGAAGTTTAACATTTTTCTGCTTCATCATCTCATGCATAAATCCTTTAAAGGTTCTGTAATTTTTATTTTTGTGTTACGCCAGAATGTTCGTTTGAGTTCAATGAGGCATAATCCCTTCTACACATCCACACATACCTGCATAGGCATTAAGGCACCTTGCAAGAACACCTAAAGGGAGCAGCGGGTCAAGGAGAGTGAGCAGGCGGGAGGGCGAGGCGTCAGTGGTGAGCAGGGTGGCAGGGTAGGCGGCCATGATGCCGTCGGGCACCCTGATGCCGGCGGAGAGTGCCCTCATTGACACAGTGATGCAGAGGTTACCTCCAGCACTGTCACCGGCCAGACAGATGCGCTCTGCCGTGGAGCCTAAAACACAGAAAAATGCTGTCTGAAAGCATGCATAGAGTCTCCTCTCACACAACAGGAAACCTCATCTTCAGTCAAGGATTTTCCCCCAAAGTCCACACCCGAGCACACCCGAGCAAACTCGTTATATATTGCGTGGATAGTATTAAGTTGTATAGTGCTGGATCTACCTACGCACTTCCTCCAGGGAGAAGCACTTCCTATTTAAGGGTGGTTTAGAAACAAAACTAACTGAAACCAGCACAGTTCACCAGTTAACCACCAGGCGGCTTGCTTCACAGTCAAATCAGTCTCCATTCACTCCACTGTAAAACAGAAAAAACACAGTTTGGTTCCAAAAGTGTTTCTCTTTTGTGAAGTTAAATATTCACAATCTGTAGGATTATATTTTACATTACAGATTGAGATTTTTGAGTAAATGGAGGGTTATCAACCCTGTGGTCATGTGACCTACTGCTTGCACTATTGCTTACAAGAGCACACTGGAAAGACTCAAATTTGAACAAAAGTGGGAAAGCGTGATAAGAAAAAGCTCTGCACACAGAAGCTCACTGGGACTGTTCTACAGAGGCTCAAACTGTGTTAGAGTTTATGATTGTTGGTTTTAGGATTAAAAATTATCTGCTTTCAGTTTGAATAAATAGACAAATAAATAAAGCCACACTTTCCTTTTTTCATATTTGATAGTTGATGCTGTTTGCATACATAAAGTGTTGAATTCATTGTTTATTATAAAACGTAAAAGGAATATTTTTTGTGAATAAAGTATTTTTTTAATTGAACTGAATGAAAACTTATAAGAGGTCATGGTAGAATATAGGTTGGTTAGTTAATCACTCATCTGAAATGTTATAATTATAAATAGGTGTGTGTTGATTTATTGCTTTAATCGCGATTACTTAAAGACAAATTAGCATGTTCATTTTTTTTTAAAAATCACGTTATATATACGTCTCATTTATAATGTATAACTATTGTCACGTTCTGAACTTAAACACTAGTATGAATGTTTTATTTAAACTCAGCTGAAAACACATTTTACATTGCTCTCAGTGCATGTCTAGGTGTACGCAGGGCGTGCTGTGCATCCGTTGCTGCTGTGACATCATTAATGTGCAACTTTGTAGTTCTTCACAGAACCAACCCTCACAATGCCACAACGCCACAACTCATATCTATCATGTAAGGGATAAAGGCCAACGAGGTGTTCGTTATCATAAATCCATGGGGTTGATCGCATCAGATAGTAAACTGTGGGATAAAGTATCAACATTATATAATATAGCATTAATAAGAAATTTCTGGTAAATATATTTTTTATTGCTCTGAAAAGTGCTCCTACTTTTTTAGGTGTTAAATTAGAGTACTCTCGACCTGATGTCTTGTTTTTTCAGAGATTGGAAAAAATACTTCATGGTGCTGAAAAGTAAAGATTGGAAGTCTGTTATATTATGAAAACTTCACAGTTATATTTTGATCTTTTACTGTGCCACCATATCACCAATTTAAAGGAAAATATATCCGAATTAGGTTTTTCACAGCAAATAATTGGTTAGATTAAAAATGGATTAGTAAGTTACAGGTCATAATTAATTAACTGTACAAAAAATTAATCACACTAATTATAAAAGGCTTGACTGAATGCTGGGAAACAGCTCGATTGTCATCAATACAAGTACTAGAAGAAAAATCAAAGGAAATCTGTATAAAAAACATGAAGAAGCTCAAACAAAGGTGAAGAAAGTCCACTTGCTGCTCTTTTTTCAAAAAAAGGAGAGGAAAGATCATCATAGATTAATCCAGAGTGACTTCATTCTGGTGCAAGGTCATTTTTTCATCTATTGGAAAAAAGCACACACCCTTCATCACAGCTTTAACACCTTTCAAATACATAAAAAAATGAGACACCTATTTAAGGAAACAAAGAATGATTCAAGATGCAGCTCATTAAAACTCAAATCCTGTCAGCTGCTGCCCTTCCTCGCCTCCTCCTCCTCCTCTCTGGAGTCAAATGTGACACCCTCCGTGTTTCTGTTGTGACAACATTCTGTTGACATACAAACACTTCTTTTGAAATCCAGAGAAATACAAGCCACACACACACAGTCCTGGGAGTACAGAACACACAGAAACTGGAACAGTGTTGCAGTGAGCATAAACACTGAAGTTTGATGTACAAACACAACATCGGTGGCACTTTTATCAATGCCATGTTACTTTTTCACACATTGTCCTGCATTTTAAGAAGGTAGACTGATTAAGTAAATCTGATGCAGTAGTGAAAGAGCTTGAGTGAGGGATTTGAACACAAATATTGTAGAAGCTACATTTTGGACGCTTTTCTGAGGACACCACAGCTGTCAAAGCAGCTCTCTAAACGAGGCATAAACAATGACCAACTGTTTGTTTCCAGTAAGGAAGGATGAAAATGTATCAATCGCACGCAGGTCAACGCAAAACTGATAAGATTTTTAGACACAAACGTATTCTTCCAGTTCTGGTAGTTGCTGAATAACAAAGCTACTTTATACTTGCTTTTAGCTTTTCTAACATTTTAGCATCAAAAGTTTCAGCTTCTTCACAGGGTTCCTGGTTGTACTTTTGCATCTCTCAAAGCTTTTACACTGTTTAATACCATTGGAAACAAACAGGAACACTTCAAATCCATTAAAACTTTTTTTGAGCTAGAAGAGAATGATTGAAGAAATGATTGACTGCCATGAAAAAGTGGATTTTCAAAAATGTTGCTGTCCGTCTGAATCTAAACAACTTTTTTTTATCTATCAAAAACTGGCATGTACTTCCTGCCAAGACAAATAGGGATCAAATAATCAAACGTCAAACGTTTGCAGCACCATCTAACAAACACATTTTAGTTCCAAGTGAATGAGATGGAAAAGGCTCCTCGAAGCAGTGAAGCCTGGAGGAAAAGAATCTGTGTCAAAAGTGAAGGACGCTGATATCCTGCTGCTGGGAGCGGCTGCTATCAGAGACATAAACAACAGCGGGACTGTAACATGCAGCTGCACGAGAACAGCGCTCTGATCTCACACAGGAGAATGACACAAGAGCTCCTGCCTCCCCACAGAAGACCCAGCGCCAGCAGCATCCCCATCATCTTCATTAGTGCTCATCTCTGCGCAAAAAAGCACCTGTCAAACCCCCCAGCCTGGCCCTGGACCAACAATACTGACAATCCATTTGCTGTCCCAGGACTTTTCGTCAAAACAAAGAAAAGAGAAAGAGAGACCCCCCACCCCAGAACTACAGCTGCTGTTAAATATGACTGATTAGGTTAAAAAAAAAAGAGTTTCCCCACGTTCATACGTATGAATGTGGGGAAACAGTCATTCTCTGGGATTGGGAGGAGCTTTGGAACATCTCCAAAGCTTCTGAGCTGCTTTCATCAAACCTTTTCCATGGGGGGGCACTCTAAATGCCACAATACTGAACAATATTGGCCCTCTAAAACCTTCTTTTTTTGGTAAAAGGATAACTGACTTTCTCCTAATTACATTTTACATACATAGAGGATGTGACGCTGTGGTCTGAGGCTCCTCACAATACTGACCCAGCAGGTGACAGTTGTTCAGGGCCCAGCAGTATGCGTAGAAACACTCCTCCAGGGCCCGGGGAAAGGGAGCCTCCGGTGATAGAGAGTAGTCGACAGAGAGGACCGGGACACCGAGCTCCTTTGACCAGCTCCGAAGGTAACTCTAATGTGCATGCAGATCATAGTCATGTGACTCTCTCTAGGACAGTTTGATAAAGCACATAAACAGATAAGCAGTAGCTGTAGTACCTCATGGGAACGGGATGTCTGGGCCACAAACCCTCCGCCATGAAAATGGAGGATCAGCCAGGGGGAGAGAGGCAGCTTCTGAACCCAGGGGAGGTGGTTCACTGAGACGGGGGCGTTATCGCTGCGGGAGAATGTCTGCAGCTCTTCACTGTCCTGCACGGAGACGGGAACAAGTGGAGCAGGAGTTATAAGGGTCTGAGATTTCCATCAAATCAGTGGCGACTTTGAGTGTCAGATCTATGGTCAGCTTTGTAAAGAATACAGAAAAAAAACACCAAACTGTGACAGAATATTGATCATCAAGATTGTTTTGATATTAATAATAATACATTTTGTTTGGAATTAGCCATTCATTCCCCCAAAGACACTTTCCTATAAGTTTTAAAATACAAAAGAGGAAATAATTCTCTTTTGAAAATGACAATTTGTTTGAATCACAATGACAGGATACGGATAAAAAGCAGATGAAAAAAGAAAACAGAGAGATTTTGTGTTGGGATGTAAAAACAAAGACAAATTTGATGCTGTAGAAATTTTCTGGAAATCGACTGGGAGTCTGGGGAGCTGCAGCTGCTTGAGGTTCAAATCAGTAGAAGCATATGTAGCACTTCAAAAAAAGCACTGGTGAAAAAGTCTTGTAAATAAGGTCAACCACTGAACTGGAAGTTAGTGACTCTTAAAAAGCTCAAGAATTTTGTCTGACTTCTTGAATAAGGTTTTGTTTGGACATCAGCTGTCTTTCAGTCTTCTCCTTTACTATCTTCAGATGATTTCTATCCTCAGTTCTCTGTTCAGTGATGACACTGACGGTGAGAGTGGTTCAGCTCTGAGCTTCAAACTAAAACTGTGTGACAGCATCAAGAATGCAGAGTTCCCAATTCTTCTAATAAAACTATAACTATAATGCATCCTTTGGGTAGAGTTGCACTTCTAGCTGTTGTTCAAATTATTTGAATGTTGAACGGGTCTGAAATTACTTTTGCAGCTGAAATGTAAGTCTATACTGAACTTGATGATTCTTAATAATGGGAAACAAAATCTCAGAGTTGGGGGTCGCACACCACACACGTCTACTACAGGCTTCATCAGCAAAACCAAAGTAATGGAAGCTTTAGGCTGACTGGCCCCTGATTTGTGAGTTCTCAGAAATCTGACTAAGTTAGACACAATGATGCTGATGGAGGATGTTTTCTGTTAGCAGTCATGGAAGTTTTACCTCACATCTGTTTTTTTTTTACTTGCAGATCCTCACCTGTCCTTCTCGAAGTTCATAAGAGATCAGTCGCATGTGGACAGGCCCAGGGCCCCAGTGGGCGACGGGAGGTGACACCGCAGTGGAGAGTCTGTGGTCTGAGGCCAGAGGTAGGTGCAGAGTGACTGGTGGCAGAGTCAAGGTGAGGTTGACCTGAACCGGGTTGGAGGCGATCCGGGTGAAGCCCTTGACAAAAGAAAACATGCAGAAGAGTGAAAACCTCAGGCGCACCACTGCTTCCCAGGCGACTTCACCAAAACAAACACTGATGTTCCCTGCCTACTGATAAAATGTCAGACTCTGTGATGTTCCAGAAGGACTTCCAGAAGTGCAGGTCCAGGTTCTGGGTGATGCGTTCAAACTCAGCGCCCCGCAGCTCTGGATTGATGACATACTTCCCTGAGGTGAGGAGGGAGAGGGCAGCTGTACCTGCAGGAGAGGAAAACTTTAATAAAAACTTGACATGTCATCAACATTGTGACAAAAACACAGACTCACCAACACCAGACTGCTGTTTGCCGAATGTCTCTCCATATGAAACCATGCTGATGATGATGGTCTGCAGGAACGGACGCAAAGCTGGGCTGAACTGTAAAAAGAGCACTTCCAACACTTACAGAAGTTTCTAATGAACTTGGTGTAAAGAGGGCCGGCGTGGCTCACCTGGAAGCCAAGGCAGCGGCCGTAGAAGCAGGCCTTGTGCATGGACATGTACTCCTGCACAAACCTGCTGCTCAGCTCCTCGTCCTGCAGGTTGTGCAGCTGGCCGTGCTCATTGTCATTTAGCAGCATTTGGGAAACATGGAGCAGCGCCCTAAGCTGGCAGAGGGTGCTGCAATACGCCTCCATCTCTGAGGCGTTGTGCTCCGCCCTGAAGAAGGCACCGTTGTAGTTTGAAGAGATGTAACGGCCTTTGTGAATAATGTGCAAAATGCAAGATTGCAGGATCTGCAATAACGAAAATAGTAATTGATGAGCTGAGCTTCGGACATGCAACATTTATTAGTTTGTTACATTTGTTAGTTGTTTTATGTCTTTTAAAACCAAACAAAAATGTAAATTTAACTATAAATTGACTTTATATTAAATTATAAAATGAACTGAATTATTTTAAACTTGTGAATATAAAACACATTTAGAAATGTGGCAGTACCACCCCATATGCCTAGCTAATGTTACAAGCCCCCTGGTGTTGATATGGCGAACTAGACCTGTAAAGGTTGATTTTGTTCTCAAACAAGCACCAATCTGAAAGTTAAAGGTTTAAACTCGTTTAAACTTAAAATAATCATCTGTTGTCCAGCTCAGGCCTGCCAATTGTCAGTAGGTTTGCACACAACGTGACTCATTTATGTCCATAACATTTTGTCTGTCCATGAAATGCTACATACTGTGCTCTGATTTACACTTAAAACACTGAAGTGACACAATCGGAATGTATTGGAGGAGCTTAACTAAAACAGGAAACTACATTTTTCCATCCTGAGGGCAAGCTGGAAGGTCAAACAACAAAAAACCTAACATTTTGCTTCTCAAAAAATGTTTTCCCTTTTTGTCTTGAAAAATAACTCCGTCTTAAAGTAAAGTTTCATTTTAAAATATCAATCTCATTGATACCTACAACATTTTTATAGGAAATTCTCAAGGTTTTAGCAGAAACACTACTATTTATGGAGCTGTATGTTCATAAACTGTCAATGACAAACCAGTTCCTCAAACTGTAAATGAGCTACTGTTTGCATACACAAATAATTCAGCAGATCCCTGGTAAAACTGAGTATACCCTCATTTCGTGTGTTTCTCCTGTAATGATCACTTTCCTGTAGACCTCAGTTCAGAAGTTCAAAAGAGTTTTTTTTAGTCACAATCATCTACAGAAGAATCCAAAAAGTGTCAGTTTTAATTGTTTATTTAGTTTTTGCTTCAAAAATCCACAGATTTTATTTAGAGTCTGAAAAGTCTTCTGAAAGTGAACTGTTAACAAGTGACCGGAAATATAACATGGATTTGGACAACCCTGATGTAGCTGAGCAGGTCAGAGGAGGCTTTCTGCAGCCAGCTTAATGATTTTTATACAGATGTAACTTCTTGAAAACATCTTGTTTAGAAATGGCACAATAGGAATAAATAGCATTGAAATTAAAAAAAGACTAGATTGTAACAGAAGTCTGTTCACGTAGAAGACACTCCTCAAAGAAATTTTTTTCTGACCACAGTCCCTGCCTTCAGAATGAGGTCATCTTTAATTGTGACATAACCGTTCTCAGCGCTGAAGACTCATATAGAGAAGGGTTAGCATCTAATGCATGGATAGGCAACTTCAGGCCTCTAGGGCCGCATTTCTGCATGTTTTCCAACATACCAACTGGCATGTTCTAATTAGCTGGACACACCTGAACCAGATAATCAGTCATGAGTAGGGCTTGGATATCTGGAAATCATGCAGGCCATGCAGCCCTCGAGGCCTGGAGTTACCTATCCCTGATCTAGTGTGTTGTACCTTAACCAGTGAGCGGTAACCGTTTCCAGGTGTTTGAGGATCCAAGTCATAGTGGTGATAGACGGCAGCAAAGCTGGACACCAGAGGCTCCAAGGCCTGGCCGTGCTCCTGAATTTTCTTCAGACAGGTGACCAGGCGCTTGGTAACGCTCCCGTACGGCAGATCAGAGGGACCACACAAGATAGAGATGTTCTCCTTACACACTTTCTTTAAAGCCGTGAACAAAGAGCGGTGATCCATCTTTGAGGCTGCAGAAGAAGCAGAAAGACACTGAGTTCACACATTTATCTGGTCCTCATCTCGAAGACAATGGCAGCAGCGGCATCCCCACAGTTTCTCTCTGCTCCTGCTGCGATCACAGAGCTGCACTCGTGCTATTTGTTTGGTCAGGGGTTGAAGTTCCCCAGGGGTTTCAAGAACTTTGAAACTACTATTGACTACATCCGATAAGTTTAGTGAGATGGAGAAATGCAGTTCAAGAAGAACAAACAGAAGCAGAGATGTTTACTCAACTGTTCACAGCTCCTTATCACAGATGAGTAATGAGGGAGCAGGAGCTTTTGTGAATGTTTTTGATTTCCCACATCAATAAAATTAAATAATCCGTCTAAAATAATACAAGAAAACCCTCCCAGGAGCTTTTAAAGTGAACCACAGATTATTTCCTTCGTTAAAGGAAACTCAGACATCACTGCAGGCTCCTGGAATAAAAAACTCAAACAAAAGACAGCTTTGATAAACAGACGTTTACTTAAAAACTGAGATGCAATGACGAATCAACGTTCCAACAACTTTCAACCCCTAATACCCACTATTGGCTTCAGTAACTTCAGCTGACCTACTTTCTACATCCTCTTTTCAGTCCCTCTCATTGGGTTTTGCTGAATTCTGGCCAACCATTCACAGAGAAGTTCAAGGCCTATCAGTGGCCTAAGCTATCCAGCCCCTGGCAGCCAAAAAGGGCCAAACTATCAGCCTTCCACCACCATGCCTCACAATTGACGGTTTTCTGATGAAAAATCTCCACTTGGGTCTTATGCAATTAGACAGGCTTTTGTATGTTTTCTTCTAATGCCCCTTATGTTCTGATTCTAAACCAATCAGGAAGTACCAAATAATGAAGCTCCGTAAATGTCCAGTGGAGGATGGTTGCAAAAGGAAGCAAGTTAGCCTTAACACTCTGAGAAAGTTCATTTACATAGTTGTCTGGTATCAAAAACTATTTAGCTTTATTTTCCATTCATGACAATGCCACAGAGGCTATAACTGTCTTTAATTAATTGCTTTGATTTTGCGAGAACTCAAATATCTGCACTGTTAGTTGGCAGAGTAAAATCCAGTCAATGTGCATGTGCCTCTTTAGGCTGCATTGTTGACGTCAGTAGTGATCTGTACAGTTATATATATTTATGTTTCCTATTATCATGAGTTATAGATATTCTGGCTGAGATATGAAGAACAGTGTATGAATGAAACTGACACAATTCAGCTTTTTTCAAACGTTTCCTCAGTGAACCATACCATTGATTAATATGTTAGGCTACTATTTCTCTGATGTTCCATTTTAATTCCTTTTCAACCCTGGTTGTACTATTTTTTTATTATATTTCCATGATTCTATGAACCCATGATTATATTTCTGCATTCTTGAGGTAAAGATAAAGTGTGGTTAGTTTAATGTAAAAAAAATGTCTTCCGAGGATGAATGTTATCTTTGATTATAAAAGTTTGCGCAAAAGTAAACTATCATCTGATGTCTTTCAGAGCTATGAAGATACGCTTGTACGGTTTTTTTTCTTCTAAGCCATGACACATTTCTTTTATGAGCCGAGTCTTGAGGTCTGCTTATAGATTTTCACTAAAAACTTTACACTCTTGCATAACAACAATCATCAGTGTGCAAAATCTATAACATAAACTCTAACAGAACCAAATGTGACCACTGATACTGTCATCACAGCAAACAAACACACAGATGTAGGGGTTATTGTTAGTTACAGACACTGACGTGGTGCTTCAATGTTTCAGTGTGACCATGACGAGGGCTCCAGGCAGAGAGGGATGCTGCCCAGTTGCCTAAGTGATGTTCCCCAACACTGGGTGCTTTGTCTCAATTATGACGGACGACTGATGGGATTTTTTTGGTGACAAAATGTCCCATCAACATGATCGCATGACACCAGCACACATCTTGCTTCTTTTAGGATATAAAGAGAAAACATCATACTCTCAGATTTTTTCTACCCCTTTCTTAGAAACGGTTGTCTTTGAGAAACACCAAAAAGCGCTGGCTGGCATACAACATACTGCACTTACAACCCTGCTGCTTTGAACAGGAAAAACTAAATTTTAAACCAAAACTCTGCATGCAGTGAATGTTTTTGGCATGTCTTGTAGACAGATAAAAGCCTCTCTTTCGTTTTCCTAATCTACAAATGGATTCTTGTAGCTGACAGCATACTTTTTCCTTCTTTTCAAATACTTTTTAGTTTCCTGTCTCTGCTGGGACAAAAACACAAAAAATTATAACTTTTATCCAAGTATTCATCTACTTAAGAGTTTAATTTTATTTAGGCCAAATAAAACTATTTAATAGTACTGAAGCAGTTCAGTCAAATAGTAGTAGTTGTGCTGTTTTGACCTGGTGGAGTCGGATGTAGTCATTTCATGAACATGGTGTCCAAAGACGACTCCCTGCTGTTCAGGCAACCCGTCAGGTGACAAATGTCAACAACAGAAAACAACGCTCCCAACTTTCAAGCTACTCCTCTTCGCGGAACTTTCTAGAACCGGCACGTTCTCTCATCCTAAAACTCCCTACCATACGCTTTCGTTTGGGGTCCAGTCATTTCACACTGCGGGGAACTTCGCTCACGAAACCGAGTTTTCATGACTTCGGTTCGTTATTTCAGAGACACGAAGACGCAGCGGCACACAATGACGACGACATTTTCATTTCCGCGTCGAAGCGAAGCGTTAAAACACAACAGTCAGGTTTGAAATAAACGACTCTGCTGCGTAGGTATTCCTCCGGGCACTCACCCCGCCGCATCGCCTTCCTGATGTTCCTTCAGTTCCCCGCGCACGCCTGCCCGCGTGAGAAACTGCTGCGCGCTCCTCGCAGAGCGCGCGCACCTAGCAGGGTCGTTAGCATAATCAACAGGCAGGCTAACACCAAGGTAGAGGGAAATAAATCAAGCTTTTTCTTAAATAGTAACACTTAAAAAAAAGCAATAATAATTAATACGTTTTGCTTTACTACAAATAAAATTAATAATAATTCCTGCGGTGCTCAAAACACAGTTAATCAATTCTCATCCATGATCATTTTTCGAATAGTTTGCACTTAAGTTAATTCATTAGGACGCCATCTATATGTCACCACCAAATCTGAGTCCCTGATGGGTCAAAGTTCAGCCTGGTAGAGCCTGAAAATGGTCATAGAAACTTTCGTAGTGACGGATGAACGCAAGAGTTCTGAACTCAGAAGCCCAAAATGTGCATTTATGTAGACTTTTCATTGACATGGTTGCTTGAACGCGTTGCCCAGGCCGATGTTTAAATATGACTTAAAAAATAATGTAACTAAGCCAGAAGACTACTGTAATTTTAATTGGTGTATATTTGATTTGTTGGATCCCCAAGTCCACAGCTAATTGTGATACTTAAAATTTTCTTTTGAAACATTAATGTTGAATTTAAGAAGGTTTTAGGCACTTCCCTGTATCCCAGTACAGTAGATCTCAAACACTTTGTTGACTTTTATCTATTAAACAAAATAATACATTAGCTACCTTTTTTTTGCCATTTTTTCAGGATAAAAGTCTGTTGTCATTTCTCCAAATCGTTGAAACAATGACACGGTTCCTCAAACGGCCAAAAACGCCTATAATTAAATACTTTTTTAGTTGGCCCTTGGAGTCTGGTTTAGTGATGGTGTGCGGTTTGATCACAGCCATGCGTTATACTGTTTTTGTCTAAAATCACCCATTGGATATAGCAAAGCAAAATTTGGGTATGGAAGAGATCTTGATTGGGACCAGTGTTAAAGACATCTTGTCTAAATGACTTCAAGGACTACAGACTAGTGTCAGTGATCTCTCATTTGATGAAGACGTTGGAGAGGCTAATACTTACCTATCACAGTCAATGTAGTTCTCCTGGTTGCTAGGTATCCAAGTTGAAGATGCCGTTATCTTCCTCTTATCTTATATCTTCATTACCAGCTAAAAAGCTTCGTGGTAGAGATCTTCACCAAGATCTGAATGGATGGGGGGTGGACTCTTGTGTCAGCATCAAACTGCTTTTTATGAAAATTTCATGATCAAGAAAGGCTAAAGCAGAAACTAATGTGTGTGAGTTTAGTCAATCATCTGCTGGTCTGACAGCTCTTATCTCCACGGATCACCCTGAGGCTGCTGCAGGACCAGAGTCCAGTCACTTGTGTTGTAAATTTTTGCTGTCACCAGTGTCGGGGGTAACGGATTACAGAGTAACTAATTACTGTAATTGTCAGGAGTCAACGCTCTGTCTCCCCTCCTGGTCACCGGCGGGAGCTGTCTCCAGAGTACTGACGGCGCTTCATCTCCCAGCTTCCCCAATGCACAGATCCTGGATACTGTACACCTGACTCTCATCACCTAATCAGCCACAGGACACTTAAACACCGTTCAGGGCACCGCCCAGTGGAAAGTATTGTTTGTGCCTTTTTGCGGCCAAACCAAGTATTATTATTGAAATTGATCTTCTGTGTACCTGACCCTGCCTCTTTGCCATCTGCCCTGACTCTTGCTTGGATCCTGACCCTGGGAAAGTTTTGTGGACTTCTAGTCTGAGCTTATGCTCCTGTCTATTCATTAAACCTGCTGCATTTGGGACCAGCCTTCTGCCTGTTTTGTGACAGTAATTTCATTGCTTTTGTGAGTAATGGAGTAACGAAACAAATTACAGTTCAAATTTCGGTAATTAATTACAATTACTGGACTATATAAACCTGTTACTTTGATTTTGTAGGCTCTGACATTTTCTCTCCTTTAAATGAAACAAAAAAGGAGATTAATTAGAAAAAAACTGGTGCATATGCGTGCAGAGTTGGGGATGATCAGAGTACAGACTTGCCTACAATCACACTGCTTTCCAGAAGAGCAGAGACCCGCCCCGTGTCGTCGATTATGAAACGCCTCTAAAGCCGCTCTTTAGTTGTGAGCAACAAGATCACAGAGAAGTAATACAGTCATAATGAACATGGAGGCATTTAATAGTTCTTAGTGTTTTCAAAAGACTGACTTAGTTTCAGATTTGATAGACGTCATATAGTATTTTTTACACATCTGACTTTGAGCGGTGACATAGACCATATTTGTTGTTGCTTATTTTCGGTGTCATTTTTCACAATGTCTGAGTTCAAAAGCCAGGTTGTGTCTTGAAATATTTCCATTCCTTGCACAAGGTTATTGCTTTAAAAAATATACTTTTTTTTTTAATTTAACTTTATTTAATCACAGGTGTACTATTGAAATTAAAAAAATATTTTTCAAATGAGTATTGTTAAATGATAGACAAGAGGATTTTGTTTGTGTAAGCTGTTTTTCCCTTGAAAATTTGTTTATGAGTGGATAAAAAGTAAAATAACATAACGAGTAGTTAATTAAGTGATAGAAAGACCTCCCACTCATTGGAACTGACCTTACACATTACCGGGTAAAACAGCTTGGCAGCTGACTCATAAACTGTCAGCATTACCGTCATGCAAAACCATTGCGTGACGCTCATGATGGTGTCAAAGAAGATGCAATGATTCTGCAATCTAAAATCAGGAAGGGCCTCCTCATCTTCATCATTGAGAGTTAAGGCTTTTTGTTTCAATTTTGAAAACTTTCTTACTTTTTTAATGATGAAGTGTAACTTCATTCTTGACTGAATAAAAGAATGACTTCTATTTGAATTTGCAGACTGCTGGTTTTGTGCATGGCCTAATACTTAATTTAAATGAAGAAAAAACAATTTTTTTCTGTACTTCAACAAAGAATTCCGGAAAGGAAATCTTTATATGCATCCATCCATTTTCTGAACTTGCCGTAACCCTTTTGGGGTCACAGGGCTGCTGGAGCCTATCCTGGCTACTGTCTGGCAAAGGTGGGGTACACCCTGAACAGGTCACCAGTCAGTCACAGGAAAAAAAGGGGAAAGTAAAGGGGAAAAAACAAATGTTACACTCAATTTTCAGGCTTAATCTGCAAATGTTTTGGCTAAAACATGTCCTGGTGATGCACTTTGCCCAAACTAATTATGTATAAACTTCTATTTAGAACAAATGTTATTTATTAGAAATTGCGTGATGATTTTTTTCCAGCTGGAAGGAAAATACTGGATTACAAAACATGCCAGAAGAGAACGGGAGCATCGAAACTCAGGGTCATTCTTCGGCGTCTGTCACCTAAACATGTAGAGGGGATGAAGGCTCAACAGCGCGCTGATGGATGCAGGTGTTGGTTTCCAATAAAACAGACTAATGGGGCAACTCACGTTCCGTCCTTAATTTTTCTGTTGTCTAGTCTTTTAGCAACCAAGTCTTGTGATTTGCCTCATCATGAGTTACAACAATACTTATTCCAGAAATGCATCACTTGACGCAGAAACTTTGGGTTTGTCATTCATAAAACTGGACTAAAGCAAAAATATGTTTTAAACTGAGGAGTTAAAGACAATAATGATCACTGTTAAAGGTTTGATCAATAAAGTTTCAACAGGGTCACCAGACAGAATCCTATTTCACTGACCTCATCTGAAGGAGAACATGAAAGTCTGGAGAATTATTTCATGAAAGATACTTTTGTTTTTTAGATAGAAAATTTAGTTTTTGAGGTAATTTTGACAAATGAAAACTGTTAATCCGTATGTGATAACGATTATTTGTAACATTAGAAGACGCATATTGAAAGAGCATAACCTTTGCAGTACCGACATTTATTAAGGACATATGTGGATCATGTAACTGCTGTAAAAGCAGAACAATCCACTGTTAATAAAACAATGAAGTAATGATTGGACAGTGCATGAGTGAGCCATTTAAAAAAAGGAAAGGCTGTATTGTTTTAAAGATACATATGCTTCATTGTCTTTTTTACTTTGAGCGCTGCTTGTTTTACTGGACAAAAGAAGGATAAAAACAAGATTTTAATAGCTTTGGATTTCTTTCTTTGGATCTTTAAGATCAGAAATGCACATTCTCTGTCTGTCAGAGCTCTGAATTGATTACGAGCCAAAAACCCTAACATTGTGTTTGTTTTTTTAATTACTGATTTAAGTTTTTATGTTATTGTTCCTTATGAAGAAAGTCAATGAGAGTTGAAGTTGTCGGGAACCGGTGATGTTGGACCCAAATCCGGGGGAGCAAAAACTGGGCTAAAAAACATTAAACTTAAAAACAAGGGGGGAAAACAAGCAAAAAAATAAGAAGGACAAACCATTTTACCTGAAAACCAGACACCTAAATACACTCAGGATAATTCATTTAACTTAGGACAGCTGTGGATAATCGGTATTTAAACCTGGTGTGACAGACGAACACAAAACAGGACATAACTAAAAACAAACCAACTAGAGGCCACAATCTTTATGAACGAGGAGCATAGAAAACTAAACAGGGAACAATGGATGTTTTTCCCCCTAAACCTTCAAAATGTAAACACTGATGTTTAAATTAGTTAAAAAGTAACTCTTTTATTCTACTCACGTATAGAGAAATTGGTGGATATAACAATGTATGGCTCCCTGTGCCCCTCAACAGCTTCATCTTACGGCCTCATCCTGTGACTGTTTTTATGACCACGTGTAATGTTTCTCTGCCCTTTGAATTAATACATGAATAAAGAAAAACCATGAGCTCTGAAGATGAAAAAATCTGTTGGTGTTGATTCAGTCCAAGTCCAAAGTCTGAATATATTTTGGGTCCTCCTCCGCTAATGCTGATTTTTTGCAGAATTAAAGAACAAATATAGAGAAAAGACCCTCTCCAATCCTCTTTGAATCTATTTTGACGTGTTCCCAGTAGTCCTTTAATTATGATTATGCTGTTTTTAGCCAAAACATTAAAAAAAGGTAATAATTTCTGCGGGCTGCACGGTGGCGCAGTGGTTAGCGCTCCTGCCTCACAGCAAGAAGGTTCCCAGTTCAAGTCCTGGCTGGGGGACCTTTCTGTGTGGAGTTTCCATGTTCTCCCCGTGCATGGGTGGGTTTTCTCCGGGTACTCCGGCTTCCTCCCACCGTCCAAAAACATGCTTCATAGGTTAATTGGTTACTCTAAATTGTCTGTAGGTGTGAATGTGAGTGTGCATGGGTGTGTGATTGTGGCCCCTGCGACAGACTGGCGACCAGTCCAAGGGTGTACCCTGCCTTCGCCCATGAGTAACCGGGTTAGGCTCCGGCAACCCCGTGACCCTGAAAGGGATAAAGCAGATTGGAAAATGAATGAATGAATAATAATTTCTGCAACACGGCAACTATTCCGTGGTGGTTCTTTTGAAATTCGCCTCTGAGTTGTGGACCGGACTGTTGGCCTCTATCCCTTTCTGTTGCTGAGAGCGCTCTGTTTTCACTCTTTCCCGCTAGCTTACATCCCCTCACACCCCCAATCCAACATTATTGGTGCAACAATACTGGAGCTATCTATTTTGGAGCCAGATGCCAAGAAGCCTTTTTTTCGTCTGCTCCTGAATCACAATCATTTGAATAAAGACATACAAAAAAAATGCTATTTTTAGCTTTTTTTTTTTCTTTATAGCTTAGCTTATCTTTATAATCTTAATCAGAAAAATGCTGGAACATGTTAAAAACACCCAAAACACAATTTTCATCAGAGTAGGTCTTTAAATACTCTCTACTTTACTGGCCAACCATTGGAACCTATGTTTTTGAGTGGATCCTCATTGTTTTCATCTCTAATGACAGGTCTACATTTCAACTTTTCACCTTCATCACAGCTCATGTGAAACAGTGATTTACACACTTTAAATGACACTGGAGGCAAGTTGTTTCTTAGGTGTTGGGCTCATGTCTGACCTTCTCAGAAAGGCCTGTTTTTATGTATTATTCCAGAGCGCTTGGTGATAAAGAAAAACCAATCATGTGTTTTGCTGTCATCCCCTCTGCTGGTTGTTCCCATCTGTGACCATGTTTTCAAACGGATGCTATACCTTAGAGAGTTTGTGGAGTCTCCTGCTCTGAGTCACTCCCTGACTGGAACCGTGAATGATGGCTAAAAGTGGTGAATAAAGAGTGTATTAGCACACATCACACTAAAACACTGTTTACACAAGAACGGCAGTGTTGGGGAAATAAATAGGTTCTTCTATATCATTTGATTGCATCCCTCTGAAAGGTCAGACGGTGCTGCAAATGTATTCACAGAGCATCAAGCCCTTCTATGAAGAAAGTGGCTGAACAAGCTGGTCAGGTACAAAGTGGGAGGAGCCAGAGCAGCATCAGAATGGGTTGAGCCTCACCTACAGTAAAACTTGCATCCCTGACAGGTAGAGCAGAGCGACCTGACAACTTCTGGTCTGTTGAAGATGTGAATAAGCAGAGAACCGGATTATGATCGATACTCGGAGATGTGGAAAATAGTGAGAGCTGCTGTCTGATGTCCATGTGGTTAAACTAACAAGTTCCTGAGTTTTGGGAGTTTTTGTATTTTTTTAAGACCATGGGGGGGACTCGGGGATCTGTGCTTTTTTTCTGTCTATTGGTGATCATGTCCAGAAGTTTGGCCAGTGAGTCCGCTGTCCCTGATGCCTCACATAACACCACTAATGCAACATCCAGCAGCTCTGGCCATGAAACGGCAGTCATCAGCACCCTGCCCATTGTGTCCTGGAAGTGGCACCACGTCTCCGAGCCGTACATCGTGGCGTTGTGGATCCTGGTCTGTTGGCTTTGCAAACTGGGTGAGTCTCAGTCTCTGATGGGTCTTGACCTTCAGGGATCCTGAAGGCCTCAGCACCTCCATAATGACAGATGTTTGAGGGGTTTTTGAGACAGCAGGCAGCAGGATTTACCTCTTTTGTTTAATTTCTTTTGTTCAACAGCTCATACATTAGCAGAAACTGTCCAAGCAGCAGATAATTCAGACTCTCATTAGAGATTTTTGTGAGTCTTTATCAAGAGTGTGAGGAAGTATTTCCCTTCTGATTTTTATTTAAAGACTTCAGAAGCTTTTTCACGGGAAATCTTCTGTGCTCTCTGTCATTTAAAAGAAAAAAATGGCAGCAACCCAGATCAAAAGTTGAACTTTTGCTTGCAAAAAATGTTCAGAATTTGATTAATTCTTTCACCCTCACTGTAAAGGAAGCTCAATGAATCTCCTGATGACTTTTTGTGATGTGATGTAAGATCTCCAAGAAATGTCACCTGATCTGATTTCACGCTAACACAGTCTGCACATGAGAAATAACCAGATGAGCACAAAGTGTAGGATTACAGGCAAAGCTCTCCTCAGAAAGTTTCTTGGAAAATAAAATATTTTGGAGCTGGCTTCTTTCAGAGAGTTCATATTAGATTTCGATGTGTGTTCTTGGTGATTATGTTCATATGAAGGTCATTTTAAATCCAGAGATTTTCTTTCTAAATATTAAATTAATTCTCTTTTCTCAAGCATGTCAAGATTACTAATTGTGCGAAAGAAAAAAAATACAATTCAGAAAATTACTCATTATTGCTTCAGGTGAAACTTTTATTCCTGTTACAAACTAGCTAAACTAAAACCTGCGAGCAGGTTGAGCAGAGTGACGTCCACAAACCCACTTAAAACGTAAAATCTTAGGACCAACATCCATGCACCTCCGCCTGCCTGTCCGGACCCACCCAGCTTTAAGGAGCTCAGCAGATGTGACTCAGGCTGATGCCTTTACTTTTTAAGCAACGCTGTTGGTGATTTCCATGCAAATTTTATGTGTCTTCAAAAGATCTCTAGACTTAATGAAACAAGGGGGTCAAAAGGAAGTTACAGAGGTCCCGACGGGTTATGCAGGTCAGAGACAGTCCAGTCAGGGGAATTTGGCCAGAGGGACTGGCCAAGCAGGAAGGTGCATCCTCATGACACCTTCCTGGAGTGAATTTCCTTTTTCCCCCTTTTGCTCCCCATTTTGGAGTTTGTGGCCCGTCCAGTTGCTTTCTTAGTCACAAATACATTTTTTTAAACAGCTTTTTTTTCATCTGCTCCTGATTCATAATGATTTGAATAAAAAATACTCAGAAATACAATTTTGTGCTTCATTCTCTTAATTTATGTCCTCCATCATCATTAAAATGGCACAAGAATATGTTAAAACATGCTAAAAACACAATTTTCATCAGAGTGGATCTTTAAAGTAGATACAGACATGGTAAGGGCTGCCCTCCCACCTCATGTTAAACAAATCAGTCAGGTGGGGTTTGTGAGGAGTAGAAGCAACGAAGAATGAATCCAATACTTTAAGCACAGAGGAGAAAGTGAGTCAGAACCAGCTGTAATTGGGATCCTAATAAACCTGGTGTGATGGATAAAGAAGAAAGGTGGAACTCGAACCCAACTGAACAGCAGAAATGCTCCTTGAGAGTCCAGTGTTTTCTCTCTGGCAGTTCTCATCTCCTTTTGTTTTCTAAATCAGTGTTTTTAAACCTTTTTGGAGCCAAGGTTCACTTTTTCCTTCATAATAATCACAACCAACTGAAAATGTAACAAAAAAAGAAGAAAATCTGTCATCTGAATCAGATTTCTATGAAAATGTCTTGAATAAGAATAAAAAAACACAAAAAATAAAGTATTCTAGGAACTTTTGTGATCTACCAATGTGAAATTGGATGAACACAGAGCTGATATCCTGACAGTGAGAGATAAATGTTTTTTTTTTACCCACAATTGGTTAAAACTAAACACTTTACCAAGACAAGTTGAAAACACTGTTCCAAAAGACTCAGAACAACGTTTACAGAGTGTCCTCGTCAGATTTTTTCATTGTCTTTAGCTCCTTTGGTTCTAACAGAGATTTGAAAGTCCTTAGGGCAAACTTTATTTTGAACTAGACTAATATGGAGGATCTAGTATACCCATCAGCTGATCAGATGACCATCAACAGGAAACATGACTGTGGGGCACAGTTTCAATAGATGTTGTGCGGGTAAAAATGCAGGCGCCGAAAGCGTTGTGTTTATTTTTTGCATTAAAAGTTCAAACTCAGAGGAGTTCAACCTCCCATCCCTCCCCGCCTCTGTGTTTCTGAGCATCAGGGCTGAGTCGGGTCACAACCGAACATTATAAGGACAATCTGACCTCCCTAAATCTCAGCTCAGCTGCCAAACCTGTGCCGTTGTCTTTACAAGACACTGGCAGTGGCCATTCCTGTATACACAACAGGTGTAAATGAGTCACAGCCATGTGGACAATGTAAATGAAAAAGCATGCATGACAGTGTGTGTTTTTCTACACCCCTGCTGGCATAAATATGGGACTGCGCTCAGCATGATACAGAGCAGGCTGGTGTTCCGCTCCGTTCCTTCTTCAGCCGTCCTGCAAAACCCGGTCCGGGTCGGGCCAGCTTCGTTTGAATGAGAATGTAGAATCCGACACCCAGAGGTCATTGGAAAAAAGCCGCAAATCTGTTTTCCACATGATCATCAAACACAAATCGAACTTCACACTCAAACTGTTTTTAGAGGATAAAAATGAAATTATAAAAATGTATGTTTAAAGAAATACAAAGTAAAATTCAGTTTAATATCGTTGATAACCTTGGACTTCTGGATTCCACAAACCTTAACAAAAATTGACACTTTAAGCCACTAGATGTCATCACTCGAGCATTCAGTGATCCAGAAGGGCCCGGTTTGAATCCCAACAGGCTGGACAGTTCATCCCTCCTAATCTTCTACACAGAAAAAGACTGTTTAGTAAGCATTACATCTCAAGGTCGTTTTTATAACAAAATAATGCCAATTAATACATTGTATTGTCACAAGTATACGCAAAGTGCATGAAAATAATTAAGATTTTTTAGTACAAAAGCAAACCTTAATTTTATTGTAAATAAAATGTTTAATGTCGATGAGGTTGGGGAGATTTGTCTCAGCTGACAGTAAAAACGAGATTTTAGTGTTGTGCTTGGATGCATCAGAAACTTTTTTAGGTACTGTAAAGAAAATTGTTTCCATTCATGGTTGACTTTTTTTTTTGTTGAGTAATTTACTTTGATGGTGAAACTGTTGTTTGTCAAAGTTTTTGTGAATAACTGAACTGGCTTTAACCCGATTTTGTAGATTAGAAGAGCACAAAAAATTAAATTTCGCCTTAATTGGGTGAAAAAACAAAACATGCAGAGTTTCTGCTAAAACAAAAAGGGATTTTCATCAAGAGAAAAGCGAAAGAGGGTTAATGTTTTGAGGATGAAACATCTTTATGGGTTAAATTATCATAAAAATACAGCCATTTTAAGAACTAAAGCTTGAGTTCTGGATCAGAAAAGGGGAACATTTGCAAAAAAAAGCATCAAACATTAATTTTCTCCACTAAACAAAGAAAATGATACATATAAAGACACAAATTTTTGTTTCAAACACACACCCAACGTTAATGAATCATAAATCCTTTTTTAAAGTTTAAGCACCATTTTTTTTCTAAATGGAATTAAAGCAAATTTAATCAGAAAATAAAGATTGTTTTATTTAAAACAGACATTTTACTTCAATAAAACCTACAATTGGAAAGCTTTAAACACATTTAACATCGGCAGCTGGATTCATCTGGATTCATTTTTCTTGTGTTGCATATTTGTTGACAATTGTGGACTCACTTTCATGACCTGATTTTTTTTAAACTAGTGTAAAAACAAAGACCAGAAAAGCATCATGAGCTCAAGTCATTTTCACTTCCTGAACTAAGAAATGACCCTTCATGGGGCTGCAGCTGAAGGGTTTGGCCTAAAGGTCTGTTCGATCTCGCAAGGATGCCAAAGAAACTGAGGAAAGAAAGAAAACTAAACGCCAAAACATTTTAAAACGATTTTATTTAAAGATTTATTTAAAAATCTCTTTTATTCTGGTCCCTGCATACATAATATAAAGTCACAGATACTCCCAGGAATAAATTGATTTGAAAACTTATTCACCTTATTTGTTTAATCATTTAACCTCAAAATTGAAAGTAAATTTGGTGTTGAAGGAGCATCAGGTAAAGAGGTGTTAACCAGCAGGTTTTATTGTTTCTGCCTGAAGTCCCAGATGACACATTTCACTGAGCACAGTACATTTTCCTGATCTGCTCAATAACAAGAATAGCAGCCTGTGCCGTATCTCTTTGTTCACAGAAAAGTTGACCTCCAGCGTAGAGCTGCTGACATCATCAAACCACTCACATCTACTGAGCAGGATTTACAGTGGGAATAGAAAGTTTGGGCACCCCAGGTAAAATGTTATATTATTGTGCATAAATAACCCAAGGAAAGACTGAAAAATCTCTTAAAGGCCTTTTAATGTACCAAAAAACAGAATGTATTTTTATTTACATATTTTTTATTTATTTATCCTTTCCTAATAACAGAAAACAAAATAATGGCATGTGCAAAAGTTTGGGCACCCTGCAGAATTTCTAGTATGCACGGCCCCCTTTGGAAAAGCTGAGACCTGACAGTGTGATGGATTGTTCACAATCACCATTTACAAAGACCACAGGATTTCAATCTCAAAGATTTGAAATAATCTGAGTCATCCAACCTTGCCCCAACAATCAGCATCATGGGTTCTTCCAAGCAGTTGTCCAGAACAATGCAAATGAAAATACTAGATGCTGACAAAGCAGGAGAAGGCTATAAGAAGATAGCAAAGCGTTTTCAGATTCCAATATCCTCTGCTCAGAATGTCATATTTCACCAGTAGAAGGAAGAATGATTTCCACCAAATGTCAGCAAATTTTGGACATTAACTTGAAGCCATCTGTGAAAAAGTTGAAGTTGAAGAGAGGATGACTTCTACAAATGGATAATGATAATGATCCTGAACACACCTCCAAATCCACACTGTCTTACATTAACAGACAGAAACTGAGGGTTTTGCAGTTTTCCAATCACCTGACCTCAACATCATTGAAAATCTATGGATAGACCTAAAAAGAGCAGTGTGTAACAGACATCCCAGAAATCTCAAAAAACTGAAAGACTTTAGTAAAGAAGATCGGATGAAGAAACCTCAAACAAGAATTGAGAGACTCTTGACTGGCTACAAAAAGAGTTTACAAGCTGTGATACTTGACATGGGGGAGTACAAGGTTGCACATGCCATTATTTTGTTTTCTGTTATTTTGAAAGGAGAAATTATGGAAATAAATCTTTTTTTTTTTTTACAGATTAAAAGGATGTCTCATCTATAAACTGATGGCTTTAGAAGATTTTTCAATCTTTCCTCGTGTCCTGAATGCACGATAAACTAACATTTTACCTGTTACATTTCAACTGTTGCCAGATCTGGCAGCGCAAGGAATTGTGGGATACCAGGCCTGTTGCCTGTCTGGGTGGGTTGGGGTTTAAAGTGTGGGTTTTTGTCTGTGATTTTTTTTCTTTTCTGGCTGTTTTACTCTGTTTTTCCCTTAGTTATTTTATCCTGTTACTTCATTTCTTTCTGCACCATGAGGAGGTAGAGAACGATAACCTCCTTGTGATGTTGGAAGTTCTGTGTTCCAAAGTTGAAACCAATATACATCAAGTAATCATCAGACCATCTTTGGTAAAGCATTGTAGGGATATATCTCTGGAGGGTGAAATATTGCAGTAATATAGTCTTTGGCACATGTGCTATTCTGTGTATGCAACATTAATTATACTTTGAAGTGTGCTGTACAAATATAACCTACACAAAGATACATTAGACAAAGACATGTCGAACACTGGATTATTGTAGATTGTTTGAAAGGGAGAGGAAGGAAGCAAATTTATATAATCCCACCTCGTATTTACCTAACCATTTTCTTAAAATAATTGATAAGAGATCATTATAATAAGTTATCATTATCTGCTTTATAACTTCTTGTCAGAGATCCATTCCTTACCAACACAGATTCAGGTCATTAAGACATTCTTAATCATCAATAAATCAGATTACAAGATGTCGTACATAATGATAAAGACACTGGACATAAGATTATTTCAGAATGAATCCTAGCATTTGCAGATCTAGTTATCAAATTTGAAAAATATGATCCGATTATTTTTCATTCCTCCCGCAGTCCAAAGACATGCATCATAGGTTAATTTGTCACTCTAGGTATGCATGTGTGAGTGTGTGTAGGGATTGTAGCCCTCTTTCAGACAGATACCCTGTCTAGGGTGGACAGTAGCCAGGATAGGCTCCAGCAACCCTGTGACTTCAAAAGGGGTATAGTAGATCAAGGAAATGGATGAATGTTTTAATGGTACGGACAGTTATTGACAAGGTTTTTTTAATTTGTTTTTCTTCAGGCTGTAGGAAAGTTTTCCTTCACGTAAAACGGTTTGAGCAAAAAATTAAGTTTCGCCATTTGACATTCGTGCTTATGTCAACGTTATCAAAGCTCGTAAACAGTTTCATTAAAAAAGAAGCTGGAGTTTTCCTGCCATCACTCTCCTGGAACAGTGCTTTGAACCCTAATTAAGTGATATGTGAGACTGAACTCTGATATGACAAAAACCATAAGAAAGAGCAGAGTGAACCAGCATGGACACAGGAAGCAGCCTGAAGAAACATTAACTTTGACAGAACCAGTGTGTCCGCCCACACAGTTCAAACAGGCTGTGTTTATATAAGTGAACCTCTCACATTTTAACCAGACTCTCTGAACATCTATCAAGTCAAGGAACACATTAAAACGTTTAACCTTCATCACCTGAGCTTTAATTTTATTTCAAATATGTAACTTTGTAGTTACAGCCTTCTGCCAGTAGGTGACCTTTTTTTTTTTTTATTTGGTTGCACGTGCATGAAGTTTCTGCAAACTTCTAATCAAAGCACTGCAGGGAATTCAGAAATGAAGGGAAGCAAGCTGTTTACGTGTGTCCCGGGTTCGATGTTCGATGTCGTAGTTTCTGGCTGAACGTGGTCACAAAGGCTGCAAACTTCAGCAAAATCAGCAGCTCAGAACTGCATGGAGCAGCTGCCCCAAACCAACAAAACTACAGGTTAAAAATAGAAAAAAACCCTAACTGGAGGTTCTACAGTATGAACCAAATTGGAGTTTTATTGCTGTGCTTATCTGGTCATAACACCATAGAATGACCTGCTGAACTCTGCTGCCTGCTCCATAAACTACAGACAGGAGTTTCTTTAGAAAATGTTCTCTTCTCTCGCTTGGGGAGGGAAACGTTCTAATCTAGATTGAGAAATGGGAGCGTCAATCATTACTGAGGCACGCAGCCTTTGGAAACGCTCCAAATGTTTTTATTCAACACCCATCAAATGACCTCTGCTCCATCACCTTTCCCAACACATGCTCACACACTTTGTAGGAATGTCACAACAGACCTTTATCAAAGTACCGGAAAACAAACACCAAGTGTGAACTCCAACGTGACTGAGTAACCACAGGTGCTCCCACCTCAGACAGGACCGGTTCATATATATAAGGTTGAGTCCAGCTTCCAGTCAGGTCTGGAGTCTGCAGACTTTACACTGAGAGAGGCATGAGGATGCAAACACCCAGAAAGTTCTGAAAGGTGACAGCGAACTAGGCATAGGTAGACAAACCACAGAAAAACACAAGACGGACAAATAAAGGAGTGACAGATCCTTTTACCTGAAACACCGGAGCTCATCCCTTTATGTCAGTGATGGGGCTCCGCGGACATGCTGGCCTCTGGCTGCTGGGGTCAGTGATGCTGCTCTGCTGTGTGTCGCCGCTGAAGGCCGATGTAAAAAACTCTCAGCACGAATCTCATTCCAACTCCAGCATTACAGGAATTTACATCGTCACCTTCAAGTGGGAGCACGTGAAGGTGCCCTACATGGTGTCCCTGTGGGTGCTGGTGTGCTTTCTGTGCAAACTCGGTACGTAGATCATGAGTGTGCTGCTGGACTGTGACAGTTGCTCAGTTTGGAGGTTTTTTTGTCTGAAAGGTTTGAGTGTAGCCTCACAGAAACAACACCGGAAGGAGTCCATGATGACAAATAAGCATTTATGACCAGATCTGTAAGATTTAAGAACATGACGAAAAGCTTGAAAAACTTTGTTTTCTTCTTTGAGTGAGTGAGAATTTGGACAGCTCACGGGAAGATTTCTAAAGATGTTTTAGCAAGAAAAATGTGTTACTTTCTGATTTTTGACACGGCTGCTGGGTTATGGTCACCATAGAACAATTTGCTAATGCAAAAGCTCCTCTTTTCAGATCCTTGAACTGAACAGTTAGAAAGTTTTTAGTTTTCTGTCTGACTGCAGGGTTCTGAAGTCATGGTAGCTTTTAAGCAGTAAATTGAGTTGTGTTTTTACATTGCACATACAAAATCTACAACATTTTGTATTATTTCCTTCCTTTCTGTTAATGAATAAAAATACTCTTATTGAATGGACCCTGAAATTCATAATTTTGTTTAATATCCTGTAAATGTGGATGCTGTGAGACAGATAAAGCAGGTAGATAAATGAATTAAACTCTAAGAAATCTGTTTTTTCACATTGGAACAGTTCAGTACACAACTCTTATGTCAGATGTTTGAGTTTTTGGAAAAAAGATCATTTGAGTCTTGGATGTAAAAATTGTTTTCAATCATGATGTGAGATGAGACGTCAAGAGCCTCGGGGAGGCGGTGCGTTCTGGGGATGCTACAGGCGCTTACATGCAAGCACAGCTGTGCACCTTCAGGTCTTCGTCTCTGACTAAAATTAAATAAATTCAGTTTTCTGTCTGTGATCCTCACGTCCCTTTATGTCTGACTCACTCACTGCAAAAAAAAAAAAGTCTTCGTCTCTGTCCAAAACCTTTTTTAATTTTTACCTGAAACATTTTAAAAACCGTAGATTAGGAATATTGTTTATTCATGCAAGAAACGTTTACCTGGTAACAACATTTCAGCTCCTCAACAACCCAAAAATAGAAAGTTTGGTTCTAAAATCATACATTTTATCTGTTGAAGGGACTCAAAAAATAGTCAAGCAAAGTTTGGGTTAGAAAATAAACCTCTTTGAAGATGTTTCCCCACTTTAATAAAATATTTAGGAACATTTAGCGTATTTTTTGTTAAACCTTAGAAAGGAGTCTCCTTCAAATAGAAGAAAGTGCTCCTTTGTTTAGAAGTCGAGGGGACTTTTCAGCTCCTAAAAAGAAAAAATCAGTGCTCCTGAATGCAACACCTTGGTTGATTGCGTTTAATATTATATGGGCTTTATGGACACTTCAGTGGCCCGGGTGGCCTGCACCAAAAGTCTTTAGTCATGCTCAGAGCTTTGTTTGTTCTTCGTCGCTGGTTAATCATATGCTCTGCACAAAGTGACACTTTTTCAAACCAGTCGTCGATCATTTGCACGCCAACGCCTCTTTGAGAGTTTTACATTTATGGTTTTGTTACAATGCGTGCCCAGAAGTCACGGGCCAAGTTATGAATTTTAAATTGTGCTGTAACAATAAAATCAGAGCAGCTTAATTTCAGTCTAACACGATTTTCTTGGCTTGTCTCTTCCTCAATCAGTCATCGAGGCCAACCACCATGTGACCAACATCATCCCAGAGAGCGCTCTGCTCATCTGCGCCGGCTTCATCCTGGGGGGGATAATCTGGGGGGCAGACAAACAACAGACCTTCAGTCTCACCCCGGAAGTCTTCTTCTATTACCTGTTGCCTCCAATCATCCTGGACTCGGGTTACCACATGCCCAACAAGCTCTTTTTCAGCAACATGGGAGCCATCCTGGTCTACGCCATCATTGGGACCTGTTGGAACACTGCCAGCTTGGGGTTGTCGCTTTGGGGGTGTCACAAAGGAGGAGCCATGGGTAAAAGAGGCATTTTCTCTTCATTTCAACTAATATCCCAACCCTGGTTCTTGGGGAACACTGTCGTTGCATTTTTTGAATCCAACCCCCCTCAAACACACCTGATGACTGTCACTGTCAGGCTTCTGCAGAGCCTGATGATGAGGTGCACATGAGCAGGGCAAGCTGTCATGGTGACACATCTGAGCATTCCAGGTTGGTTCAGTCCAGGAGGGAAAGAGCCCAAACCCAAACGAACAAGCAGCAGGGTTGACAGCAGCCTGCACCCCTGCTAAAACACCACTGATCTCCTTTTTTCTAAGATCTGAGAAATGCGTCAGTTTAATGGAGGCATATTAAAAATAGACATATGTGTTCGACTACAGAAATGTATTTTCTTGGTTTATTAAAATTGTATCTTCATTTACCTTCCAATGTCCGTGCACTGCAGGTGACCTGGACATCGGCCTGCTGCAGTACCTGCTGTTTGGCAGCCTGATTGCGGCTGTGGACCCCGTCGCTGTCCTCGCTGTGTTTGAGCAAGTCCACGTCAACGAGGTGCTCTTCATCCTGGTGTTTGGAGAATCGCTGCTCAACGACGGGGTCACAGTGGTTCGTATTGCTTCAACACATCTGAGCTTCCCTGTGTTTTTTTTTTTTTTGGAGATTCACAGCCATTTTTGAAAGGGTCCAAAACCTGAACTATAAACTGGCTTTCTGCTTTGACTATTTTCACATACTGAAGGTGTGGAAGTTTCTGTCTCTACCAGTGTAAAGACTTACTTTTAATGTCTGAGTTTGAATGAGAAAGGAAGGCTAAAGAAACTGAAAGAAGTTACTGAAATAAAATCTGTTTTTGATGCAGAAGTTTCTCCATTGGGCCTGAAACATCCTGAAACATTCTGTTAAATATCCTGTGAAACCACAGACTGTATATAAGAACTGGACTGAGTGACCCCTTCTCCTTTTGGTTCCAAATAGAAAGTATCTTCTGGCTCCAACTATTCTCTTCTATCTGATTTTAACGTGTTTTTGCTAATCCTTATTTTTTTTGTGATTTTTTTTCTGCAGTGCAAATCATTTAAGTTATAAACTGGCTAATCAGATGCCTCAGTAAAAGTAGATGGTCTACTGTTGAACGTTCAAAGTGTTTGACAGATTCACCCGAGCCCGCTTGCAAGTGGTAGGGGTGTGGACTTCCAACAAGCTCACTCCTAAACAGTGAGAATGGTTGCCATAGAAACAATGACTCAGACCAATCACTGCTTATTGACATCGTCTGGTTCCAACATGGCGACGTCCATATCACGAAAATATGGCAACTGAATTTGGTTGGAGTCAGAATGAAGTCAATTTCTGTGGGTCACATCACACTCACTCGGTCCAGTTCTCGTATACAGTCACACACAGTAACACAGCCAGCAATCCAGCCCTTTTATTTAAACAAACACTGACTTAAATTATTTTGTTTTAACTTTTTTGAGCTGAATTGTGTCAGAATAGAGGTCAGAAGGGCGTAAGCGTCCTAGAACTGATGAAGGTGAGTTTTTGTTACTAGAGGGTAAGCTCATTTAAGTCTTATCAAGCTGTTTTTATAGGAGTTATGTGCTTTGAAATCACGCTAGCAAACTCGAGCCAATGTATTTATAATTAAGAGTGACTGATTCATGAGTTCCTTTTGGTTTGTGGGATCAAAGTTCTGCTCATGAAAAAAGTGTTTTTTGGTTCACGCCAAGGTTTTATTTATGACCCTAGATTTCAATGATGTTTAGTTGTCATTTGTGGTGCTTGTGGTCCTACAGTTTTTGTGTGTTTTACACACATCTTACTGCCATTAGATAATCAGGACTTTAGGACGTCCACCAAAGAGAGGTTTTCTTGTCTTGATCTGACCGTCACGTTATACTACAAAAGAGGGAGAACTTGAAGCCCCAATATTGGAATTTTTCAGACTGAAACCCCATAAAATGTATGAAAATTTCATTTTTCTAGAGCACAAAAAAGGATTCCAGCTTCAGTGGTGCCTTCTGTGGTCAGTCAAAAAACTACAACGTGAAGCCACTACCACAGCGGTCTCAGGCTTTCACTGTATCATAGAAAAAGGGTGCACTGGCAGCTCAGTAGTGGAATAATATTTGAATGCACCTTTTTTTTGTTGACCTTTACCCTCAAATGGCAGAAACTGCCCAAAACGATGGTGTTAAATCAGAATTTTTTTGAGGTTTTGACAAATTGTGAAAGGAAAAACTTTCTCCTCTGGAGATAAAATCAGACCCACTGTGTTATTCACACTAAACGTTTAAATGCCTTCATGTGAAATTTTATTATTCACTTGTTTAATTGTCTTTTAGGTGCTCTTTAACGTATTTGATGCGTTTGTAACCCTGGGAGGAGCACAGATCGACGCTGTGGAGATCATTAAAGGAATAAGTGAGACATTTATCATTCTTCATTTAAAAAAATGGTTCTTGTGATGTCACTTACAAGTCCAGATTTAACGGGAAAATGGTTCAGTTGGAGAACCTGAAGGAAACTCTTTTCCTTTTTCCCCTTCCATTACAGTTTCATTCTTTGTGGTTGCCTTTGGTGGTTCCCTCCTGGGGTTTGTGTTCGGCCTGTTGATGTGCTTTTTGACCAGATGCACTAAAAACATCCAGATAATCGAGCCTGGCTTCATTTTTGTGGTGGGATACCTGTCCTACCTCACGGCTGAGATGCTCTCCCTTTCCGCCATCCTTTCGTGAGTACCACATTTCAAAAACAACTTTCTTACTGCATAATATCATAGAAGGTCCTAGATGGCCATAGATGGCCATCAAAGAACAAAAGTAGTTCAGATTAGGCTCAAATGAACTCATTGGCTCTGAACTCCATGTGTCTCTTGTGCAGGTGTGTGTTCTGTGGTGTGTGCTGTCAGAAGTACATCAACGCAAACATGGACGAGAACTCAGCCAAAACTGTTAAATACGCCATGAAGGTTTTTGCCAACGGCTCGGAGACCATGATCTTCGTTTTCCTCGGCATCTCCGCCATCGATAAAGCCATCTGGGTGTGGAACACGGGCTTCATCCTGCTCACGCTGCTCTTCATCTTTGTGTACAGATTCATTGGTGAGATGCTGCCAGTTTTAGTGGAAACATATTTGTCGCCCAGCAGACTGTTTGAATTTTTGTTTGTGTTCTCCAGGTGTTTTTATCCTCACTTGGATATTGAACAGGTTCAGGCTGGTTCCTCTGGAGTTCATTGATCAGCTGATCATGGGCTTTGGTGGCCTCCGAGGGGCTGTGGCATACGGCCTGGCGGTGATGATGGACAAGTCAAAGATACCGGAGAAGGATCTGATGCTCAGCACAACTCTCATTGTGGTCTTCTTCACCGTCATCATTCAGGTGAGAGCTCAGAAGTTTGACCTTCTGATGGTGTTATCGTGAGAAATTAGGCTGCAAGTGGTCAGAAATGAACAAGTCCATGTAAAAAGTTGCGGCACCTGGGGCTTCACACAGCATTTCTGAGGCCTGAATCTGAGATGTAATATTATCTAAGAGATCCAAGTCTCACCACATGTATCATTCATTCTATTGTCCCCATTAGCAAGCAGTAAGGGCTATTTTTTGTAGCTGGAGCTGACATAACATGGTACAAGTAAATTTCAGCTGTAAGTAAGTAGTTCACATTTGTTTTCCATATCTCTCTTCTGATTATGAGCTGTCCAAATTCTGCCAAGTCCTCCATAAAGAACTCAGTGTAGCCAGAGATATGAAAAATGAAGTGGACCAATCACAGCCACCATGGTTCAGACTCAAACTTGTTGGATTTTAGCAAAAGGAGACTTCTTGCATGAGAGTTTTTACAAAAAAAAGTGGGAGGGCCACTTTGACAAGAGTTTATTCGCCCACTTTGGCAATATTTAAAACACATCCAGCTGGTTGTAACCATTGGCTGTTTAAGAACTGGGCTGAACGATCCCTCCACCCTGAAGTTCCAAACAGGAAGTACCTGTTGGTACCAAGAAGCCAAAATCCCATAGACTTCTACTGAGAAATACACAACTATTACTCAGTCATTATATTTGTCTAAATAATTATTCTTGCCCTGATACCTGTTTCTTAACATCTTCTTGCTAATCCTTATTTTTTAATGATAATTTTTCTTTATTGCAAGTTATTCAAGTCATACACTGACCAATCAGATACCTTAATAAAAGCGTCTGCCCAACAGCCCCCACGTCGAACATCTGATTGACAGATTTTCCTGAGCTGCTTTCAGTGAAAGGGGTGTGGCTTTCCAACAAGCTTACTCTTGATTGCGACAATAGTTGCCATAGAAACATTGACTCAGATCAACTCGGACCAGTCACTGTCATCTGGCTCCAACATGGCGATGTCCGTTTAGCGGAAAAAATGAGACTGAATTGGTTTCATTTTGTTGGAGCTGGAAGTGAGGCATTTTCCATGGGTGATGTCACCCTCGCTTAGTCCAGTTCTCTCATACAGTCAATGATAAGAACAATTTTGAACTCTAATTTTTTTTTAATTGAAAGATTTACAGAAATTTCCCTCAAAAGTAAAAAAAAAAAAAAGTTGATTCTGTGCTGTTGATTGGTTAATTTTTGACTTTTTTGCATTGGAGCCAATGGAAAAATTGCTCCCCTCAGGCATCTGCCTCTGGAGGCCTTTTGAGAAAAAGTTAAATTTGCTGACTCCGGATTTGCTTGTCAAGACGCAGTCACAGACATACCCGTTTAGTATTCTTCCCGGTGGTCTTGCTGTTCTGTACTATTACAAAGCTAAACTTAAGTCAACAGAAGTGGTCATCTAAAAGTTGGATAGTCAGCTTTTAAAATGCACCTAAATGCAACACGTGTTGGTGGAACTCTGATCCTGAAAGCTCTATTATTTCCTCATTATGCATACAAGAAAAAATATTTGAGTCAAATGTTTGTAAATTTGTTAAAAAGTCGTAACTGGCATTGACCTCTAAAAGGTGGGAGCCTTATTAATGAAAGCTTTTGTAACCTTGCATTATGCGTCTGTTTGCTACAGGGAATTCTCATGAAGCCGCTGGTCAAATGGCTGAAAGTAAAGAGTGCGAATCTTTCTGAGCTCACACTCATCGAGAAAGTGCAGAACCGGGTAAAGATCCCGTCTTTCTCCAGATCCAACACGTACGATGAAAAGCCTTCTGTTCTCACTCCGCCTCTCTGTCCTGCTGCAGGTCTTTGATCACATGCTGGTCGCTATTGAAGACATTTCTGGACAAATAGGACACAATTACATGAGAGACAAGTGAGTTTGGACTTGAAGTCTTTCAAAGCTTCTGCACAGCCTCAGTGACGTTGCAGTGATCATCTCTTTCATCTTCAGGTGGAAGAACTTTGAGCAGAACTGGATGATGTGGGTACTGATGAAGCCTTCAGCCAGAAAGAAGCAGGACCATGTCTTCAGTGTCTTCCATCAGCTGAACCTAAAGGACGCGGTTGAATATGTATCTGAGGTGAGAGCAAAGGCATGCTCTGGTCTGGGGAGTGTGGGAGGGGGTGAGTCTAGGGGAGCTGAAGAAGGTTGTGTGCTTTCAGGGCGAGCGCAAAGGGTCTCTGGAGTTCATTCGCAATGACAGCGCCTTCATTGACTTCAAGAAGAAGCTTACCGACGACATGTTGGAGGCCATGCCTGATGTCACCGCTGACACATCGTTTGATCACAACATCGTGTTTCCTGTCAGGTGAGCAGACGATCGGTCAGAGGAGTGAATGGAGATCATGGAGATGGTTCTGCTCTCCCTTGCTAGTCTTTAGAGTCATGCAAATGAGTTCATGCATGATAAAAAAATACCTTTAAAAGGTGAAGAACCCTCTCTCTGACCCTCTTTGATGAAAGCTAAAGTTGATGCTGAATGTTCTCCCTGCAGGAGAGACCCGGTTCCCTCTGTGAGTCTGGAGATGCACGAACAGACCATGAATGGACTAAGAGAGATGGAAGACCTCAACTCTCACCACCTCCTGCAGGAGCACCTCTACAAGGGCAGGAAGCAGGTGAGGCCACTCACTAGAGGAGGGTTAACAGCACGCAGCAACAGCTGAAGCAGTTCTGAGCCTTTCTCTGCGTTTCAGCACCGACACTGGTTCAGCCGCAACCATCTCAACATCAACACGGACGAAAACGAAGTGCAGGAGATCTTCCAGAGGACCATGAGGAGACGCCTAGAGTCCTTCAAGTCTGCAAAGATGGGCATGGCCCCACCCAAGATCATTTCAAAACACACCATGAAGGAGCAGCAGAAGGTCAGAGAGCTGCTCTTCCTCCTGTCATGCTGTGTTCACGCTGGGCATGTGACACATGTTCTTAAAGGTGCATTTAGCATATGGTGCTCACACTGGACAAGCAGGGAAGGGCTTCTTCTTCTTTTGATACTGTTTACTTGCACTTGCACATATACAGATGGAAGAGGCTTGGTGCCAAATGTCAAAGTGATGCAAATTTTGCTCCATGGTTTTTCTTTCACAGCTCTATTCCATTATATGATATATATATATATATAATATATAAACCACAATTACTCATTTCATCTCCATGATCAATTTTCAAACAGTTGGCTCTTCTGTGAATTAAAATGGATTCTCGTGTCACTACCAAATCTGAATCCCTGGTTGGTCAAAGTTGGTTAAACTTTTTCAGCGCGTGTTCAGTGGCCATGCATTTTTCATACACGGGTCAGTGACGGATAAGGATTTTGAAAGGGTCCATTTTAAAACAGTAAAAAAAAAAAAAACATTTTTATGCAATTTATCAAACATTTATAATGTATGTTACCTATAAATTTGCAAATGTTCTTGTTAATTTGTATATTTAGTGTGTTTTTAGGTCAATTTAGACACAAAAAGCCAGAAATGTGCATTTACGCTTCAGTGCACTTTGCTAAGGATGGTATGAACGTAGCTTCAGACTTTTTACTCTGATTGAGGCTTTCTCAAAGGTCACATGATTGCTTCCCTCCTGTGCAAAGTGACGTTTGACAGGAGAAATGTTGTTTTTGAAGAAAATGTTTTCTGTTTGAATGGCATGGATGAATATTTGTGACCTTTTTCTTCCAGACGCCATATGGAATGAACAGAAACTCTGTAAATGAAGGTACGTATGTTCCACACTCATTTACTGATAATAATAAAATAATAAAAGCCTACATTTGTTTTTTTTATTAAACAAATTATTATTTATTAAACAAATCAAATTCAATTACATTTTGATTTATTTTTTGCATATTTATTTTATGCTTTCAGCTGAACAATTGGGAATTTAATTAATGAAGTTATGAAATGTTTACACAAATATATTGCAGAAATTGCTTCAAAGGAAATAGATTTATGGATTTGAAGAATAGTTGTTGCATTTTGTTAAAGCAACATTACAAATGTTTGTGACTGAAGTTTCCTCCTGGCTTGGTTCAGCTTTTCTCAGATTCTGGTCCTTTTTCTCCAGATTTTGAGTTCTCAAAGGCAGGGAGCGCGTCCGGCTATGATCCCTCCTACATCTACAGGGCTGGAGGTAATGCAGACCAAAGTGGACCTCAACATGACCCTTGGGAGTCATGGCAACACCCCTTCACTTCCCGTCTCTGTTGCAGGCGGGATCGAGAACCCGGCCTTTGTGGCAGACCTGGATACCGCCGCGCCGTTGCAAATCCCCCCCTGGTTGGCAGATGCAGAGATGGACAGTGGCAGCGTGGCTCCGTCGCAGCGGGCTCAGGTGAGGCCCCCAGTGACAGCAGGTGACCTGCGGCGCCTGGCCCCCCTCCGCATCAGCACCCGCTCCACTGACTCCTTCATGACGGCAGACATCCCCGATGCAGAGCAGCGGCGGGACAGCTTTGACCTGCCGCCGCCCCCTCCTCCTCTCCCTAGAGACAAACGTCAGCAGTAGCAGGACACAGAGACTGTTACCCCCCCCCCAGTTTTGTAACCCAGAATCATCTGTACGTCTGTGATTGCTGTTTAGTGTCTGATCGCAAAAGTCTATTTATTCATGCTGCTTTTCTGCTTTTTGAAATAAATGAAGAGTTGTGACCTCTGTGGAGTCACTCATTTATTGGACGCAGCTGAAGAGCACGCGTCCTTCAATCCTCTGAATGTTAACCACGACTCTGCCCCCGCAGTCAGGACCGAGGTTGAAGATTTACCAACCAGAGAAAACACAAGTGGCCCAGTGAGATCATTTCAGGAGAACGGCACAAACCAGCCGCCAGCGTGGACTGAAAATCTCTTCTGATAGCAGAGCCTACAGAGAAGCAGAGTCCTCTTGTAGAGCTGTAACTGGTTTTCCTGTTTATACCTGCATGTGGAATCAGGAATGACCTGGTTCTCTGAAAACAGCTCAGCAAGCTTGGACCTTGGATCACAGGGAAGCTTTGCTAGGATCCTCCATACATCCACACCAGCATTAACAGTTCCATGTTTCTCAGGAGCCTTTTCTAGCATTGGTGAGTTAGGAAGGAACATAAAGGAGATGGAAAACTGAAGCTTGTTCATAACAGATGCAGTAAAAGCTGATAAACGTGTCATTAACCACCTCAATACAGTGGCTTCTGATCCACAGTCAGGTCTTCCCCAAGACAAGAAACAAGACCCCATCCGTTGATACCACAGAAGTGTATTAACCTCCTGAAAGGAAGAAGTTGTCGTAGGAAACATTCAGCTGTTTCCACTGCAGAACAGAAACAGCCTTCATCATCCTTAATCTAGTTTCTGATAAAGAACATTTTATTTCATGAATCATTTTTCACTCAGAAACTAAAATAAACCTATGGTTGAAAGAGCAGACCCCAAAAAAGTCAGGGTTCACGACTTAAAAAATACACTTCATGTGTTTGTGGCCATCAAGCCATTCATTTGTAAAACAAAGCCTTTACATTTACAATAACTGAATTACAAAAGTGCTATGTTTTTACATTATTTTTGACAGCAGCGCACACAAGTTCCTTTTCAAAATACAAAATACACACTGTGTCAAATAGGATCCTCCTACTCCAGCAGATTTACTGGAATAAAAACTACAAGAAAGTCAAGTTAAACATGACATTTTCTATAATTATAGTGCAATGTCATTCTTTCTTTTCTTTTACTATGAAAAAAAACATGCTGTAAAATCCAATTTCTTTAAAAAAAAAAAATCTATAGGACACATGTAAATGGACTTAACTTTGCCTCTGAACAGCAGCCAGACACTGTTTTAAGCTTATACCAATAATAAACCACTCTGACAGTGGATTAAACAGACGGCTAGAGGGCTCAGTTGGCTGCATGTAGGACTGGCTCATAGGATAGTTTTCCAGAGGATGTAATGATCTTAAGCCAGTGTGGGTCTTTGCAAAACATCCTTTAACCCTTCATCCACAAGGGGGCCTAAGTATGGGTCTCCAAACTCGGATTAAAAATGTGTCAGGAAGGGCATTCGGCGTAAAAATCTCTGCCAAACCAAATGTGCAAGCCAGTGACTAATTTGCTGCAGCGACCACTGAGGGGACATGCCGAAAGGTAAACTACCGTAGATTAAACATTTATAACATCATTTTGCTCAGTTATTTGACATGTTAGAACTTCAAACAAACATGATCAAGGTTAATTAACTAAAACAAATTAACCAAAACTACAAAGCTATCATTTATTCAAATTGTTATCACTTTTGTTTCATAGCCGCCGCAGTACTTATCAGGAGATGGGAGATGTACTTACTCCAAAAAATAAACGCCCCAGAGAGCAGGATGCTGGGAAAAATTTTAAAATCCAGATCTTCCCTAAAAATGGCAAATTAGAATTAATCACTTAAACCAATTGATCGCCCGGTCCTAACTTCTTTTCCAGGCTAGAAATATAACGAACATGTTCCTGCACTTCCTAAAAGCCTGAATCATCTCTCATATCTCACATTCAGTATCAGATGATTACTTTTACACTTTGTCACCAAATGGTCCACCAGTTCTCTGTACTCAGTCTCATATCTATCTCTGATACACCCAACAATTGCTAAGTAATCTGAGTACTTCTGCAGATTACAAGAATCTGATTTATGCTGAAAGGCTAAGGTGTGCCTGGTAAAGAAAAAAAGTTGGGTGAGAGAACAGTCCCCTGTGGAACTCCTGTTCTGCTGAACAGACTGAAGTCTGTTCGTCATCATCCAGGTGATTATGGAGCCACCAACCAACAGCTCCAACGTTAGCGGCAAAGAACTACAATTTTCAAGTGACTACTTTCCATTTGCACAAAACAGAATTCCTGCAAGGATAACACTTCCTTCAACAACTTTAATGGAGGGAATGCAGACGTAATTAGAAGAAGATTCCTTCACTTTCCGGAAGATGAAGAAGAGTTCCTGTTGATCAATCTTCATTTTCACACTTCCGTTTTGAAGGTGAGTCGGAAGCAATTACAAAAACGTGAGAACGAGCACCACAGCTCGTGAAATCATCTGAAGTAGGTGCGAGGTCACAGATAATCCAGCTGTGACGTTTCCAGGTGCTTCAAAATGTAGTCCAGCAGGAGCTTTTCATTTCCTGAGTCCTTCAGGTAGAAATGAGCGCCGTCGAACATCCTGATGGTGAACTCCCCGGATGTGACGCATCTCCATTCTGTTCAGAAAACCGAAAGATGGCGTGAATTTAGGAGAACCCTACTGAGTCCTCTCCGTGTGGACTTCCTGATGCTCACCCTGTAGGTTGTGAGGAAGGTCATCTTTTCCATCCAAACAGGACATCGAGCAGTGGAGGAGCGGACGCTCTGGCCTTGCACACCTGCAGCAGAGCTAGCCATCAGCAGGATGCTCTGTTAAATGAAGTTTCTGTGAGCCGGACGCTCACCTGTAGCTCTCCACCACACGCAGGTCGGCCTTTAGTGCAGGGAGGAAGAGCTGCAGCATTTCCGGGTTCACCAGCAGCTCAGGAGGAGTTCCTCCCATCGAAGATAACCACTGCAGGAAGTCCTCATCTGATAGTTCACTTCTCCTCTGTGACTTTAGACGAATCTCCGACTGAAAGAACAAGCAGCATCTCACTCCTCCGCCTCCCTCTAAAAAAAACTGTTATTTTTTAGGTGACGCTCTGACTCACAAAGGGGGCGGGAGCTCCGGACAGGAACATGTGGACCGGTTCCACGTTGTGCTGTATCTTCAGATGTTCGGCAACAGCAAAGCTCATGAGGGCGCCAAAACTACAACAGAGGAAGCAAAGATGAGGGCTCCTCAGGGCAGCAATCAAAGCTCTTCACCTTCATCGCACCTGTGTCCGAACAAAGCGAACGGCTTCTCGTCCAGCATCGGCAGCAGTGCTGCCACAACCTCATCCACGATCTGCTTCATGTTCTGAAAGAATGGCTCCCTGAACCGGCTTTCCCGACCCGGAAGTTTGACTGCAAACACTGAAAGAGCAGACATCATGTCAGGATTTGATCTGAACACAGATCTTTTTTCTACCCCTACACCTCCTTCAGATACTCTTTTCATACGCCATGCAGACACCTCAACATGTCAACTATAAAGCAGCTGAACCCAGAATCACCTTACAAAAGCCTTTTTCAAACTAAAATCCCAGCATGCTTTGCCATATCTCAGCTTGATTTGAAAATATCCGTGGAGTGAAACTTTATTTTATCTAAACTAAAACAAATAATAAAAAAAAAAAAAAATTCCAGCAGGAATTAAATTTTTTTTTTTTTTTAAAAGGGAAGATTTTAATTCATTTCTATGATGGAGTATCAGGGCCACCATAACAACATACATAATTTTTTAAAAGTTGAGGGAAAAAAAAGTCTTAAAATTACGAGAAAAAAAAGTCTAAAATCTATTAGAATAAAGTATGAGGATGAAGTCATAAAATTATGAGAAAGAAGTTGTAACACCTTGAAAAAGAAACCAGCCGTTACCAGTGTAAAGTTTTAAGATTATGAGAATAAATTTGTAACATTATGAGAATGAGGTAATAAAATTATGAGAATTAAGTTGTAAAATTCTGAGACAAAATTCAAAACTTTACGAGAATGCATTGTAAATAAGAAAAATATATAATTTTTACAAGAATGTAATTATAAAATTCAGAGAAAAGAGGCAAAAATTTATGAGAATTACGTTGAAAAATTATGAGAAAAATGTCAACATTTTACTGGAACAAAAGTGTACATTAATTATTTTAAATTTGATTTTACAGGGAAAAAGTCATGGTTTTTGAAAAATAAAGTTGTACGTTTTTAAAAATAAAGCGGTAAATTTACAAAAACAAAAGTAAAGCAGATTCTATGAGATTCTTGAACAACATGTCCATGTGATTTCTGCAATTCTTTCCTCTTTTTACCCCTTCAAAGCAGTGAAATGTTTCCAATTCTTTTAAATATTTTGTAACTGAATGAAATAAACTAACTTTAGTCTTTTTAGCTTGAAGTCCTCAGAGGAGGTTAGAACGCGTGCTGCTTTGTTGCAGAAATGCAATAATGAAATATTTGGGTCATCATCTTGCTTTGGTTCTCAGAATAGTCCCAGCGCAGAAAGAGCGATGAGGATGAAGAAGCAGGACTTGATGTTTACCTGACAGCTTATTAGAGTCAGCTTTATGAACCTTCGGGTAAAACGTTTATTAGAAAGATTCAACTGGAACTTAATCAGAATGGTTTTCCATGGAACCCTCCTAAAAAAACACAAAGTCCTCACAAAGGTTTTCTGTGGAGATAGTAAAAAGTCTTTTCTGACCACAAGGAGGCATTACATAACCTTTTTTGATGAAACATCTACTTTATAGATTCATATTTAATATGATTGATGTTGGATTTAAATAATTTTAATTTCTGCTCTTATTTTTCATATTTGTTGGATTACAGCTTTAATCTACAAATACGTCCAGCTGTACGCCGTTGCTTTTAAAGTCTTTTTTTAATAAAGTTGATTTAATTTTGATAGAAAACAATATCCAGTTGATTTATGGAACAACCTTTAGCACAACCCATTCAGAATGTCAATAAATTCAAACATTTAAAGAAATAAAATGCACTATATTTGATGGATAAATCTAACTATGGGCAAAATGAGGAACCGGCAACCTTTTCACAATAAATTTTTTTAGTCACCGAATCTGCGGGAAGAGATGAAACATCATCCTCGAACAAAATCTAGATATAAAGAGATGGTTAAAAAAACAGGAGTAAAGATGGAAGATGGATGGAAGACGAGAGGCTTTGCAGCTACAACTTCTGATAAGTTATCATCAAAAGCTGCAATGATTCTCCTGCTGTGTTTGCTTCCTGCCCGTGTTGACACCAGATTACTTTTACAATTTTTGATCCAGCCTAAAACTGAGAAGGACTGGATGATCCTAAATGGAGCGTGACAAAAACAAAAAATTGGAACAGACATCGTCCCAATTAACCAACAGAGAACCAACAAGTCGGGAATTAGCAAGAAAATCACTAATCCACAATTAATTTCTTTTAAAAAAAGATATTGAACTGTTAGATAAAAGCTAACCAGTTAGTTAAAGAGATGATGGACATATGATGATGTGTTTCCAAAAGCATGAGCGCTCCTTTAAATAGTTGTGAACTGCAGATCAGAAACATTCAGCATTTCCAACAGCAGTGATGTACAAGACTGCATAAAAATAGGGAGCATTGGTGACGCTCTGTTTGGTTTTCCTTGCAACTTCTTCATTCTTGTCTACCTCGCATGACTTTGGCTTCAGTTTTACGACAAATCCTGACCTGACCCTCTGCATTTACCAGGACTGAAGACCGACATGTCAAACCTGGAGAGTGCCCCCATGTGGCTGCAGGACTTGCAGCCATGCAAGGACCAATCTTGCTGAACTTCTGAGGTCAGAGGAGATATTTTCATACATTATTCTTTTAAAATCACTTTTTAAATATGTAAATTATGTAGATTTTCCTTTTTTTTGTCCAAAGTATCAACATACATGGCCTGATTCATCTTTTTATAAAGATCAGTCCCAAAGCATGATGTTTTCACCTCCATGTTTCACAGTGTATGGTGTGGTACTTATTTTCTGCGCAGTTATACAGAAAAGTTCGTTAAAGATCAAACAATGTGACTTTTCTGATTCTTTTCTTTTACATTCTGTCTCACACAGCTGAAAAGTATCTATGATGAACATCACTGACCTCTAAAATGGAACAACTTGCAGAATCGATGACTGACAAATACGTTTTTGTGCCCCTGCATTAGCTAAATTAATGGGTTTTTTTTTGTTTTTTGTTTTGGGGTGGGGGTGGGGGTGGGGGCGTGTGAGTTGGAGCATGGTTAGTTGAGCATAGTATCGCTGCCAACAAACTGAATAATTTCTAAAGTTTAAAACTGGATTTATGCTTCTATTTTGATCAATCTCTATTCATTTTTTCATAGTTTCCATTCAAAATAAAATGAGTTTAGTTATGAAAACAGCCTTTTACATGACAGTGATTCAAATTTAACATAGGTATAAGTTATTTAAAATTTTAAAATGTTACACAAAAAATAACCAAAAGCATTATTTGCCTTATAAATAATTTAAAGGAAATTGAATTAATGTATTTGGTCAAATAAATTTGATTTTCAAAATAAAAGATCGATTTAAACGCCAGAGATGATATTATTTAAGGTGTAAAGTTAGTATTCTATTTAAATATATATGCAGGTGATTACAGAGTTTATTGAACGCTGATCTGAGGTGATCCACGTGCTTCAAAAACATGTTTACAGACTTCCACTTAAATTCACGGACTCTTGACCTTCTTCCAGGTCTGACCGGTCTCACTTCTGTGGGGTTTTTCCTGGTCTAAGTCGGTCAGCCTGAGACAGTCCACAGTGACAAATGAGTGGACTCTTCTCAGGTGTGTTACCTTCCACGCTGTCCATCACATGACCCCAGCGCGCGAAGTGCACCGAGCCTCCACCCGCCCACGGGAAGCAGACCAACCGAGCCACGGCGTCCGGCCGCCGCCTCAAGCAGTTCAGAACCGTCTCCATCCGGGCTTCACAGACTGCGGGCTCTGTTTTCTGTACACAGAACCGACATGTGCAAAGCGCAGACGGGTCTTCCTCTGCGGGTTCCAATGCTTTGACCTTGTGTTAGCGACACCTGCAGTCCGGGCGGATTACTGCAGCAGGCGCAGCACTTTACATCACAACTGCTGGAAAACAGCTTCCGTGGCGCCTCCTTCTGGTTAGGAAGGATAACGCAGATGAGTCCTGTCTTGTTCAGTCCATATTTCCTGTATTTAACTCCAAATCAAACTTTTCCCTTCAAGTTTAAATGTTTTTACACTCATTTTACTTTCCTGTTTACTTACTTTTCATTATCTATTATCAACAGGGTTGTAAAACGTATTATTATTTAAATCTTTATTCATCCATATTAAATAAATCCACTTAAAACAACACAGAACTGCAGGTGACACTGAACACCAGTGGAACAACCTGTCACTTTCCCATTCCTGAACTATCTGCCCTTTCACTAACCGCCCAACCTAAAGCTTTCCAGCAGGACGCGTCACCATTACTCATCAGTTTGAGTTTACCAAAACGTTGATGTTCCACAAAAAACTGCTTTTCTCTGTAATGAACCTGGCTGGTGTTGGTCATCATTTGTATATATGTGTGTTTTTATATTTATCTCATATATTTTTAGAGCAACAGCAATAACTTAAGGTAAATTAATCATATTTCTATGCTGTGAATCTAATTATTTTACTCATTTGTATATTTATACATTTTTATTTAATTTATGTGAAGGTTTAATGTGTAGGGTGTGGGCTGACATTTGCTGTGTGTAAAAAAAAAAAAACATTGGAAACTACAGTACAACAAAAGAAGTACAGGCAGACACGTCTTAACCCACAGATGACGTAAGGAGTCCACGGAAGTGACGCGTCTCTTGATGGGTTTCCCTCAGTGGGGAAGGAGAGAGGGGGTAAAGTTGCTGAACTGAGCATGTGCACATCGAAAAAACGATTCCCCTTCAAAATAAAAGGTTTAGCCAAGAGCTCAAATTTTGCTAAACGTAATGTTTTGAGTAAAAGGTGTCAAAATATGATTTAATTAAGGGTTAAATTAGTTTGTTTTTCTTCTTTTTTTTAATCAAATGTATTTTTAAAAAATTTGGACTACATTTTGAACTCTATAACAAAAGTATCTTTACTTTTTAGATGAGAAAAGGAGGGAGATAATCAGATGACCAGTTTGCTTAATTCTAAAGGATCAACAGAAGTATTAGTTACTTTTTATGCCCATTTTCCATTTTTCTGCAGTTTTTTTCTTTGCCTTTGTCTGCTGAAAACATTTAAGAAGAAATAACTGGACTTTTGGGATTACAGATTTAGGTAATTAACGGTAAAACCACTTTGGATGATTATCACATATTTTCATTTTGTTATAGCTGCACATTAATGACATGGGGGAAATAAACTAAACTGCACTTTTTTAAAAAGTAAACCTTTTTAACAAAACTTAATATCAATACTAAAATTATGATTATTAAAGATATTTAAGTAAATCACAGCATAATGAAAATTTGGGGGGGTTTCCCAGTTCATCACCAGCTATTTTGATTATATTTTCAAATGAATTTCAAGTTTTTATTGCTTCAAATTCTATGAATTTTTGAGGGGTTCACTGTATTATTTACAAGTATTTATTCATCTAAACCGCAATGTAATAGCATTTTCTCTGGGTTTTTTTCTGAAGGTCATTTCCGGAAGTTGTGTATATCCGTTTCCGTTAGCTTGCTAGTCAGGCGGAAGGAAAGCAATGTAAGAGCTAATTCAGACCGGTTCTTACGGAGGAGGACGCCGGGCCGGTGAAGTCTCACACCTGTTTGATAAAGAGCAAAACCGGACCGTCTCCTCGGCCAAACCGAAGAACTAATCCGCTGCTCCGGGCAGGTAATGAGGAGCGACATTTTGAAAGCTAATTCAGCTACCAGCCTTCATCCGCCGGAAAGGAATAGCACCAAAGTCCAAACATAAAACTGCCAGAAGCGGCTCTGGACCCACTTAGCTCTGCTCTTCTTTCCTGTCCAGCAAACAGAACACAGCAGAACCGAGGTCGCCGTGTTCCGACCAACTCTCAGGTCCGAGAAGAGGACTCCGAGCCCGGCGGGGAACTTCTTGGAGTGGGGCACTTCTTTTGCGGATAATAGGCCACGCGCGGGGTAGGGGGAACCGGGTCACCCGGACACGGACCTCATGAATGGAAATCGGAACAACAGGTGGGCTCTTCGGAAGAACGCTGCTTATTATGTGCTGGTTCCGGTGTAGTGTCAGCTCTGCTAAAACCGGGTGATTCCTTAGCCCCTCCAAGCCGGTCACATACCGATCTGTTCCGGGCCCAAACCGGTCTCACGGCTTTCTCTGAAGTATCACGTGATGGGAAGCCAGCCAGGTGTGCGGCCCCTGTTGCCATGGTGACACGGGTCGGGCTGACCACATGTGAGTCACAGCGTGGATGAGTAACTCTGGTCAGAGTCAGAGCCCCCCCCCCCCCCGCAGCAGCCGGTTTTTATTAAGATCACCCCACCCCACTTCCCGTCGATGAGGAGCCTCCTTCCTTCTTGTGCTTCATCACAGGTGAAGGACATGCTGTAACTCCACCCATGATGCTCAGGGAGGGGGGAGTCATTGCAGAATGTCTGCTCCTCTCCATTTAGAGGAGCAGGTTGAGGTGGTTTGAGGGTCAGGCCTCCAGCGGAGGAGTTTCAAACATTTCCTGCCTGGAGGAGGCCTGAGGGCCAGTGTGAAACTCTGCAGAGATCTTTCAGACGTAATTTTCTCCCACTTGTTTCTATCAGTTTCTTTTACTAAACTAAATTAACATTCAAATAACTCCAGAAAAGTCTAGAAATAGTGGGAGACTTCAGCAGAGGATGACCGGATTGGAACTGTCACACATTATTCCCCAAAAGGACATCAGGTGTTTTAAGTTCTTTCTGAACCAAAATATATCCTGTCAGTGTTACAGCAGATATGAAAAAGGCTTCGTCCAAGGACCATTGTTGACTTATTGTGCTGTGAGGAGGATGAAGGTTTTCCACAATCACTGTCATCTTTTGAAGCATCCTAATCAGCTCTAGAGGCTCCAGAGCAGAGGTGTCCTTCATCAGTTTGTTCAGCTTCTCTCTCTGATTCTGCTGCCCCAACAGGCACTCTGCACAAAAGACTATCAGAAGATGAGGAACACAGATATTCCTGAAGAACAACCATCTGCAGTCTCACTGTTTAATTTATAACATGACTAGTGCTGAAAGTCTGAGTCAACTAAAATCAACAGCTGCATCAACATGAACAAAAAGAACAGGAGGATTCATCCAGTAGGTCATCAGAGAAGAAGGTGGAAGAAAATGCAGACCTCGTTTGACTCAGCCCAGATGAGAGTTAATGAGTCGACTCACAGAATGAGGCTTTCAAACAAATATGGATGACCCTGCAGAGCACAAAAAAGAATCAACTCAAATTTGACAAAAAATATTTTTTTATTGCTAGTTTTAACTTTTCCTGTGCACTTTTTATGCTTTTTTAGTTTTATTTGGTGATTAAGTAAACATCTACATCTTTAGTGACGGACCGCAGTTGTCAGCATTCATTCACAATTTTTTTGTTTGTACAGGAAATGCAACTTTTCTGAATATTCTGTTTAATTTTTGAACTGAACAAAACGATCTCCTTTTACCCACTCTCCTGGTTTGACGTCTAATTTTAGCAGATGCTGTTTTTCTCCTGGTAGCAGCAAAAGAAAACCATGGCATCATGGGTACCATTGTCATGGTAACGGCTCAAGGGAGTGATCATTGGGGAGGCATCGACAGGAAGTGGATCTTAGCATAAACTGGTTGTGTGATGGTTCTTTTTTTCCCCCCAAAAGATGCTTTCTAATTTGGTGTTTTTAGAAACTGGATCTAAACTGTGTATGATCCATCCTCTTCCGCCTGGTAGAGGCTGTGTCAGTCAGGAAAACTCGTATCACTGAGCTTTACCTTTTCTTCCTCCTGTGGTCTCTCCATTTTCACAACAAAAAAGAAAAAAACAAATTTTTGCTCCAGATGTCCTGGAGCTGCCATCAGCTTGTGTTGAAGTTTCAACTTTAAAATATTTTAAAGAAGGTATGAAGGTGAAAGTAGTTTTCACATTTTTTCATTTGTATTTATATTTTTTTTCTTCCATAGGAGCCGTTGGAGCCCAAGCCCTGTTTTCGTTGCCACGACGACCTGGCTATGGCACCATTGGAAAGGCAATCAAACTTTTGGCCAACTGCTTCCAGGTGGACATCCCCAAGCTTGATGTGTACCTATACGAGGTGGACATCAAGCCTGAAAAATGCCCCCGCCGGGTCAACAGGTAATGGGCAGGTGGAGGCGAAGCTTGAAGTTCAAAGAAAAGCTTGAGTTTACTGACGGATTGTCTGCCTGCAGGGAGGTGGTGGACTCCATGGTGCAGCATTTCAAGGTGACCATCTTTGGGGACCGGCTACCGGTTTATGATGGGAAGAAAAGCCTCTACACTGCCAGCCCACTTCCTGTCGCCAGCGGCGGGGTAAGACCCTGCAGCCCCTATGCTGCTACTGCCGCCGCCTTCAACTGTACAGCTAAGCATTAATCTGCGCCCTTGTGGTCCGCAGGTTGATTTGGACGTGACCCTGCCAGGGGAGGGGGGTAAGGATCGCCCGTTTAAGGTGTCCCTCAAATTTGTGTCGTTGGTCAGCTGGCACTTGCTGCACGACGTCCTGAAAGGACGCAGCACGCCCGAACCGCTGGACCTGGACAAGCCACTCAGCACCAACCCCGTCCACGCGGTGGACGTCGTTCTGAGACATCTGCCCTCCATGAAGTGAGTCCATACCAATGTTTTTGAACGTTTTCCTAAACTTTCAAATCAGTCTAGATTAAAATTTTCATCCCGTGACATAATGTGGAGGTTTGGACTAAAAATCAGCATCAAAATCTCACATTCAAAGGAAAATCCTTGGAAACTAGGCATTCCAGAGTTGTTCTCCTCATCATGTTCTTCTAGCCCTCTAAACTTGTGATGCTCCAGCCAGACTTTTGAGCTTCTGTGATCCTCATGCTCTCACTGCCTGCGACAGGTACACCCCCGTGGGGCGCTCCTTCTTCTCTTCCCCAAAGGACAATGACTACCCGCTGGGGGGAGGCAGGGAGGTGTGGTTCGGCTTTCACCAGTCCGTGCGGCCGGCCATGTGGAAGATGATGCTGAACATCGATGGTGAGTGAGCAGAGTGTTCTGACCACAAGAACGTGGAAGTCTGAATACTGAGCAGAGTCTGCAAAAAAATCACGTCAAACTTTATTATTTTGAGGAGCTGCAATACAAATTGGCAAAAAACTTTTCGAAGCAATCACTTCTCCTGTCAAATATTTTCAAAACAAAAGCAGTGGAGCTTCATGCTGCTTTCCTCAATCTTTATTTGTCTTTTAAACCACAAAAGAAAAAAATATATATATTTGAAAGAACATCATCTTCATCCAGACTCTTTATCCTGTGTTAGATGTGAACACCTTTCATCTGCTCTCATTTCAGTGTCAGCCACAGCCTTCTACAAAGCCCAGTCTGTCATTCAGTTCATGTGTGAGGTTCTGGACATTCACAACATCGACGAGCAGCCGCGCCCCCTCGCCGACTCCCACCGGGTGAAATTCACCAAAGAGATCAAAGGTGCGTCAGTGAGGAGAGCCAGCTCGGGAGCGACGGCAAACATGGTCCGGTGTGATGCCGGAATCATCTGACAGCACTTGGTGCTGCTCCTCATGTGTCCACAGGGCTGAAGGTGGAAGTAACTCACTGTGGGACCATGCGGAGGAAGTACAGGGTCTGCAATGTGACACGGCGCCCCGCCAGCCTGCAGACGTATGTTCCCACATCACGCTACAGCCGCAGCTGACTCGCTGTTACCCTTTTCCACCAAACCGCTGTTAGATGGACAATCATCTGTTTATCTGTTTTAAAGAGACTTAATTGCAGTTATGTCTTAGTATCAGGTGTGGAGAATCTTTTGCCTGTTAGGCTTAATTTATGGTAGAGTTTCAGATAAGCGAACCGACAGAAAACTCTGGATATAGGATTCTTTTGAAGAACCACTCCCTGTTGTTTCATTAGTGGTTGGAGACATTGGCTCTGGAACCGGCTCTGTGTGTTCTTGTGATCCCCAGGTTTCCTCTGCAGCTGGAGAACGGTCAGACGGTGGAACGTACGGTGGCTCAGTACTTCAGGGAAAAGTACAATCTGCAGCTGAAGTACCCCCACCTGCCCTGCCTGCAGGTGGGACAGGAGCAAAAGCACACGTACCTGCCACTGGAGGTAAGGCCTTCTGCATTTGTGATGAGACCTTTCTGGCTTTTTCGTTTGGTTTATTGGTTCTATGTGTATCCATGAGGATCCTATGAGATTCCTGGTGGAGGGGGTTCTTGCACGTGCTCACTGTGCTTCTGTGTTAGGTGTGCAACATCGTGGTCGGTCAGCGCTGCATTAAGAAGCTGACGGATAACCAAACGTCCATCATGATCAAAGCCACCGCCCGCACTGCACCCGACCGGCAGGAGGAGATCAGCAGACTGGTGGGTGTCCGGTACCCCCACCTCCACCTCCCATAACCCGTTTCTGTTTCTGCTGCTGAAATGTTCTGCTTCTGCAGGTGCGGAGCGCCAACTACGGGGCCGACCCTTTCGTGCAGGAGTTTCAGTTCCGCCTATGCGACGAGATGGCTCAGATGATGGGCCGCGTCCTGCCGGCCCCCATGCTGCAATACGGCGGCAGGGTGAGCTCTGAACCTTTTCTGGTACCTCCCTTTGTTAAAAATCTTGCTCCCTGTGCGGCTGTCTTTGTGTGTGTGTTTGAGGCAGCAGGGCTTTCCTCCTCTGCTCACTGGTTTACCAAAACCTGCTGAACAGGTGACACGGTACGTGGTCCCACCTGTTCGGTTTAATTCTCTGTTAAAGCAGAAATAGAAACACACCTGACCTCATGCTAAATTCATGGAGCTGTGCAGCTCCAGGATTTGCCGGAAGACAAAACCACTCAACTCCAGAGAAGTTGTGATTCACCTGAGATGTTTGACAGACATATTTAATCTCCTCAAAGCTGTCACAGATGGGTGAGACTCACCTGAACAGGTGTGGAGGGAAGAGGAAGTCTTATATGACGGTTTGAAATAGACAGACGAACCTTCAGCTGCTTCAATGGAAGGAAGAGAAGCCTTCTGAATGAATGTTATAAGAACGTTTTTGGAGGAACTTCACCGTCTTGGTTCATTTCTGAGAGTTCTGGGAAAATCCTGATCCATTATCAACAGATGCTTCTGCAGCTGAAATGCTGACGCGCTCCTCTTGTTTTAGCTTCAAAATCAATGCTGTTGAGCAGATGAAACTGAATCAGAAGCTTTCCTTCTGTCCATGTGCTTCAGCTTGACCTTATGCAGTTTTCTTTTTTTGCATGTTCTCTTTGCTACATACTCCTCTTCATCACTGTCTTCTCTTTGCTTTTCTTCTTTCATAAAAGTGATTTATTCAGGGACTCGTGACTCCGGAAGCTGACTTTGTGTGCTCATCTGTGGCTGCGCGTGCGCTCTCCACCTCAGATCAATGCTGTGCTGTCCTTTTAGAACCGCACAGTGGCCACGCCCAGCCACGGCGTGTGGGACATGAGGGGGAAGCAGTTCCACACCGGGGTGGAGATCAAGGTGTGGGCCATCGCCTGCTTTGCCACCCAGAGGCAGTGCAGAGAGGAGATCCTAAAGTGAGAGCAAGACAAACCCTGCTTTGCAGACTAGCTCATCACTCAATTCTGACAGTCTGCAAAGGTTATGTGGGCGGCACCAGAACCCCGTCCTCCTCTGGTAACAAATGTGTGCAAGTCTGACTGCGTCGTCTCCTTCAGGAGCTTTACTGACCAGCTGCGCAAGATCTCGAAGGATGCTGGGATGCCCATCCAAGGCCAGCCGTGTTTCTGTAAATACGCTCAGGGAGCAGACAGTGTGGAGCCCATGTTCAGACACCTGAAGAACACCTATGCCGGCCTGCAGCTTATCATTGTCATCCTTCCCGGGAAAACGCCCGTCTACGGTAGGAATGACTGTTGCAGCCAAAATTCTGAAACAAAATCAACAGGTTTTTTTTCTTCAAATTTCAATTTTTTTTAGTCTACAGTAGGAATGGAGGCTCTCCATAGAGTCCTTGGCACATACTATTAGGTCAGAGTTTGAAGGTATCACTAAACCAAGTATGGAAGATCACATCAGACTTTATGCTGATGATGATGTTTTCTACCTTCAGATGTAACAAACTCTACCCCAAAGCGGTTTGATCATCAAGTTTGATCATTTGTTGGCTGTCAGCTGGATATTACAGGTCTTCACCATTGACTAGTCCCCCTCAAAAATGTATAAGATGAAGACTAATAATGTCAATGGGTCCTAAATTCTGCAGGGTGCTCAATTCTTTTGCACACGCCATTATCTTGTTTTCTGTTATTTTAAAAGGGTAAATGGTGGAAATAAAGCCTTTTTTTTTTTTTTTTTTACATATAAAAGAATGTCTCATCTGTAAACTGATGCCTTTAGAAGATTTTTCAATCTTTCCTTGGGTTCTTTATGCACAATAATAAAACATTTTACCTGGGGTGCCCAAACTTTCAATCCCCGCTGTGTATAGTATCTATTGAAGTGTCAGATGAAGATTGATTTTCAAATGTGTCACGCAGCAGAAATTGTGCCGGAATTATGGAAGGGATTAGGATGGAATACCCCAATAAAGCATCTGAAAGGTGTCTGATCTGACCGGCAGCCGAGGTGAAGCGAGTGGGAGACACGCTCCTGGGCATGGCCACGCAGTGCGTCCAGATGAAGAACGTGGTGAAGACGTCCCCCCAGACGCTCTCCAACCTCTGCCTGAAGATCAACGTCAAACTGGGCGGCATTAACAACATTCTGGTTCCACACCAGCGGTAACGGCTCGCCGTCTATTCGTTCCCTCCAGGAGAAACTCTGTAGGGAGTTTTTACCTGTATTTTTCCTCGTCTTCTCCCGCCAGACCGTCTGTGTTCCAGCAGCCCATTATCTTCCTCGGCGCCGACGTCACTCATCCTCCAGCAGGAGACGGGAAGAAGCCATCAATAGCAGCGGTGAGGCTTCGAATGAGACTTGAGCGCTGATTTCTGCGGCGCAGGTCGTGTGACTGCTGCTCTCTTGACCCTCTACAGGTGGTGGGCAGCATGGACGCCCACCCTAGCAGGTACTGTGCCACCGTTCGGATCCAGAAGCCCAGACAGGAGATCATCCAGGACCTGGCATCAATGGTGCGGGAGCTCCTGATCCAGTTCTACAAATCAACTCGTTACAAGCCAACCAGGATCATTTTCTACAGGGACGGGGTGTCAGAGGGCCAGTTCAGACAGGTTCACACTTCTTCATTTTTCCCTCTTCTGACAGGACTGAGCAGAGACCTCCAGGCTTTCATAAACTTGCAGGACGAAGGAGCAAAGTTTGTTGCTCCTAAATCTGCTGCTGCTGTCAGGAACGGGATGGGTTTGATCCTCCTGCACATATTTTAGCCCATTTCCACCTGTAAATCTAGTTATTGTTCTCGGAGAACGTGCACACCTGCTGAGCTCCAAAGGGTAGAGCTGGCTCTCCCGGAGACAGTGTTTGTTCTTCACCAACTTTTTAGGGGCTGCAGAACTTCATTTAGAGATTGTTGGTTCTTCTTAATTACTGCTGACCGGTGGCTTCATAGTCATGTGACCCAGAAGTCAACTATTTTTACTGAACTCATAATTCTATTTACTCAAACCAAAAACTAAGCATGATGGTTCTGGTCCATGGAGCAGATTTAATCTTCAGAATAAAAACCTGTTGTAAGTTTAACCTGAGGTCACAGCAGTATGACGGTTCACTGAAGGAGGCAAGCGTTTGATGGAACAGTAGAAAAGTGCACGTGACCATGCGTAACTTAAACTGACGGCGAGCACGTCTGCGTTCAGGTGCTGTACTACGAACTACTGGCTATCCGGGAGGCGTGCATCAGTCTGGAGAAGGAGTACCAGCCGGGCATCACCTTCATCGTCGTTCAGAAACGCCATCACACACGCCTCTTCTGCGCTGACCGCAATGAACGGGTAAAACGGAGCCGCACTTCCACGTTACATGTGCTTTAAAACTCTGAAACCTTTTCATTTTCAACAAGCTTGTGAATAATTCTGACCAACAATCTGTAAGCTTTTAAGGAATAATTTTTTTTAGTGTTTTTGTCCATTTTTCAGTGTTCAAAGTTTTTGAGACAAACCACATTTAGTGAGAAAAATCAGAGATTAAGCAAATCAATAGTAGAATATTATAATTTCTGCTATATATTCCATATTATTTGTAATGAATTATACATTCATATAGAATTAGTGCTGTCATGCAATTGATTTTTTATGACATTCAGTAATTGTGACCTTTAATTCATTCATTAATCATTAACCTAATAACTGCTGTGAAAAGCCTCATTTTGAGGTATTTTCATTAACGTTTGTGACATTGTGATGCAGTAAAAGATCAAAATACAAGTAAAACGTGGCTTAATGAAGTTTTCTATTAAAACGGGCTTACAACTTTTACCGTTACACCCCCAATAAGGTTTTTTTTTTTTTTCAATCTTGAACAATTAAGAAAACAAAAACAAACAAAACAAAAACATCAAGTCAAGATTAGAGTGCTCTAATTTACCACATCTAACAACAGTAGGAACTTTTCTCTGAGCATTTTTTAAAAAAATGTTTATTTTTAATAGCATAATGCATATGTTGACATATCACATTATTCCACAGTTTAGTACATGACAGTGGGAAAGACGTAAGGGATTTTATAATTTCCTTTAACCTGTTTGGTAAATTTATCAAATAATTTTGAAGATTGAAAACTGTCCAAAGCAAAAATGAGATTAACGCGATTACAAAAAATAACACGTTAAGTAACTGCGATTAACAAGATAAATTGACACCCCTATATAGAACATATGAATTATCTGAAATAAAAAAAGTATTAAACCCAATAAACCCATCCAAACACACGAAAAAAGAAAGCACCCTTCATGAAGACTGAAATGCTGCACCGTCCTTGTCTGAGACGACCTTTGTGCATTTGCTGGCAGGTCGGACGAAGTGGGAACATCCCCGCCGGCACCACCGTGGACACGGACATCACTCACCCGTACGAGTTCGACTTTTACCTGTGCAGCCACGCTGGGATCCAGGTCAGCTCTGCTCCGAGCTCTGATTTTTGTCAGCCGCTCTGAGGCGGAGACTTTAGACTGTTTAACCGTAACGCCGCCCCCTCTCCCGACCTTCAGGGCACAAGCCGGCCTTCACATTACCACATCCTGTGGGACGACAACTGTTTCACAGCCGATGAGTTCCAGCTGCTCACCTACCAGCTGTGCCACACCTACGTCCGCTGCACGCGCTCCGTATCCATCCCTGCACCCGCCTACTATGCCCACCTGGTGGCCTTCCGTGCTCGCTATCACCTGGTAGACAAGGAGCATGACAGGTGGGAGGGACACAAACAGATGCCACTGATTCTGAAGGAATCTCCGTATGCTGGGACAGAATGTCATGTTAGTGGGCTGCTGTGATCCTGCTCTCACCTCTTTTTTACCCCCACAGTGCCGAAGGCAGCCACATCTCAGGGCAGAGCAACGGCAGGGACCCCCAGGCGCTGGCCAAAGCCGTGCAGATCCACCACGACACTCTGAGGACCATGTACTTCGCCTGAACGCCCCCCTCCCTCCCTGTGAACGGGGTGACAGCCAGCAGCTCTGTGGTGTAGCTTTCCTTACACCACCCTTCACCCTCTAAACTGAGAAAGCCCTTGTTCCTTGCTGCCTGCAGAACCATGCCTTGAACGTTGCACAGATACTTTGAAGCTCCAGTTCAACCGAACAATTCCTTCTATTTATGCATTTTCTCTTTTAAACCTAAACAAACATTTGTCTTCAGCAATAGAGATGAAGTTTTCACTGACAGCACTCCTGCAGCAGACAGAACTCCTCCAAATCGGAGAGGGTGAAGGCCCATACGGGAGGAACAGTCAGGAGGTGTCTAACAAAGTGCCTGATTTGAGGAAATTTATTTTTATTGGATCTTAGTGTTGTTTTATGAAACAGTTTTCTGTTGCTCCATGAAATGTCTGAAAGTCACCACGTCTTCATAACTTCACAAGATCCCAGCTGAGATCTTGAGTCTTCAAGTCAGAGCTCTTGTGCTACTTGCAGAAGAATCTGAAGGCTGCAGCAGCAACGTTCCCAATCCTGTTTGAAGCTAGCTCTGCCTTGATGGCCAGCAGGGGGCGGTGTGTCCCATTGTTTTCACCCTCCTTCAGCAGCCTGTTATTTATTGGCTCTGAGATGATGTCTCATCAAATGTCCTTTACGACTTCCAGGAGTTTCCGAGCAGCTCCTGAAGGTCCCACTCTATTCACCGATGCCTTTCCTCCATGAAGAACGACTTTTAGGATCCAACATAGAAATATTTTTAGCTAAAGATGTTATTGAAACGCACGCGCGGCTGCTTATGTATTTTTTTAAACAAAGTTTTTATGTGAAGCAGAAGCTGCTATGTTTGCATGAACATGATGCTGCAGCAGGTTTACAATCACAGCCTTCCTCCAGGACCTGCAGAGCACCGAGCTCTGCTTTCGGCAGAGGAAGGCGACCAGTTTGACCGCTATAGACTGCCTTTAATTGTGCTGCTGAAATGGCTCAACAACTCTCCTTTAATGTGCACGGATGCATGTGCACGTGATCCAAAAAAAAAAAAAAGCCTTTAACACTTTTAGTTGTTGGTGGGGGGGGTTTGAGCTACCATCCAGCTTACGTTTTTAATCTTTCAAATAATTTAAGTATAAAACTTGCGGCCAGTTAAAGCTGCTTCTGACTAAGCTCCACCCCCTTTCACTAAACCACGCCTCTTCTGTTAAACCACACCCCTTTGACATGCATTAGAGAATCAGTTTTAAAAGCTGTCATCGGAGCACAATCTTGAATCAAAATGTTCTAAATAAACTCATTCCGTGCACGTGAAGCATCCTTTATTGTTATTTCAGCCAGCAGGGGGCGACACCTCCCTCTGCCTGGTTCACGTGCTCCTTAATTTCCCTGGTAACGAAGAAATGACCGCAGTGCTCTTTTGAGTTTTGTGTTTTTGTCTGATCATGTTCTGTTAGACGTGAAAATGTACCACCACCATGTGTCTCTTTACTTGTCATATTTAAACTTTGAAATGAATGAAATTCTTATAAATGTCGGATTCATTCTTGGTGTTTAATGGTGGTTCCACAGCACAGAAAACGTTCTACTGCCCTCCTTTCAGGCTAGAATGATGTGAGAACTCAAAAAAGTTTTGTTCCATAGCAAAAGAAACGCAGAACTATCAACCATAAACAGATCTTAAGTCATTAACGCTGCAAAAATGAGCTAACTTGTCAGCTGCTAACCTTGTACTCTTCTTGTCTTGTGATAGAAATTCTTTCCTGAGAGTGTCACATAGCCTCTGCACACAAATGACAAGTAAAAGGTTATCAGTATAGCCATTGCTGGTAAAAACATGCTTTAATTTCTGAGTCGTCGTTTCCAAGGCAACTACTCTCACCAATCAGGAGTGAGCTTGTTGGAAGTCCACAGATTGCAAGAGCATGTTTAAAAAAAGGAAGCAGAATGAGAGAGGTTATTCTGACAAATAGAATGATTGAGCGGAAGACTAGCATGACCATCGTGTGAAAAGAGACCAGATAGATGAAAGCAGCCCGAGAAAACGTGAGTCTGGGCTGTATTTGTGCACACCTGGTGAGGAGAACACGCAGTGATGCTGAACATGCAGGTTTTTGTAATCACCGATGGGAGGTGGCAGCAGACATTATTAGCACCCGTTTGAAGCCCTTCCACATCAACCACGCTTCATCACCCTGCTGTGTACTTAAACTAGGAAGCAGCTGGTCCAACATCCCCTTTTAAATTGGTTTAAAGCTCACCTCTATAAAGCACTTATCTTTTTATTAAACAGATTGTTTCTGAGATTACCCTCCAGGATTTTCCCCAGAAACATTTCCTGTGTCCCAACTCTCACTGGGTGTTCCAGTTAAAACAAAGACACCTGTAACTTACTTTGGTTTACATATTTTATTATCTGTTTTTTCACTTCGGCAAGCAAACATTTATCACAAACAATAAAGAGAACCTTCTTTTAGCTGGAAGGTTTTATGAGTCTGCACAGAGATCGTGTAATCTAGAGCTGGATGACAGGCTCTGATTATGCCCATTATTACCTGCAAATGTTTATGTACAGAAATAGCCCCCACCATGAAGCCGCCACCACCATGTCTGACAATGCACATTGATCCAAAGGTGTAAATGTTTGCTGAAAGCCGTTTTGGAGACGCCTGTGTGGTCTTTTAATGTTCCCCGTGTTCTGCAGAGACTGAGACTCGCTCAGCTCCTCAGACCATATTGGACTCGCAGGAATGTCCTCCGTCTCCTGCGTGTGTTTTTCTGAATGCATTTTCTTTAGTTTTTAAAGACCCACTCCAATGAAAATGGTGTCTTTTGTGCATGTTCTTGTGGCATTTTTCTCACAATGGAGGACTTAAATAAAGAAAATTAAGATCAAATGGCATTTCTTCTTATTTCTTTTTCTAATGTGTTGTGAATTAGGAGCAGACAAACAAAAGGTGTTTGGAAAAGCTTGTAGCTGTGACGTAGAAGCTGCAATCAGCAGGCTGCAAGCTTCCTGCGCCGCTCCACTTGTGGACAACCATGTACCTCGCTTGTACAATAGATCAAAAGATGATCAGAGAGGGATTTAAACCTTTGGTTTTTCAAAATTCACCCTCATCTGTCATCTGCAGGGCAGCAAAGGTGAAGGTCCTCTTCAGTCCTGAAGTAAAGCCCTTGTTTGGAAACATGGAACATCTGTTTAAGTGAAACTGAGGTAGTTGGAGCCACTTGGAAATCCAAATTATATGAAAAAGAGGACAGTTTTCAATCATTTTGGATAGTCTGTGGTTGGAAAAGCAGAAGACATCGTTTTATTCCCATGCTCATCGTTTCTGCTGACTGTTAAAGTCAAATTCTGGATTCAAAGCCTGAACATCATGTGGATCTGAAAGTCAGCATCAGTTATTTACAAGACAGACTGGTCCATGCTTTCATGGGGGGACTTCTTCCTTGTACTTCTCGGTCTTTGGGAGTTTGGGCCCCTGAACGGAGGCCGCTGCCCCACAGCGCAGGAGGCGCATCTTCTGCGCCACGCTCCTGAGTAAGCGGTTCAGTGTGGACCTGACCGCCGACGAGGACACATAGAAGATGAAGGGGTCCAGGCAGGCGTTGAGGGTGCTGGAGAGCAGGGCGATGCTCCTCCACTCCTCGCTCTCCTGGCGGATGAAGCCAACCACGTGGGAGGCGTTGTACGGCCCGAAGCAGACCGCGAAGACGACGAGCGTGCCGAGCGCCAAGCCGATGCAGCGCAGCCTCCGCCTCCGGCTGATGTTGGGGAGGCGGGACAGGATGAGGATGAAGTTGATGTAGCAGAAGCAGCTGATGAGTAAGGGGATGCAGAAGAGCATGAGGAAGAGCTCCAATCGGAGGGACATGACGATGCTGAGCTCCTCCGGGGTGAACTCCAGGTAGCAGGTGGGTGGGCCGCTGACGTTGTGGCTGTGGCCGTTCATGCGCGCGCTCCACTGGGAGTAGGGCAAGATGTACACGAAGCTCAGGTTGGACAGAGACACTGCCCAGAACATGAGGCAGGCCCACACGGCGTAGCGAGGCCGGCGGCACACCGCATACTGGAAGGGAAAGGCCATGCCCAGGTAGCGCTCCACGCTGACCGCGGTCAGCAGCAGCGTGCTGTTGTAGATGGTCACGTAGAACAGGAAGCCGGTCAGGGGGCACAGCGGGAACGGCTGCCTCCACGCCATGCCGTCGTACGCCTCCTTCATTTTGAAGGGCAGGAAGGCCAGGAAAAGGAGGTCGGAGATGGTGAGGTTCAGGAGGAGCACGTCTATGGGCGTCGGCTTGCGGCGCAGCTTGCAGCAGAAGGTGCACAAGGCCAGGATGTTGGTGGGAACCCCAATCAGGAAGGTGAGGATGTAAATGGACAGCAGAAGCTGACTGAGCGGCATGGTGGCGGCGCGGGAGACCCCCAACTCTGTAGCAGGAAAAGAGGTTGGCATCTGAGCTCTGGTTTGCAACTACTTTTGCAACAACTTTAAAAGTGTTGCCATGGGAACATACGAACTCTAATTGTGCGCAGGTTCCCATATGATCTTTTGCATTGATTTTAAACACATTTATCCTAAATTACACAGAAGTCCAGACACTCCGATCATTCTTCGATCTATTGTAAAAGTAGTGTTTTTAGTCATGATTAAATTCTGATTCATCAGAAATACCTCTATGAGTTAGTGAGCAGGACTTTCGGTGCGGAGTGAGCCCTCCCTCATTTCCCATCATCGTTTTTAAAACGACTTTGCTCCTCATTTCACAACGATTTGAATATAGTAATACTTAGAAATGACCCAGTGTTGATAAAGCAGTGATGCTCTCTGTGTTACCAGTTAAAAAACATCTGACGTGGATACAAAGGGCAGGAGTTGAAGTGAGACGGTGAGATACCGTTGAGAAACAAGGAGGACATGGAGACTCACAAAATGAACAGAAGCAATAAAATTCACTTGTGTTTTTGCTTTCGAAATTAAGGTAATTTTGGAGTCGTAATGGTTTGATGCATACTTGCATAAATAAATGTCAAGAGGTTAAAACCTTGAAGACAGCAGACATGAACCCCCTGGGAATGGCTGTGAAAAATATAATTTTATAAATGATGAAATGATAAAAATATAATTTAGAATATTAGATTATGGTGTAATAATTTGAAAAATGGAAAAAAAAACATGTGGCTAATTTAGAACTTTTTAATTGTCAGCAATACTCGTTTTATACATCTCAACATAAAAAAACATAAATTTGTTTAATGTTTTATTTAAAACTAAATATTTTTAGAATAGTCTCAGACCACTTAACCAGAAACATCTGATCTGTTTTTACCCCCCAAAAAAATCACTGTTTAAGTTATTAGTAAATATCATAGAACACCTAAAGTGAAGGTGTAGGATCCAGCATGCACCTGAACGCACCACAAAGTGAGCCTGAAGGTAGCACGGTTCACTCACCTGTCAGGCTGGACAGAGCAGTTGCTCTGCTGCTGCCTCTTCCACCAAAGTCGCTCTGACTGTTTGAAGCTGGGTTTCTCACACAACGAGCGCCGGCTGCGGAAATTTAATAAACTCCTGGACGCTTCCTGACCCCACCCCTCCAGCCTACGTTTCCCAGCAACCTTCAGAGGCAGAGGTGGCACAGGAAGAAGCCCCCTACTCCTCTTGTGGTCAGAAGAACTTTGCTCAAGAGACATCTTTTGATGTATCATAAAAGCGTTTCCACTGGTCTTTTAATAATGATTATGCTGTTTTTAGTCAAAATCAAGAATCTGCGTCATTTTCTCTGACATAGTTTCTGCAAAGTTCATCAGAAATTCGTCTCTAAGTTGTGGGCGGGACTGTTGGTGCGGAAGTAAGCCCCCACTTCCCATCATCCATCTGTTTACCCTCTCTCTCACTAGCTTAAAGCCTCACACACCCCCAACCTAATTTTACCGGTTCAACAAAAATGGTGAGCAATATTGGAGCTATCCAGCAGTACAGCTTTGAGCCAGGCACCCTGTCAGACGAAGAAAATATAGACCAACACGGATCTAGCCATCGGAATGGAGCGGAGCGGGGAGTTTGTGGTCTACTGTAGCTCCTACATCACAGCTACAAGCTTCTTCCAACTGCATTCAGTCGTCTGCTCCTGATTCACTATTACAACAAAGACATACTCAGGAATGCTATTTTAATCTTCATTTTCCACATATATATAAATATATGTCCTCCATCATGAGAAAAATGCCACAAGAACGCGTTAAAAACACCAAAAACACCATTTTCATTGGTGTGGGTCTAGTTTCTGCTCAGTCTCAGAAAACAAGTCTTTGCACTGCTGTAAACTACCACTCCTCACTCTATCCGGTTATACTGGTATTAAGAGGTTAATGAAGATGTTTTTCCCAGCAGCTTGACAGTGTGCTCTAATTACTGGACCTCCTCATGTTTTCCTGGAACTGACAGGTCAGCTGTGCTTGTGGACAAACAAAAGACATTTTCTTTCCTGTTTCAAACCCTCCTGAGTTTGACGGCGAATGTTTGCGAGGATGTTAAAAATCTTCATGACTCAAAGAAAACAGCTCAGTCACGTGGAAACATCAACGTTTATTCAAGAAGCTCAAACTCATAGACATGAGAAACCATGTCAGGAATAAGCAGAGGGACAGTAGGTTCACCCATGACTTGCTCTGTTCCACATGTGCTCAGAATCTCAAACTCCTGCAGCTATCAGTGGATCATGAGTGGAAGAGTCCCACAGAGTGGACCTGGTGTCCTGCCCCCGCCTGCTGAGAACCTCATCTGTATAGACGGCAAACGTCTCATCGCTTCAGTCAGCAGAAGGAAGTGATGTCAGGGCTTTGTGAGTTGTTCAAGCTCTCGCTTTGACGTTGTCCAGCTCCTCGTGTGTCACCATCAGCTCAATCCTGTGTGGCTCCTCTCTGAGAGAGTGTTCAGGGCTCTGACATTTGTGAAAACATTGGCAAGGTTTCTTTGGCTCTGCCTGCCACAGATTCTTCGCAGGACGCCTCTGGAGAAAGCCGGCGAGAGCATTAGCATGACCATAGGCTCCAGGAAGACGTTGCAGGAGCTCGACAGCATGGCCAAAGACCTCCACTCGACGTTTGTTCCCAGCACAAAGCCCACCACGTGAGATGCGTTGTACGGCGCGTAGCACACCACGAACACGGTCAGCGTGGACAGGGCAACCGCCAGGACTCTCCTCTTGCCCATAGGGGGCAGCTTTGAGCGCCACACCAGTGTGACACAGCGAAGCGTGCAGAAGGAAGTCACAATCAGAGGCAGGAGGAACAGGACGATGGCCATCTCCAACCGCAGAGGCAGCAGTACCTCCAGCTGCGACGCGTTGAAGTGGTCATAACACGCCAGCTCGTCGTCCTTGACGCTGATGAAGTACCCTCCTCGCTCTGCCACCAGACCAACGCTCAGGTGCAGCATCACCACCACCCACAAAGTGATGCAGATGTAGAAGGACAGTCGCGCGTGGCGGTATCTCTTATAGATGATGGGAAAGGCGATGCTCAGGTAGCGCCCCACCGTGACTGCAGTGATGAAGAGGCAGCTGCTGTACAACGACGAGTACAGGAAGAAGCTGTACACAGGGCAGACGGGCGGTGGCAACCTCCAACCCTGCAGTACTGTTTCTAGTGCCTTCACGGGAAGCCAGACGACCAGCCCCAGATTGGCCAGGCACAGGTTGAGGGCGTAGACCACGTTGGGTGTGGCGCCATGTTTGCGAGCCTTGCGGACGTACACAAAGAACACAAAAAGGTTGGCAGGGAGTCCCAGCATGAAGGTGAAGGTGTAGACAGAAAGAGCAACGCAGTCTGTGACGTTCAGTTGAATCTCTTTTGCTGAGTCGGCGTCCGGATCCGTCCAGTTTCCCATGGTGGAGCTGGTAGGCAGCACCAAACCACCGGCAGATGAGGCGTTGTCTCGTGTCTTCAGCAGCTGAGGTGCTGTGTGATGCCTCCATCCAACGGACAACACCTGAACATGTGACTAAAAAAGGAAAAAAAAAAGAGGCAGAAGCCTGGGAGTGGGAGTGCAGGGGGCGAGGCGCGCACGCCATCATGACGGGAGAGCAGATAAGAGGCGCAGCCACTCATGCAGAAGCTCAGGGCATTTGTGCGGCACCAGCCCACCTTAATTACCCCCTCAGTGAGGGGCAACAGCCAGGTAGCATGTTGGCCCTTAAGTGAAATGATTCAGAATAATTGAAGCAGTCAGGAAGCGCGTGATGTCCGTGTGTGTTGGGAGGGGTCACGCTCTGAAGTCATAAATGCGGGCGATGCGAGAGCAGAATGGGCAACCACTCACCTCAGGGGGGTGGGGGGTGGGGGTTTGTGGCAGAACGGAGCTTATGACAGTTTTATGAGACTCTGTTTATGCAAGGGGGGTGTGTCCCGCAGAAGGCCTGTTTGTGAAGAAGATGGAGCAAAGGAAAAATTCTCTTCCAGGAAGAGTTTTCCATGAAGAATGGACGGCACCAACCCCGGTGGGGTTTCAATAACGTTCTCTGAGGGGCGAGTCCACAGAGGGGAAGGATAGGTCACTGACCCCCATGCTTTGGAAGCTTTGTCTCCTTAGGGTGACCTTCGCAACTAACCTTATGTTATTACACCTGCAAACACCAAATTACCACCAAGTTAAAACACTTCTCAAAGAAGAGAAACAAATATTAAACTGATCAGAAATTTAAACCTTATATAAGGACCTTTGAGGGGGCTTATTTTTCCCCCCAACTGCAATTGTTTTTAGCACGATCAAGCTATCATTTGCTAAGAGTCAAGACTCACTTAACCTAATTTACTAAAATCCCAGATAAAACGTATAAAAGTTGCCTGGGCATGCAGAGACTGTACATATTTATGATTTGTAGACATTTCGGACTAATTGGAATTGATGTATTTAAAGCACTCAAATAAGAAAGAAAATCAAAAGAAATATATAAAACAAACTTAAGATGATTAATCATGATTTGATTGCAAAATTAGAAAAAAAATCAAGTAAAAGTGATACATATCTATATGCATATCTCCACACGGACATTTAAATGATTCCATTATAATAATTTACTGAGACTTTAAATCATAAACAGAAATGATTGCCCTTATATATAAAGTGCATGATACAATTAATTAATAAAATGGGATATTTGTCCAAAACAGTTTAATTAATTGGTAGAAAAGGAGTGGGAGGAAGCAATTGAGAAAAATGAGGATTTCCTCCTTACATGAATGTATTGGAACTTGGGGTGTAATGATGAATCGAATTAAAACTACGACCCAAACAGATCCATCTGTCTGAGGCAAGTTGTTAATCAAATCAACCTATACCATAATAAAATTGTTTCAAAGTGAAATAATCGATTATATCAACATTGGAAAAAAGAAAAACATTTGGACTGAGACATGATAGGTTTATTTTACCATAACGTAAAAGTAAGTACCTTCACAGCAGACAACACACATGTGATGAAGCAAAAAAATGATCAATCCATCATTACAGTCCAATGTGTGGAAATACTTAGAATTTAGCGAAGACATGTGACCATACAGTGTGGTAGAATGTTCTAACAATGTTCCCTTTGGATTATTGATGTGGAAAAACAACCGTATGAAACTAAAATGTGAATGGATTTGGAATCTGAAAAACTTCACCTACACTGTTCAGTACCAGGTATTTATCTCTGAGTCATACTGGTGGAATTTTTGGCTAAAGATGTCCTGGATTGATTTTGGGTCAGTGAACCGGATTGTTCAAAATGAACAGATATCTATGAATCATAACAGCACCCACAAATTCTTTATAAAAATGAATCTGTCATCACAAAATGGAGGTGTTTGGGAAAAACAGCAACTCAGTCCAAGTACCGTACGCAGAGAGCTTCATGGAACGGGTTTCCACAGCCAAGCGGCTGCATCCAAGCCACACATCACCAAGTGCAATGCAAAGCGTCGGATGCAATGGTGTAAAGCACACCGACAATGGACACTTTTCCATCTGGCAATCTGATGGATGAGTCTGGGTTTGTAGGTTGCCAGGAGAACGGTACATTTCTGACTGCATTGTGCCGAATGTGAAATTTGGTGGAGGAGGAATTATGGTGTGGGCTTGTTTTTCAGGACTTGGGCTCGACCCTTTTGTTCCAGTGAAATGAACTCTGAATCCTTCAGGATACCAAAACATTTTGGACAATTCCATGCTCCCTACCTTGTGGGAAGAATTTGGAGTCCCTTCCTCTTCCAACATGACTGTGCATCAGTGCACAAAGCAAGGTCCATAAAGACATGGATGATGGATGGTGTGGATGAACTGAACTGGCCTACAGAGTCCTGACCTGAACCCGATAGAGCCGAGACTGAGAGTCAGGCCTTCTCCACCAACATCAGTGTGTGCCCTCACCAACGCACTTCTGGAAGAAGGGTCAAAAATTCCTACAAACACACTCCTCAACCTTGTGGACCGCCTTCCCAGAAGAGTTGAAACTGTAATAGCTGCAAAAGGTGGAGCCTTTTTTCTGGATTTGCATTGGGCTTTGGCTTCAAAAACTTGATAAGTTTGTCTTATTCACTGCAAACCCAGGCCCATTAGAAATGACTCAAACATTCTTACGCCATTGTCTTTAAAAAAGCAAAAAAATCTGTCATTAAGGTAAGAAAAATGGTCTTTCCAAGAATTCTAAGAAAGAATTCTAGTCACCATGACATGTTTTCTCAAACTAAGATTATTTTACTATTGAAAAACTTTATAAGATTATTTTTCTTGCAAGACAGAAAATGAGTACATTTTTCTTTCAACAAAGGTCTTTTTACTTTCTTAAGATTCCGTTTTTGCAGTGCTATCCTCGTCTTCCCCTTGGAACCGTGACTGCAGACATTTGTGTTCGTTTGAAATAACAGCTCCAAGTCTAAGTGTTCTACATTAATCTATTTGGTTTGGCTCCTCTCAGCTTGCACAGTTTTCCAGAATCACCACTACTGCATATTTACTACCGGCCATCACAAGCTAATTTGCCGGTTTAACACCCAATCTTGTTAGTTAACCAGCTGCAACATGCTTGTGCACACTGACAGTGTGTTTACACATTTTTTTACGAACATAAGACTTCAGTAAATTGGCCAAACTTGGTTTAATAGACCCTTTTCACGTGACGTCAGACAAAATGGTAACGCCGCTATTATGTATAGTGACTTCTGGTTTACGGGTTTAAACAGGTGTTGTGCCAAGATCTGTCACACAGTCGTCCAAAATCAAAGCACAGCAAAACTTTGAATGAAAATGAATTCAAAGTCTGAAAAAAAGATCACATTTTATTCATATTTTAGATGTAGTTAGTAAAGCTTTGGAGAAAAGATCCACTAACAGAATTCTTGGTGTAAAGTTAAAGCTTCTGGGAAAAGCTTCTTCACTGTTTTTATTTAATAGCAGCCCCACTCCTGTTGTAATTAATGGATTTTTTTCTCAAATTGGTAGTTAAAGACATGATCTATACATGAAATGTTGAAAATATATGTTGTCATCTGTAGGTCCCTCCTCTGTGGCATCCTCTTACCACTGTTAAGATCCCTTCCCATTGTGTGTTTTGGAAGTTTCCCTTTGCTCTGGCCACACCTCATTCTCTCCTGTTCATGGTCACTTCCTGCAGGTATTTAAAACAATTCATTCAATTAAATGACATATCAGTTGAACTCTTTGAGAAAATTTGAAAAAAAAAACATGAAAATGACAAAAGTTTGCCCAACAGTTCAGTTCAGCTGCAGACATTTTTGCACTGGAGGGCCACCTTTACTGCCCGGTTTATCTAAAGCCAAGTCAAAGTTCACGTCATTACTCCTGCTTTATGCTCCAAATCGCATCGGTTGATCAAACAACAGGACGAAGCCAAACACAGCCATTAAAGCCAAAGCTTGATAAGGCTGGCCTGGCCTTTTGGAAAACAAGTGCAGATGGTAAACACGTAGCTGCTTTTGAGCAGAATTCAGAGTGCAGTTAAAAATTGATATGGACACGGGAAAAAAACGGACAACAACGCTGGGAGGGGAGAGGTCAAGAAGGCATCCCCTCTCACTCAGCCAACAGCTGCAGGTTGCTCCTCCCACAAGAGTTCATTAGCGGGACCACCGGCACCACAACTCCTGCTGGGCTGGAGCCCGATGTGAGGCGGGTCCGGGTGTTCAGGCTGCGCTGCTCCAATGACAGAGCCTCCTGTTTTCTGAAGAGATCCTGCAGCATTTGCCCGTGATGGAGCCTCATGTTCTGCAGAGAGTGTCTGACAGAAGGAAAGCATGTCAACGCAAATATTGCCTCCACCCCTGCAGCTAAATGAGAAATAAACCAGACACCCACACCCTGTTGGGTCAGAAATAGAACGGCCTCAACGGATCAGAGCGAAAACAGGAACTCACTGAGCCTTGGAGAGCTTCTGCTGCAAAGCCAGCACAGTGGACTCCAACTGCTCCACCTCTGCAACCAGGCTGTGCTGCACCTGCAGACAGACACCAAAAAACGGTCACCTTGAAGTCACTCACACCTGCTCTGATAAGTCCTCCACAGAGACCTCGTCCCTGCACAGGTCCCCCCCTGGTCTGCAGGTCCTGTTCTCCAGCCGGGTGTGAGCCAGCTTCAAGGGAGCGGTTTTGGCCTGCAGGTCTGCGTCCAGTTCCTGGATGTCGCTCTCCATTTCAGCGATTTCTGCTTCCGTCTGCAGACAGACGCAGGTGTTGAGTCTCTGAGAGCCACCAGTTTGCAGAAAATGCTTCCTGTACGTTTCGGATTTGCCACTGCAGCTCGTCCCGCGCCTGCTCCTCGTGGTGACTGCGTTTGCGCAGAGCAAACTCTGTGGCTCTGCGTTCCGCCTCCAGTTCGTTCTGCAGCTGCAAATGTAACGGTCACAACTGAGGAACTTCTTGTGACTTTTATCAGTTCAAAAATCCAAATACAGACAGATTTCCTGGCCAGGTTCAGCCTTATTGCTGAAAATGAAACAAATCGAGCAGCAATGCAGAGATCGTGCAAACATCTGCTGCTGTTTGTGTCTCTACTGCTTCTTTGAGGTGAACAAAGCATGTTGTTGCTGATAGATCGCAGCAGAAACCACTGTTTTTTCCAAACCTCAATGTTCTGGACACTAATGGAGGTCTGTTACTAGCTCACTCACCTGGGCTCTGCTAAGGCTCATGTCCTCCCTCATCTGCTGAGATACCCTCATGGCCTCCTCCGCTTGGACCACATTGTGTCTACTAAGCTGTTCCCACTCCTGAGGGGTGGAGGAGCTGTACCAAGAGACAAAAAAAGCTTTTAGTGAACAAGTTCCTCAGAAAAAGCTCAAAAGTTCTGACAAATTAGGCAAGAACTTCTTATGCCAACATTACCCTGATGGTATGCGGGTGGGGTTGGTCTTCGTGGAGATGTGAGCTGATGCTGTTGTAAGGGTCAGGCAGGATTGATCAATATCCAGAGCTTCCGTCTTATTCTGGAGGTCAGCGCTGAGCTGGTGCCGCGCCTCCTGCAGGATGCTAGAAAAACAGCAGAGAGTTGGAGGTCTGCAGAGCGGAGTGGGCGTGGGCTTCTAGAAGCATGCCAGCCGGCTCTCACCACAGCTGCTGAAAGGCCTCATCGATGTGCTGCTGCAGAGTCCTGCGCACTCTCTCAATCAGCTCCACCTCCTTCTGCAGCTGCTCCTCCACAGGGTCGGTGACCAGTTCATACCCGTGCCGCCCCTCTCTCAGCATCAGGCACTCGGTGCTGACCTCCAGGGGGGTGGTGGTGGCGGCTAAGGCCTGCTCGGTCAGCTCTTTGGACTGCACAAATTGAGGCAGAGGTCACATGACCCTCCAACAAAACATTGTTACTTGAGGAGAAAATATGAGCTCTAAAACAGGCTTTTAGGGCAAATTAAATCAATCCAAAGCAAGTGATGAGTGATGCTTTCTCTCATCATTCTGGTGAAATTTTCTTCTTCGGTTAAAGAAGGTGACATTGAGATCTGGATTTTGATAGAACTCCTGCAGCTTTTGAGGCTTTTCTCTGTCATTTTTCTGCTGCAGATTTTCTGATGAACTTCAATCATGGTAAATCAATGACCCAGTTCAAGCTTTAGCAGCCTAAAACCTATGTGTAGTAGACTGACAATCTCTTACACCACGCAGAGGATTCTCATCAGCAAAAAAACGGCAGCAAAAAATTAAGTACGGTAGGTTGGCCAAATTGATTTTACTCCAACCACCTCAACAACGTGTTAAAATTGGCCTATTGGGCAGGACAAAGAAAAAATATGTTTATTAACCCTGTTTATCCATTAATATCATATTTGATACATGCATTTCTAACTCATTAGAATGATCCTAACTTTCCTTTAAACCTCTTTGTACATTACTTGGTCCATGTTTTCTGCCCTGTAGTTCATCATCATTCCACTAGGGGCAGTGATGGGCTTTTCCTGCTCATTTCAAAATGGCTGCTTCCATGGGATAATTTTCAAAACTTTACTGTGAGAAAACCTCATCTGTTATTCTTTTTTAATGACTTCTATCTGTATTGAGAAAAAAAAAGAAAAATTTGCAGATAATTAATGTGTTTTTTTTCCTGCAGCATTTATGTCAATAGTTTGACATCTTAAACTAACATTTTACCAAATCACCCAATGTATCATAATTGATCCCATCTGTATCTCATAAAAAAGAATATTGCATTTTTTGCGTTTTATCAAAGTGTTCTGTTCTGAAACCAGCCTCTGATGGTATTTGAAGGCACTACGACATTTGGTATCTCCTGCTTCATTTTAAATTTTGATCAACTGTCTTCGCTTTGTCCTCACTTGTTTACACACTTTATTTCCAGAAGTTCAATGATGCTTCTGTGCTCTTCATGTTTTGACTCTGACGTGGACAGACTGACTGAGGCTTCAGACACTGTTTAATCAATAAACTTTAGCTTTCACAAAGCTCTGTGCACTGATGAAGGTCAGTTTAACACTGAAGAAGATCAAAATCTGATTTTTAATACTTTTGATAGAGTAGTACCTCACAGGGAATAATGAGAAGCTGCTAAATCAGATTATTTTTAATAAAGCGTATGCAGCCTGAAAGCAGACACTATGATCTTCTGATGAAGAAACAAAGATTAGTTTTAAGATACTCTTATTGTCACGATTGCAAAATAATTCTGCAAGTTTAGGAAAAATTTGAAATCACCAGCGTCAGAGCATCCATCTCTTCATCCACTTTCTGAGCACTGCTTTCCAGCAAGTCCCTCCACCTGGAAACATCCCAGACGCGCTCAGTGAGGCGGCGAGACGTCTCCTTCTCATCCCAGACCGTCTGCGAGTCAAAGGAGCTTCTGTGAACTTCAGGATGAAGACCATTGTCTCCCACGTGAAAGAGGAACCCACCTTGCAGTGGGTCTCATTGCGCAGCGACCTGCACTCTTGTCGGATCTCACTGGAAACCAGCCGCTGCTGCTGAGCTTCAGCCCACAGCTGAAGGTTGTTGTTGTTCCACTCGGACACACTGCAGCGCAAAGCAGGCTTCACTGGGAGCATCTGTGGACTCCCAAAGGATTAGTATTCATCAACACTACGGATGTTCTAGTGCAACATTTTTTTAAAAAAAAAAAGCTAGATCAGCTGGATGATCATCATAAAAGTTTAGGAACAACCTGAGGAAGTTTCATATGCATGAACCAGATTCTCTGCATCATCTGAAACAGGATGTTGTTTTTATTGCAGAGATGAAAGAGGGACGTCCCAAGAATTATTGAAAACTTTTAAAAAAATTATAAAACTTAAACCTTTGTTTCATCTGACTCCAAAAAAATATAATTTGTTTATTTGGTATGTCTACATCAAACCTTACAAACTGTCATGATTTTCATCTTTGGTGATGAAGTCTGTCCACCAGGTGAGAGAAACCTGATGACTCCTGAAGTTAAAGGAAAACTGAGTAAATGAAACCTGATCTGTTCAGTCTGTGGAAACAGGACTCTGTAAAACTCAGAGTGACTCCGGAGATACAATAAAACGTGTAACCCAGAACTTTTCCCCCCTAGCATTTATAATTTTTATTTTATTTTATCATGGACCAAAGTAAAGTGGTAGTCATTATAGTGGGTGAATTAGCATATTAATAGCTTCAGCCTCTTAGCAAAAATGAATAAATCTAAAGCAAAAGAAAACAAAATAAATAATAAATCCCGTTACAGAGGATATTCAGATATTTTTTCCTCTTCCGGTTAGAATTTTATTTTCAAAAAAAGAACCGTGTTTTCTCGCAGACTCACCGTTGGAGCGAAGCAGAGTTCCCACCTTTGATGTGTCGGTAAATAACGGCGGCACGCACGGGGACGCTCGCTCGGCCGGTGCCGACCAGGTCTCCACGGCAACCGCGTCCGCAGCGGTTTCCAAGGAAACGACGTAACACGGAAGTGCCGAATGAATGAAAGCACGCCGTCACGCGCCCAGTTAGGAACGTTTGAATCCATCAGAACTTTAAATGAATCAGAGGCAAAAGAAAAAAACCCGAAAAGACGATTATTTTGTGAATTTTTAGCGTTTAACTTAATTTTATTAATAAATATGGGGTGCCGTTTGTAAAGTTACAAACCATAACAACAGGGTTTTAAGTTATTTAGTCTGTTTTAGCATGGTTTCCAGGAGAAAAAAAAACAGGTTTCATTTGTCGTTTGCATTTTTCACCTTTTAATTGTGTATTTATACATGTTACATTAATTAATGAAGCATTTAGTTAGCAAGAAAAATATTTAATTTGAAGTTGGAGAAGCTAATTTTAGTTCAAACTAAAGATTTAGTTAAAAGGCTAAATATTTAGCTCTAGTCTAAATATTTTATTTGAACTTTGATAGTTATTTAAAAAAATATTTCGTTACAAAGCTTAAATGCTTACCTTGAGAAATAAATATTCGGGTCAAATGTAAATATTTAAATACATAATTATATTTTTTTAGCTTGCAAACTAGACATTTAGTAAGTAAATGTAACACTTATAAATATATGAATTAAAAGGTGAAAATATGCATTTGAAAAAAGAAACTTGTCGTTTTTTCTCCTAAAACAGGCTAAAAAACCAAAAACATTGCTGTTAATATTTGACTAAGATTTATTCATTCAGTTCCTCCTTGGAGACATTTAAAATAAATGCTTTGGGGCATTTTAACTGCTTTACTATGCCAATTTAAAATCTACAAAACTTTCAGGTCCACATGCAGATTTTCTTGCACGAAATTATAGCTGCAATGCCTTTTTTTTATATAAATAAACAAAAGAAATCAAGATGCTACAGAAAAGACCGCAAAACACATTATTTGATAAGAACTGAAACAGAACTGAGCCACCAGGTAGAACAGCTTTTATTTCCGGATCAGCAAATTCGTTTTTTCCTCTCACAGAAAAGTTGTTCCGCCTTAAATTAGAAAAGTTGCGAGAAGCAGCAGGAGGAGGCAGCCGCAGTCTGACATAACTGGAAATACACGCTTCACAGTTGAAGCACAGTAAAAATAATCTTGGTATGGTTGCAACCTCGTAAATCTCATCTTCATTGGTCCCAGTCTGAGCGGTAGCCATGGTAAAAAAAAAAATCATGCGTGGGGTGGAGTCATCGCTTTATGAGAGGGCTGCGATGTTAAAAAAAGGCGCCAGTGGATTTAGCTTTGTTTTGAGTACAAAAATGTTTTCACTGTTCAAGCGCCTTCTAATCCTTTCAAACACAACCAGGCTGTTTCAAGGGAATTCAAGCTCCTTTGTGAATCCAGGTTCATGTAGAATTGAGTCAACAGCTCATGTCCTCCAATTACTCAGCGACTGCACAGATGTGCAGGAGCTGACAAAGGAGCGCTCTGAATAATAAATGTTTTAGTCTTGGGTGTCACTCCTGCACAAGCAGGGAGGTGGAGGCAGAGCCTGTGGAGGACTATGCAATCTGAATAACGGGAAGGCCATCGTTTCCCAGCAGCCTCCAGGACAGACACACTCAGGTACAGTTTCATTTGGGAATCATGTTTCAGTGGTCACACCTCCAGGTTTTTCGTTTTCCGGTCCCCCGGCAGCACATCTGTGACCCCATGCTGCATAAGCATGTCGGCATGGGGGCTGGTGGGGGGGACTCCTCCTCGTGTTCACAGTCTCAGAGGAGCTCCTCATCCTCTGAGCGTGCACGTCTGCACATATTGCAACCTCAGATCTGCTCTACGTCTGTCACAGAACTTCCTTCCAACAGCAGGGTGCGCCGTCGTTCACCTCAGAGCTTTCCCGGAGAACGAACCAAAGGTTAAAGAGGAGAACAGCCGGGACCCGTGTTTACTGGGTTCATGGAGACATCCAGAGTCTCTCAGGTCTGGGTTTATGGTGGGGGAGGGCGTGGAGCGCCGTCACTGGGCCGTCACGTCTCCGTTGGTTTCCACGCCGTGCTGCTGCAGCTGCGCCCGGAGCAGAGCGTTGTCGTTCTTCAGTTCTTCCACCTGGCAGACAAACCTGCCATTAGTTCCAGTTTCTACAAAGGCCAGCCTGTCGAAAATCATTTGAGCTCAGATTTGTCCTCCCGCTTTCATCTTGGCAGGATATGACATCATCAAATCTGTACCTTTCCAAATATGTCTTTCAGTTCTGAAAACACACCCGCAAAAAGGCTATTCTGCAACTGATTTTTAAAAGGCCACGCCCCCTTAAACCCCATGTTGTTCTTAAACGTAAAAATATGAAAACATTTAATAAAGTTCACACAAATTCAGTCCAAATGGTGTTGCCATGGATACTACGTACAACAATAGAGAGCGGAGAGCGTACCTGCTGTCGGAGCAGCTCGTTGTCCATCTCTGCTTGCTCCATCTCCTTGCAGCTCTCCTGCAGACGCTGGTTGTTCTGCCGCAGCTCCCGGATGTAGTCGCAGGCTTTGGACAAGATGCCTCCTTTACTCTGGAGAACAGCAAAATGAGACAACAGTTTTAGTCGACACATCAAAGGACAACAACCGTGGACCCAGGAGGTCACGGCTCACCGCTGCAGATCTGCTGTCCACGCTGCAGTCTGGGATCAGCTTGGACAGCGTCACGATCCAGTTATTGATCTTGTCTCGTCTTCTCCTCTCCACTGCAGATAGAACAAACCCATGAGTTTTGAAGAAACAGCGCCCAAATACATGATCATCCATAATGGATATAAACATGATGGATACAACCTGAGGGAACCTGGGGGATATAACGCAGCCATGTAATAACGTATTTATGCAAAAATCACACATTTCTAAAAAGTCTCTGCAACCCTTAAAGAATCAGGAATGTTCTGTCCCACATTGCCTGCTGAGAGTTCCTGCAGAACTGTTGATCCAGATCAGAAAGTCTGGATCACTGGATGCTAAAGGGGGCATTTACGGCAGAGTGGTTCTGCAGGTCCGAGTTCACCTGCAGGGAGCCTGACCTTCATTGTGCTGGGCCCGTCGCCGCTCATCCCGTGGCACGCGCTGACCCTCCACCTTCCTGCGACGACAACATGCTTTTTCAGGCTGGGTTCACCCACTTACACTCCAATCTGACACAGATTACTGTCGCCGTTCATGCTTTTCCGTGTTGGACTCACGTGGAGTAAGTCTGTGGAGCGATGGCGCGGGGGTTCGCCCCCTGCAGCACCTCGGGGGGACTCATCATCACGTAGAGCTGGCCTGAACACAGACATGTCATGATTTTAATACTTCATTACTTAAGTAAGGCATGTCAAAAGAGTCCATCTTAGGCTCTTCCCTGTTTCCTTTGATTTCCTGTAAGATTTCATTTGTTAATTTGTTATGTGTTACCCAAATCTAAAAGGTGTAAAAGGGTCTCAAAGCTCATTTATCCATTTTTGTAGCATTTAATCAACTTTGAGTTCTTCTTTGAGTTACTTGTACTTTATTTCTGTGTGCAGTACCTAATTGTTTTGAGTAAAAAAAATTGATTTGGATCGTCATCATCCTCCTCACCTCCTGTCTGGGTGATGGCCGGATCGGCGGCCTGCACAGACACGGCTGTTCCATCGCCGACAGTGGCCGGGAAATACGCGAATCGGGTCTCTCCTGCCACCGTTTCTCCGACGGGACTGCCTCCATTACTGAAGGGGTTCTGGATGACGGCCTGCAAAGAGGAGTAAAGGAGGACTGAGCTGCCTTCACTGCAGTCGGGAAATTCTAACATTTGCTTTTGAAGTTAGACAGTCTTCTTCCATGTTTATTTAAAAAAAAATGATTTTTTTGTGGGAGGAGTCAGCAGTTGGTGTGGGGGTAGTAGTCGTGTCCCAGGTGGCCCCCTGGACACACTTTGGGAGTGATCCTTGGATTTAACGAACTAAAGATAACATCTGAGCTCAAGGGGTGTTTGCCCGCCCCCCCCTCAATGCCCCCAGAGGTATGCTCGGTGTGGGTGGGGACTTTGGGCATGAGGGCTTGAATATGGGGGCTCGGTCTCCAGGTTTCCTTTCACCCTCTTTCTGTTTGGGGCCAGAGGCTCTTGTGGTGGTCTTTCTGTGAGTCTTGAGGACCCTGGTGACCTGTGCTGCCAATCGTGGGCAAAAAGGAAGTTTTCCAGAAGAAATCTTGGGAGTGTTTGTGTAGAAACTTGATTTTAAGTATGGAGTGGATCAGAAACTGATAGTACAAACTAAAATCAAGCCCATACCATCAACCCACCTTCCCCTAACAGTCTGGTTGTGGTTATGTCTTGGCTACTTGTGCAAAACTTCCATTTAGCTCCCTCTGCTGGTCCAGAATAAGTGAACCCACCTGAGCCACAGCCTGAGGAGCTCCAGCAAACGCTGCCGTGGAAACAACACTGACTGCACTAGTCCCATCAGCTGCCGCCTCCAGGTGCTCGTCTGTCACCTGAACCACCCGATAGGTCACCTGGAGAGGCGAGAACTAAGAGTCACTAAACCAGCTAGGTGGGTCAGACCTCCATTCCTGCAGTTTAACCCCTCCAAAAATGACTGCACTCACAGAGAAACAAGACGAAAGCAACAAAAATTAAGTTATTTTACAGAAGCAGAAAAATGAAATGAGAGCGAAGAACAAACATGGAATGGCAGGATGAAGAAGAGGAGCAACATCTACTTTATCTGCTGATAAGCAATAGAGGATTAGGAGAACTGGGTGCAGCTTCTCAGACAAAAATGAAACAAATCTGAGCTGGCCTGCAACAGCTTTAGAAAGGTTTCAGACAGACAGAGATGCTGCTTTAAATAAAATTGTTAAACAGGACAAAAAACTGCAAGGAAGACCATACTGTGGCCATCGAGATGCTTTAATTTATGAGGAATACAAATCACTTTTAAAACAGGAGCCTTTTCCCTCCTCCTAACCAATTCACGGGTTATTTCATATCTTCATGACAGGAACATTTCGTGGAGGTCTGTACGAACAAAAACACAATGAACCCCAGTTGTATTGTAACCCAGAATCAGAGAACACAATATAAGCTGTAAAACCTGAAGACTTTGCAGACCTTCAACACAAACTGAAAACAGTGTTTGATTGTTCTGACAGAAAGGGCGCTTTGATAAGAGAGGAGAAAAAAAAGACGCTGGTGTAGAGGAGGAGAAGCCACAGAACGTAGCAGTCCAAAGCATCAGAGATGTGGAGAAACTGCAGCATTAAACTCTGAGGATGAAGCAGCTCTACTCTGCCCTTCATCTCTTCAGTGAAAGGATTTCCTCTGCAGGTGATTTTGTCTGGCTCACCTGCCCTCCGCTGTTCTCTGTTCGAAACTGATACTGCACCCCGTGATCTGCAAATGCAGCCGGCTGGATGCTGGCAACGGTCACTGCTGTCTGCTCTGGCCCGCCCACCGCTTCTCCTGTAACACACCATCAAGGATCGAGCACGTTAACCTGCAGTTCTGAAGATTTCACATAATCAAGAAAGCATACAAACTCTGTCAAATGTCTGTGTCAAATCTACACGCGGTTTTAGATGCCACTGTTTCAGATCTGCATATTTTTATCATATCAGCATGTTTGTTTTGGAAGTGCACATCAGAACTGTGTTTTAGGTTTAGAAGTCCGTTTAAGTACTATGCGCTCGTTTCAGTACTGCAAGTTTGTTTCAATTCTACACGTTTGTTTAGGTACTGCACGTTTGTTTGAATACTGCGTGTTTGTTTTAGTACTAAACGTTTGTTTACGTACTGCAAAATTGTCTGAGTATTGGACTTTGACTTGGTACTGCACCGTACAGGTTTGTATGTTTGTTTCATGTCTGGATGTTTCGTGCAGGCCTGTTACTTCAGGTCTGCCAGGTCTGTGCGTTTCTTTTGGGACCTAGTGTTTTATTCAGGATATCATGTTTATTTCCAGTTTGCGTGCTCGTTCCCGGTTTGCATGTTTGTTCCCAGTTTGAGGTTTAGTTCTTGTCTATGGTTTGCGTGTTTGCTTCCAGTTTGCGTGTTTGTTTTAGGTTTGCATTCTCTTATCCGATTTGTTTGTTTGTTTGAGTTTTGCGTTATTGTTTCTAGCTTGCATGTTTTTTTTCCAGTTTGAGCTTTTTTTAGGTTTGCGGTATTGTTTCTGGTTTGCATGTTTGTTTCCGATTTGCGTGTTCGTTTCAGGTTTGCGTATTTATTTGAGGTCTGCCTGTTTGTTTTCAGTTCTCCTGTATGTTTCATGTTTGCAGGTTTTTTCCAGGTTTGCGTGTTTGTTTCATGTTTTCTTTTTTTTTCCTCCAGGTTTGCGTGTTTGCTTTAGGTTTGTGTTTTTGTTTCAGGTCTGCGTGTTTTTAATTCTGCATGTTTGAACTTGGAACAGAGAAACAGTTCTTACCCTCCTGAAGCTGCACCACATCCTCCACTTCCTGTTTATCGTGACTGCAAACACATAGAAAACAGCCAGGTCAATTATAACTTTTAATTTTGCATATGTTTAGAATCATTTAGCTCTCCAACTGCTGCAAAACATAAACATAATTCTAGTTCTCAGCAGACACTTCACTTAGCGTTTAGTAGCAGGAACATTTGAGCCAGATAGTATCCATCTGCATCCACTGGAAACACTCAGTTGTTAGCTGGTTTCCCGCCCAGTTGAGATGTAATTAGACCGACTGTTTTAAGTATATTTATTTGTAGATTGTTCTTTTACATTTATTGTTTTGGTTGCTCGGTAAGGGGCTGGCACTGGTCTGGTTGAACTATCATCCCTTCCAGAAGCACATTGAAGCATATGGACAAATACTTGTGCAAAAACCTCGATTCCAACTGTCAGTGTGAGTAAATGTTACAAACATTTGGTTTTGTTCTTCCACCACTTCCACCGTACTGGCATAACAAACTGTAGGTTGTTTTCTTTGTGATAACTTCAAACACATTTAAAAAGCCATCTAGGTTGCACAGTCAAAGCAAACTTTGTGGTGGGATGCAGATGTTTGCATGAGAGGACGAAGCTCCGCCCCTTTCTAACTAGGTTGTGGATTGATGGTCAAAACAGAGCTGATGCGCTTTTTCTGTAACGTAAAAGATTTTCTTTTACAAGTTTATTTAATTTTTGAAAAGTTTCTTCATATAAAGTCCGATTTGACTGTTTAGATTAGCTAAACTCTAATTAAGCTCGCCAAGCTACAGCTGGATTAGCTTTAGCCTTCTCTGATCTGCAGCGGCGCGTTCAAGCTCGTGGTTTTTGAAGAAAAAAATGTAACATTTAAGCGGATTTACGTAAATATCAGATTCCACCCAGTGACCGAGGACTCGCTGAGCTGCTCCCCCCGCTAGGCCGGGCACGGCGGGGCAGAAGGCGGGCGGCAGCCGCTCACCTCGAGGAACTGTCCACACTCTGATCCAGCATCTCCATGAAGCCTGCGGGGGTGGGACGCCGTCGTTCAGCGACGCGGGTTTACGGAGATGAGGCGCTGATCACGGGGGCAAACACTCGGGTCATGTGAGGACGGCGGCCCAGAACACGTGAGGCGCGCGCGGGCAGCTAAGATGGAAGCTGGAGGGGGGGTTCTCTGCGGAGTCCGGCGGTGTTGCTCCGGTTCTGGACGGAATTCAAACCGACGAACAGGCTCGAGGAGGGCTGCTTTTCCTGCAGATGGGGACTTCCGTTCTTCTACTGTGGCTGTTTGTGGCGCAAAGCTGCGGCACGGCCATGCTCTCCACAAGACGTGGACTGGATCACTTCGCACGTTGGAGCGTCGAAGAACAATAGCATACTTTCCCGCGTGTGTGTGCGCGCGTTGTTGTTTGAGCCACGGGAGATCGTACCACCGCCGCGCGCGCTCAACGCGGATTCAAACGTTTGCTCCTCCATGAACACCGAAGCGTGCGGTGTTGCGTGGTTCCCGTTGAGTTTGTGCTCCGGGTTTTCCCTCGAACCGCATGGCAGACAGGCCTTCGGGACCAGCAGCCCCCGCGTCTCGCTGTTCTGTCGGTTTTGTGTAAAAAGGAGCGTGCTAATTTATCATTTTTTATACATTTTTTCCTTCTTCCATTTTTTGACCCCCAAAGTACAGAAAGGAAACAAGAAGACCCGTGCATCAGAGTTTGGCTTTGCCATTACGTAGAAACGATGCGACAAATCCTATTGGACTACAACTGCCTGTTCATTGACTACAAAGTGATTAGCGTCCATGTTATTCGTTCAGAAACAAAATCGATTGATATATTGTCCCTGACGACAATTTTTGCTCCTTATGCAAAATTCATTCGAGATAATTGTCTATTGTATTATTTAAATCACCTAAACATGCACAATACTAGATAATAATAGAAATTGTATTCCCGTGCTCTGTCGAGAGCATTTGGTATCCTAAAAAACTCTGAAAATGTAATCTTTTGCATATTGCTAGTTTTTTATAAATAAACAAAGAGTAGGCGACTGAAAAGAAACCCAATTTTCAAATTATTTTTTTGTTGAACTGGCTATGTACATAAAGTCATTAAAGCCCCACTACTACTGCTAAATTCTTATTTATTTTCCATTTGTTCCCAGTGGTATTTAATAATAATTTTGCCGGTTCGGGCCAAAATAAAAAAGTCTGTTATTTTTTTAAGAATGTTTTTCTGCAGAGAAGGAGTTTCATTAGAAATTCACCTCTTGAGTTTTGGATGGGACTGAAAAAGTTGGCCTCCGCTGATTTCCCATCATTCCTTTGTTTACACTTTCTCCCGCGAGCTTATAGCACCTCACAATCCCAAACTAACATTAGCATAGCAAATAAAAACAGCGCACAATATCAGAGCTGTCCAGCCATACAGTATTGAGCCAGGCGGCAGCTTAGAAGAGTAAAATAAAGACGTTTTTTATTTGCAAGTGGATGCATCAGAATTGTAGCAGAAAAGGGAGAATTTGGTCCGCCCATTTCAGTCGCTGCGTCACAAACTCGAGCTCTTTAAAACCGTGGGTTTTCATCTGCTCATCCATTCAGATTTGAATAAAGTAATACTTAGAAACGCAGTTTTAATCCTAAATTATTTTATAAATGTCATCTATTATGAGAAAATTGCTGCTAGAATATGTTAAATATACACCAAAAACTTTAATTTAAATGGAGAGGGTCTTTAAAATATATCAAAACACATACGTATGAAAAAAAAATCATTATGTTAACAGAATAAAAAAAATACGGGGAGTTTAGGCTATATATGATGTATATTAAGATCTTGTATTTGACACCTAACAATGTCACAGCAATATTTCTTTTTCTTGAATTTTGTTGTTTATAGTTTTATTTTCCTACCAATTCTTAAACAATTTGAAAAAAAATGTTACATTTATTTTTTTTCATTAGACATATCCTTAAAAAACAAGTCAATTGTGCTTAGAATACTCAGTTTGTGTTTATTTTATCTCGCCATTAACCATTGTTCTGTATTTGTTCCTTCTGGCTGAAATTACTCAATTACATTTTTTTAAATTATTTACTCTTTATCGAGCCATGTTCTGTCATGTTCAATTGAATTTAATTGGAAAAAAAGTGTGTGACTGTTTTGAAAATTATTAAAAAATATTTTATCATGTTTTCAAAAATGTGATATCATTTATTTTTCAAATTTGATTATATGCTTGTAGCCGCACAATCAAAATTATGCAAGTTTTATTGAACCTGTCAATATGTTTCCACATTTGCTGTCTTTATTTCCTAAATTGTCCTGTAGTGTCACTGGCTTTTCAGTATGAGATTAATCAAGAGCAGTTTTCAAATGTGGGAGCTCACCTATTTCTTATTTTTTTTACTTACTCATTTGCTTACACAAATCCAAAATGTTTATACCGGTAATCCGATCTTCTGTGTTGGTTAATTTTGTAAATGATGCTCTTGATTAAGCACATAGATCTTAAATGATATTTCTGGAGCTTAGATTTTCCAATCAAGACCCTTTAACCCTTTGAAGCTGAACGTATTATATTTGATACATGAGTCTGTCAGCCCTCCACAAGAGCAATGAAATGGAAATACATTTTTCTTTTTTTTTTTTTGGGTCCTAGAATGTTTTTGTAAGCTCAGGAAAAATATTTCTTTGAGATGTGTGACCTGATGTATCAAATATGATACAAATTAAAATTTATATTTTATATATATATATATATATATATATTCTTTTCAGAAGGACCTGTAAAGGGTCCAAATTCAAAGAATTTGAATTTACTGTCAAATATATAATGGTTCAGGGTTTAAAGGGTTAATTATTAAATTACCCTGGCTCCACCCACCATTAATGGTACATGGTCAAAGCTACGCAGGGACTCCACCCTTTAATTTATGGGTTAATTTGAAGCCAATTTTGAATCCTTTATTTTAGTCTCGAATGAATGAATGAATGACTTCCTACCTGAGCAGAATACAAAACTAATTGGATCCAGATCAGTTCACAAAGTAACCACAAGGGTACTTTTAACACAGCTGAGTCAGGATTTGTTTTTTGCAAAGGTAAAACAGTCCAACGGAATCAAACAAACTCAAAAGTCCCACATTAAAAATGTGTTTGTCTCCTTTATGGTCATAGGTTGAAAGTCCATGACAACTTTTTGGAGAAAATTTACTTTGATTTTTAAATCATTATCAGCTCAAAAACAGCTTATCTGGGCGTGTCTTAAGGTCATCCCACCTGCTTTGACTGGTTGAAACAAATGGCACAAAGAATACACTGACAGCAGTGTTCTGGAGAGCTCTGGACTCTCACTGGGGGGGAGCTGAGGCTGTTGGAATTAGATATAAAAGGTGCTTTCACATAAATCAGACTCTCTATATGTAGGAGTCGTGGTTTAGATCATTGTCTCCACCAGAAATCCACCCATTAATTGAAAAAAGGAAATAGTTATACATGAGAAACATGAAAAAACAGACGTAAAATAGTCTTATTTGTTTACGATAGGGCATCTCTCTGTCACATCTCCAACAACGACTTCCCATTTCCCTCACTTTTGCTCCCTTACCCATAAGCCTTAGTTCACAGCTCAGAATTGATCATTTATGAAACGGCAACAGATCCAGACTTTATGACAGTCATAAAACAAACAGAAACTAAACAGAAACATGGATGTGTTGAAATAAACATTTAATCTAACCAAGGAGGATGTATCTGTCTTCAAACCAGGCTGAAATCTCATTGACTCTGTTTACAAGTTAGATGTTTGGAAGTAAAAGTGTTTGGGATCGACTTGTTTTTGCAGCCACCCTCCAGCTGTAATTCCTCCTCCCATATTCTCTTTCAAAGGTCAGGCTGCTTCGTGCTTTTATCTGGCATCTCTTGGCAATGTTTAGTTAAAGCCACAAGGTGTTGCTATTGCACCAAACTTTTGCAAAACCAATCCACTACAGATTAATCTTATGGCCAGTGTTTACAAATCTGCAAGTACTGCATCAACGTGAGGCCAATAGAAATGATCCATTCTGCAGAACTCCAGAAGCTTTGCTATAAGACAGAGAAAGACTCAGCTGCTACATGAAAATACAAGAAAAAATGGGTTACAGGTTCAGTGACTTACCTGAGGACACTAACACATGGATAGACAGAATAGGAACCAAACCTGCAACTTTCTGAGTCAGAGGATGACTGTAGATTCCCAAAAGTCCTGTTTTGCAACACAAGTCTCTAAATGTATGGTTAAAATTGATATTTTTTGGTCACAAATGATCAGTAAACTGCTTTTAAACAACTTGATATTTAAAACAGTTGCTGCATAGCAAAATCTATAGAAAGAGATCTTTTATTTTCAGATGTGACAACCAAGTTCTGAAGATCAAAAAGTAAGAATAAACAAATGAATTTTGTACACAACTCTTAGACCACAAGTTTCAAGTCTCTGCATGTGAGACTTACATGCAATTGAAGTCTGAGCCTAAAGTCCTTCTGCCTGTGGACTGCTGCCCTACCTCTGTGCCGCAGCCACTCCTGAAAGCTCCAGTTCAAAACAAGAAATAGGATTACAGTGACAATGGCATCTGGATTCATGGATGGAGAAAAGACCAGTGCGGAGCGTGGAAGGTGAACCAGCAGCAGAGTCACCTAAGTTAACCTTTACAATCAGCCTGATCTAAAAGGACAGTCTGACATCTTTGGCAGAGATGGTTGGTTCCAACCAATGGCTGTAACCTTCAAAACGAGAACTGTTTGCTTTGAGTTGAGGGTGACTCATCCTGTCAGCGTTCGGTGATCCCATGAACAACCAAATGGAGCTGTGGCTGAGTGAGTCACTCCTTTGGACTGCTGTGCCTCTGCAGAAGAAGCACCTACCCGGTGCTAGACCCGGGGCCAGCCTCCTCTCCCTCCCATCTCATTCTTTCCTACAAGGGCAGTGCGCCGGGCTTGCAGACGTAGCAGTCCCAGACTGAGCTGCTTGGAAACTCCTCACATCCCAAAACATTAAGAAGAGTCGAGGAACCAAAGGCCACCTCTTCGTCCTGTGATTGTCTCTAAAAGAAAAGGTAAATCTGACTGATAACATGTTGCTTTGCTTTTTGGGTAAAGCTGTGAACCTCACCATGGGCTTTTATGAGTTTTTATTTTCATCTAAAGACAAGAAGGTTTTCTTGATGCAAAAACTTATTTTTTCTTTAAATAACACACTTTTTTTACAGTTTGTTTTTGACAGTTTTCTTCCAAGTTAATTTAATTCAAGCTGGAAACCTTTCCTGAGATGTCTGATTTGTAATCCTCCTGCAGCAGGGAATATTTTTGTTGTGAAATGTGTGCACAATTATTGCCTGCAGCTTATTTAGTTGAATGTTTATGAGGAGTCATTCTAAAAGGTCAGATTTAATCAGAGAAACAAAGGAGTTTAGACAGAAAAAGGTGCATTAAAAGTAATTTACGAGTGTCTACTTTGGCATGTTTCCACTACAAAGGTTGGAAGGTGAAAATGGCAACACCAAAGAACACTCCCCGTGGATCCAACATGCCTCTGTCCCCCAACCGCATCACCAGGCTGCAGGAGAAGGAGGACCTCTCCAACCTCAATGACCGCCTGGCCGTCTACATCGACAAGGTGCGCTCGCTGGAGGCCGAGAACGCCATCTTGCGAGTGCGCATCACTGAGTCGGAGACTGAGGTGAGCCGGGAGCTGACAGGCCTGAAGAACGCCTACGAGGCAGAACTGGCGGACGCGCGCAAGACACTGGACTCGGTGGCCAAAGAGCGTGCTCGACTGCAGCTGGAGCTGGGGAAACTGCGGGAGGACCACAAGGAGCTGAAGGCCAGGTGGGTTCAAAGACCCACTTTGTTTTGTGTTGTTTTTTTCTGATGAGGGAGGACATATATAAAGAAAATTAAGTTCAAATGTGTATTTATGTGTATTTATTTATTCAAATCATTGTGAATCAGGGGCAGATGAAAAATGCTGTATTTGTGACATAGAAAAAAAGCTCTTTGCTCCGTTCCATTCTGATTCATCCACTTGTAGAGGACTTTCTGGCTCAAAACTGTATTGCTGGATAAGTCCAACATTGCTCAGCATTTTTGTTGCACCAGCAATGTTATGTTAGGGTCCTGTGGGGCTTTAAGCTAGCAGGAGAGATGTAAACAGAGAGCTCTCAGCAATGGGAAAGGGAGAGAGTTGGGCTTGCTCCACGCCGATGGTCCCACCCACAATTACGAGGCACCTGATAATGTTAGGATGGGGGTGTAAACTAAGAGGAGATAGTGTAAACAGAGAACTCTCAGCATCGGAAAGGGGAAAAGAGGGTGGGCTTGCTCTGCGCCAATGGTCCCACCTACAATTCAGAAATAAATTTCTAATAAACTCCTGCTGTTCTGCTGAAACTTTGTCCTAGAAAACGACACAGGTTTTTCAGTTTTCCCTAAAAATGCCATAATCGTGAATATAAGACCACTGGCAATGGTTTTAAAACAGATCAAAAGATGAAGAGTGGGACTTGACATGGTGCTTGCAGGGCTGGTGCCAGCACAGAGGAGGGCCCTGGATTTCCACATTACACCCAGACTCTTGCTTTACCATGCTAAAGTTGAAACAGGATTTCAACATTTTTGAAGGAGAGGTCAAGAACAATCCTGAGACAAAAGTTTTACACTTTTGGGCTCTGTTTGCCCATAAGCGACAGCATGTCTGACTGCCCTGCTGAAATCTCACTCTTGTAACTCACAGCAGCACCAGTGACTCATCAGCTCTTAATGACTGGAGCTTGTGAGTTTGATGGGCCCCTCCCTGGATTTAGACTTGTTCCTATGCTGCTGCATCCAGAGCTTGATGACTAACTCTTTCCGTCTCCCTACCACCACAGTCATCTGTGGACACAGTACGTGGCATCGTATAAACGGCTTCTCCCATTATTTTCCATAATGGTGGTTTGTGTGGATGGCAAAGTCGTTTCCATGGCAGCAGCTAAGCTAAACCCTAATGTCTGTATAGCTACCAGATCCACGGGACAAAACTTTGTGGTGTCTGACTCATCAGCAGCAAGTCTTTCCCCCTTGTTTCTGCTTCACCAGGGTTTTCTCCTCACTAGGATCTATTTTTAGATCATGCAAAAGCAACTTCCAGAGTTATTTTTACTCCTCAGCTCCCTCTGTCTGTTCTGAAGATGCAGTCTGAACTTCTGTCTCTGTAGAAACACCAAAAAGGAGTCGGACCTGGCTGCAGCCCTGCAGAGGCTCAAAGATCTGGAGGCCCTGATGAACTCCAAGGATGCCTCTTTGACCACGGCTTTAGGGGAGAAGAGGAACCTGGAGGTGGAAAACCGGGAGCTGAAAGCGCAGGTTTCCAAGGTAACCTCATCTGCTCATCAAGTCACCTTGAAGAGACTCTAAGCATTAGAAAGACTTGGATGTGGAAAGTTCAGTTTCTTGTCTTCCGTTGAAGCTTTGTTGAAGTTTCAAATGTAATGTTCAACTTCCTCCTTGTTTCTGTCTCAGCTGGACACCAGTCTGGGTGACACCAGGAAGCAGCTTCAGGATGAGATGCTGAGGAGGGTGGATGGAGAAAATCGCATTCAGACTCTGAAAGAGGAGCTGACGTTTCAGAAGAACCTCCATTCTGAGGTCAGACTAAGCTTCTGTTCATGAAATCATTTGGATGAAGAACCCCAGAGACTAACAAATATGGTGAACCTTTAACAGGAACTGCAGGAGACCAAACGGCGCCATGAGTCTCGCATGGTGGAGATGGATAACGGCCACCAGCAGGACTTTGAGAGCAAACTGGCGGAGGCTCTGGCAGAAATGCGCAGCCAGCACGAGCTGCAGATTCAAATGTACAAAGAGGAGATTGAGAAGACGTACAATGCAAAGGTGCCGCTCTAGATTCAGTACCAGTGAGCCCCCCTGCTCTTGACTGCGTGACATTGGACCCTCTGGTTTCTGTTCCAGCTTGAAAGTGCTCGGCAGTCTGCAGACAGGAGCAGTCACTTGGTGGGAGCGGCCCACGAGGAGCTGCAGCAGACACGGATTCGCCTGGAGTCCACGTCGGCACAGCTGAGCCAGCTGCAGAAACAGGTGAGAGGAACCTCCGCAGCTCCAGGAGAGCCTCCTGCAGTGATGCCACCATGTAATCCACGCAATCCCTCTGAACAAAGGGAGCATTTGTTATATTTGCCTTTTAACACTTTGCATTTATTTTTAATAAGCTAAAAGAAAATGTTCACGTTATAAAAAAAAAACAAACTCAGATGCAACTGATGTTTTCCTGAGCCGGTGCTGTCTGATGCAGCTTGCAGCTCGTGAAGCAAAGATCAGAGACCTAGATGACGCTCTGACCCGGGAGCGGGACTCCACCCGGCGCCTGCTGGCAGACAAGGACAGAGAGATGGCAGAGATGAGGCAGCAGATGCAGCAGCAGCTGGATGAGTATCAAGAGCTCCTGGATGTTAAGCTGGCTCTGGACATGGAGATCTGCGCCTACAGGAAACTTCTGGAGGGAGAGGAGGAAAGGTTTGTTGAACATCTGAAAAAAGAAGCAGCAGAGTCATAGTGCCATGGTCACATATTTCCGTGAAACTAAAAAGCTTCCAAAGTCTCTGGTTGCCATGGCAAATACGACGTCTTTCATAATATTGGTGGTTTTCAATAGTTATCATCTAAAAAGGAAAACCTCAGACTTCAGAAGTTCCTCAATTTCTCTTGGTTTTTTTTCAGCATTTTAAAACTTCACATTATGTAACACCCCACAAATTGAAACGCATGCACTATTCATTCATTTTCCAAACCGCTTTTCCCTTTCGGGGTCATGGGGCTGCCGGAGCCTAACCCGGCTACTCATGGGCGAAGGCAGGGGATACCCCTGGACTGGTCGCCAGTCTGTCGCAGGGGCCACAATCACACACCCATGCACACTCACATTCACACCTAGGGACAATTTAGAGTAACCAATTAACCTATGAAGCATGTTTTTGGACGGTGGGAGGAAGCCGGAGTACCCGGAGAAAACCCAGGCATGCACGGGGAGAACATGCAAACTCCACACAGAAAGGTCCCCCATTGGTGACACTGTTTTAAGTCCCCAGCCAGGACTTGAACCGGGAACCTTCTTGCTGTGAGGCAAGAGCGCTAACCACTGCGCCACCGTGCAGCCACACGCATGCACTAACGCCCACAAAAAAATATTTTAGGAAATTGAGCATCTTGAGCATTTTTCCATGCTTTTGCATCTTATCGCGTCATTTAGGGTTTTCAAACCAGCCCTAAATGGAAAGTGAAAATGCTTTTCCTTTCCCTCCAGTAACTCCATCATCTTTGTCATCTTCATCCCCGCAGGCTGCGCCTGTCCCCCAGCCCCCCTCCCACTAGAGTGACAGGAAGTCGCTCTTCGGCCTCAGTGGCCCGCTCAGTCCACAACAGTGCTCAGAGCTCCCCCGCTAAAAGACGCCGCCCCAACGATGCTGACAGTGAGGCCTCCAGCTTTGGAGGCGGAGCACTGACCCGCACTCGCATCACCCAGCAGGCTTCGGCTAGCGGGCGGGTCACAGTGGACGAGGTGGACCTGGATGGGAAGTATGTGAGACTCAGCAACAAAGCTGATGAGGTGAGATGAAGAGGCTGATAGTGCGAATGGTAATTGTGATGTGGCCTGTCCTTGTGAATGTGAGAAATTGACACAATAGAAACACCATTTTGTTTTGTTTCAGGACCAGAATCTGGGGAGCTGGCAGGTGAGGCGCCAGGTGGGATCTGGCACCCCCATTGCCTTCAAGTTTCCAGCTAAATTCACTCTGAAGGCGGGTCAGAGGGTCACGGTTTGTACTTCCTTCAATCTCCTAACAAAGCCTCAGCTCGGCTCCAGCTTCCTGACCTCACCTGCCCCGTCTGCAATCAGATCTGGGCTTCCAACGCCGGCGGATCGCACAATCCTCCTACAGACCTGGTGTGGAAGTCTCAGCCTTCATGGGGCACCGGAGACCAGTTCCAGACCACCCTGATCAGTGCCAGCGGAGAGGTACATTTAAACAAAAAGACAATCACAACTTAAGATACTATTGTCTAAAGACAAAAATTTGACCTTTTTTTGTTACAGGAAATGGCGATGAGGAAGGTCACCTACACACACTTTGACGATGATGAAGACAACATGGTGGGTTTAAAAGTTAGGCGTCATAAAATCTACGGCAGCTAAATATAATTTTTTGAGTCATTTACTGCATGAAGAGTCAAATTTATCCAATATTAACCCAGAATTCTCAGAGTCCGATTGTGTGGCGTTCTGAGATGGAGATGCTCATCCATGCTTTTATTCCTTTCATCTTGATTATTGCAACTCTATCTTCACACGAATAAGCAAAAAATCTCTAGAAACTAAATGACCAAAAATGACTATCAATAACTGACTACAATTATCAAAGTCAAAACAAATTTAAAATTTATGTTTGTATTCACTGATTCTATAGAATAGAATAGAATAGAATAAAATAGAATTAAAAAAAATGTCAAAATAATTTCAGCATGTTTTGAACTTAATAAAGCTCATAAGTTCATGTAGCAGAAAAACAGAAAATGACTCATTTAAGTTTTTATTGCTGACAAATATATAGGAATGTGAAGTAAAAACTATATTTTAATTGAATATAAACGAAGTATATGCATGCATACTATAAACATATGTAAACATAAACATTGTAGCTATAGTGGAGCTCTGAAAAAAGAAAGAGGTGAAAGTTTGCATTTGTGAAACAGATTGAGTGCATATCCAAATTATGAGACTGATCTGGCCTCACAGAGTGGCAGTGATGATTGCTGAAGTCTGTGCTGCTGATCCTGTATGTGCGTGTCCTCTCCAGCAGGTAGCACACAGCACCTGTGGGGATGGCGAGTATAATCTGCGCAGCCGGACTGTGGTGTGCGGCTCCTGCGGCCTCCCCTCTGATAAATCCAGCAGTTGCTCCGCTTCCTCCTCCACCCGCTCTGTCCGCAGTGGGGGTCTCTCCGAGGCGCTGCTGCCAACCTCCTACATCTTCAGCACCAGCACTCCACGCAGGGTGGGTCCAGGCTCGGTTCTGCCGGTTTGATTCCGGCTGCGCACTCAAAATGCAATGAGATCGGAATCCATTTCAGGAGTAAAACATTCTATAAACTTTTACCCAGATTGTGCTGCATGACTGTTTGTAAAGTCAATGTAATCTGATTAATAGATTACACATTGAGAACAAACAAAAAGTAATACGCCCACTTATTAACATTTTATTCCAAAAAATACCAAGTCTTTATGATTTCTTGTTTCAAATCAATCAGTGATTGACTGATACAGTTTGATACCATCTTCTGAGCTTTGACTTTTAGTGGAAGCAGCTTTGATTTTCATTACAGACAGACAAATATCATTCTGGAAACCTTTTCTACAACTGTTGGCATTTTTGAGCCCCTGCACCACTTTGAATGCTTCTGTCTAGATCCCTATAATCATCTTTACTACTTTTTAATTATAGAAAAGGAACATTGTCACCCTTGAAAATAAATTCGCTACACGAAGTTTCAAACAAAGAGAAATGACAACTAAATTATTAAAAAATGTTCATCTGAAATTTACTTTGTTAGAAATCTTCTAGAGTTCTAATTTAATAAAACTTTTGTTTCAGACTGGACCCCGAGTGGAGAGTTGCCCCATCATGTGAAGTCCTGCATCTTCATCCTTCCTCTTTGAAAAACATTTTTTTTTTGCATTTGTCAGCTTTATATTATTCTAAGCAAGAAAGTGCATGCATTAAAGCTTTGAATTTTTTTAGATATGCATGAAGACAGCAGCTGTTGATTTTTTTACCTCAGCTTTGTTTTTTTTAAACTGAATATGATTTTCTTTATCCTTGAATCTTATACTTATTCTGAAAAGGAAAGTTTGTCTTAAAAATTGATGATATAAACAAACATATGCAAGATATTTTATACTTTGCTGACTAATAAAAGTTTTACAAAAAAAGCTGTAAACGTTTTATTTCTGTTCTTGCACTTCATTGGATCGCAGCTTATGCCTGTCGAATATCATGTGATTTAACTAATGACATCATGTAGGCTACACATTAAACTAGAGGAAATAGAAAAAAAATAAAATATAAGAGAAAAATCAAGTAAATTAAATATTTTGACGAATCTGTATGCCATTTTGATAGTTTCGTTGGAAGTGTAAGGGGAAAAAACTGAAGGTCTAAAGAATAAGAGGCATAAATATCCCATTACTTATTTTAAAAATGAATCTTTTTAAAGGTTTTTATAATTAGATATGTTAGCAAAAATTAGTTCCAATTACTCTTTGAAAGTTACATGTGAACGCTTCACAAAGTCAAGGGAATAGCATTTTATAATGAAATAAGATATTTCTAAATGAATTTTAGAAATGAAAAGCAAATATAAAACATTTTCCATTTTCAACATGGACAAAATATTTATTTATTTAGTTTGTAGCGTCCTCTACTGGTACATTAGTTACAGTTGGAGGCGATGCAAGCATTGCTATCAAATCCAATGTGCGTGTGGCATGCCGTGTTAATCCCGCATCTGTGATCATTTTATGATCACTAATCTTAAATCCTGAAATCTTCCCATCAAACTATTTTCACTTAGCCTTCCAAGAAACTTTTATTTTGACATGTAGGATGGCTTTGTTGGTGAAGTTCTCAAAAGCGGAAGTTCCGGTCCAGTTGCTGCTCGCAGCTCCAAACCTTCAAACGATCCTTTCCAACCTGCTGTCCACAGTAAGTGTCACAGCGCGGTGTGAAAGGACTGATGTGAGTGCGCTTGTTAACAAGAAAAACGTTTAAAACTCGATAAGTTTCGTTAAATTTATCGGCCAAAACCGGATTCTTGCAGTTAACTCGGATGTTTGCTAATGGCTAACCCAAAAACCGTAAATCGAACTCAAATGTCGCAACCGGACAATTAACACAAATCAAAACATTGAATTTTATGATTCGAAAACATTTAATTTTTTCAGGAAATTTTTTTTGTTCATCTTGCAAGAACAAATAAAGCTAAGAAGAATGAGCCAGCAGAGCACAATTTTGTTCAAGTTAACATTGTCACAAACATTAGGAATAAGTTGTTGTTGTTTACCTCTCTGCTTGCTGTTTCTTTTTTTCTTTCATTGATGTTCATCTGGGTATGTTAAACACATGTAGCACTATGTTGCAAATTTAACTTTGCATTAATAATAATAATAATTTTTATTTATATTGCACCTTTCAAGATAAAAGATCACAAAGTGCTTCACAGTAAAACACAGATAAAAACACAGAAAATAAAAACAGAATCAAGAAAATGCAATAGTAAAAAGATGTGTTTTTAGCAGCTTTTTAAAAGAAATCCCTGAGGCTGAGAGGGAGGGAGGGAGTTCCAGAGAGATGGAGCCACTGCTGCGAATGCTCTGTCACCTTTGGTTTTTAAACGGGTTCTCTTGACAACCAGCAGACCCTGATCACATGACCTCAGGGACCTGCTGGGAGTGTACGGCTGCAACAGGTCTTCTATATTTTTTGCTTAGGCATGTGAAAACAGAGTTGCAATAATCCAGACGAGAAGAAATAAAAGCGTGGATGAGCATCTCCATCTCTGAGCGTGACACAATTGAACATAGTTTGGCAATGTTTTTTAAATTATAAAAACAAGAACGAACAAGCAGCCCAACACGAGAGTCCAAAGACAAAACTGGGTCCAGAGTTAACCCGTGGTTTCTCACAGAGGGCTTAATAAAGGAAGCGAGTGAGCCAAGACTCTGGACTATCTGAGGGAGGTGTTTTTCAGGAGCACAGATGAGGACCTCAGTTTTAGTGTCATTAAGTTGGAGAAAGTTATCATTTAACCAAGTCTTGACAGAATCCAAACACCTAAGTAAAATCTGTATTTTAAAAACATCCTGAGGTTTAAAAGAAATAAATAACTGAATATCATCGGCGTAACAATGGTAAGAAATGACCTTAAAAGACCTTAAGTAAGGTTTACCATGGATTGGTGAACTATAGAATCTACAGAGGCCACCCTTCATTGCTGAAATATGAGGATTATTGTGGATTTGCCTTCACATTCAGACGTGCTGCTCCTGCTAACCACTTCTCCTTCTCCTCAAGAACCTGCGCCCACCTGGATGTTGAATGTTCGGGCTCTGTTTGGGATTGGCTTCCTGGTGACCTCCCAAGTGGCAACAGCCGTCTCCCAGGCTGGGACATGCTCTCTTTCCACTGCAGCTGACCACCACTGTTTTGGCAGCAGAGCGGCGTCCACGATGGCCCACAGAATTAAGTATCTCGGGTGAGGACTGAGCCGCAGAGGAGGGAAACACTCAGACTAGGTTGCATTAGAATAACTCGAGCCCTGTTTCCTGACAGGCAGGAGGAGGCTCAACACATTGATGAGGAGCTCTTCAGCGAGTATGGCTTCAGTGTGGACCAGCTGATGGAGTTGGCTGGACTCAGCTGTGCTACAGCCATCACACGGGTGAGACTTGGCTCAGGCTTTTATTTTGAAGTCTGTCACAGAGCTGAGGTACTTTTTCCTGACAGAGACAATTGTCGACATGTTTTTATAGAAACTCTTTATCAAACCACTGAATGCTTATGTTGGTCAGTATTTGTAGGCATGTTCATACCAGTTAGACTCCCTAGATCAGGGATGGGCAACTCCAGGCCTCGAGGGCCACAGTGTCTGCATGATTTCCAGATATCCAAGCCCTACTCAGGACTGATTATCTGGTTCAGCTGTGTCCAGCCAATTAGAACATGCTAGAGCTTGGTATGTTGGAAAACATGCAGGAATGCGGCCTCCGAGGCCTGGAGTTGCCTATTCCTGCCCTAGACCCTGCTTTATTAAACCTTAACTTACCCGTTAAAAACAAGAGGTACTCGTCATCCTTTTTTATCAATAAAACCCCCATTCTTCCAGAAAAAGCTCTTTAAACACAACAGGAAAGTCACAGATTTTTTAGAGTCTTAAAAATGATCAGTTCTTTGTTTCCAGATTTATGGTGTGAAGCTGCATTGCACACATCCAGAAAGGCCCTGCCTGCGAGACTGACCATTAAAGCTCCAACTGACCGTTAAATTTAAAGCCTCTGCTTTCATCCAATCACCACAGTGATTGCTAGCTTTTTGCTTATATTTTAGCAACAATGTGCTAGCGCCATAGCAGGCGTGGAGGTATTGAGTTTTTGGTACTGACAGCGGAATTGAATCCTTGGTGTGTTGGACTCTCCGTAGCTCAGCAGCAGATGCCCTTTTCTTGCAGGCATATCCTATTGCGTCTCTGACCAAAGCCAGACCGACTCTACTGGTGGTTTGTGGACCAGGAAACAACGGGGGGGACGGCCTGGTCTGCGCCAGACACCTCAAGCTGTTTGTGAGTGAAGTCTGTTTGTGGTGTGAGAAGGTCAGAGTCTTAAAGCTGGTTTTCCATTTTTATTAGATGCATTTATGTAAAGTTAATGAAAGGAAAATAGATGTCTCTCAGAACGAACACAAGCTTTAGTCTGCAACACTCTCTCAGAGTCACTTCCTGTTTGTGTTTGCAGGGGTACGAGCCTGCTATCCTGTACCCCAAAAGGCCCAACAAGCCTCTGTTCCAGGGTCTGACCACGCAGTGCCAAAAGATGGAGATCCCCTTCCTGACAGAGATGCCGGAGGTTTGTTGCCCTGCTCGTCTGATTTCACCACAGAAGCTTACTATATAACTTGATGCCGATCTGTGTTTTCTTAGGCAGACGTCATCGATGAGGCTTACAACCTTGTGATTGACGCCATCTTTGGCTTCAGCTTTAAGGGCTCAGTGCGAGAGCCGTTCGGGTTAATCCTGGATGTCTTGAAGAAAACCATGGTGCCCATCGCCAGCATCGACATCCCGTCAGGTCAGCTCCTAATGGCTGCTCCTCCGGGGACGCTGAAGGCTGGAGTTTGTAATCGTATAATAAAAAAGTTTGAAAACTGTCGGTAAAAAGCAACAATCGTGAGGGCAGAGGGTTTTTGTCTTTGTTGGTTTAAATCTAAATTATATGGATGAGAAAGTTGTGAAACAATGCTGTCAGTCTGAGCAGACCTCACAGGATGGATGAGTTAAAATGACTAATGTCTGGACACCCCCCCCTTAACCAGGAAACCAAATAAGGGCTGCATGTCGATGCCTCCTGTTTTTGGTTTCCAGGTTGGGACGTCGAGCAGGGTGCCGACGACGGGCTGCAGCCAGACACTCTCATTTCCCTCACCGCGCCAAAGAAGGCAGCATCCGTATTCAGAGGCCGGTACCACTTCCTTGGGGGTCGCTTTGTGCCCTCCAGCCTGGAGAAGAAGTACCAGCTGAACTTGCCGCCGTACCCCAACACCGACTGTGTTCTGCAGCTGTAGGGGCAGCTGTGCCAGAGGGGATGAAGGGGGAGGTTTTTTGTCCTACACAGATGTTTGTGCTGTTCCAGTGTTTAGACTGAGCCCACCTTTTGCTGAGTCTTGACTGTTCATGAGTTTGATTTGGGGGAAAAAAAAGTTAATATCCACCAGATGTGTGTCTGCAGTTTTTTGTGAGCTAAAAGTGACAGCAGAGCATAACGGAGAGCCTCTCCTCGTTTTCACAGTTTTTATTTGTCACTCGTTACACATCTATCAGTGAAACTGGAAATACACATAATAACATCCTATCATAAAGACAATCAATTAGAGTACAGGACATGTGGTGGATGTCTTTTTTTACATTGGGGGTGGGGGTGATGATGCTGTAGAAAGTCTTAACTGTCTTGAACCGTCAGCAACCCCTGTGCCTGACGGTGTGGCTCATTGATGCATAATGTTTGCTTACATAAGTGCAGAACATGCTTGGAAAGGCAGAGCGTATGTACAGGGCTTGCTGGTACCATGCTATCTGCCTGGAGGTGCTTGAGGTGAGGTGGAGGAGTTGGCCCAGGCTGTCGTCATGCTGGTCAGAGTCTGGAAGGAGGCGTTCAGTCCATGAAGAAAGCCTGGAGACAAACCAAGAGAGCTTCAATTCATCTAGTTTAAAGCCCCACTTCGTTGAATGTAGTTCCCCCACTAAGGTTTATGTTGAAAAGGGTCATCTTGTCAAACATTGCAGCCGCTCGCTTGTACTTCAGAAGGCAGATGTCAATCAAAGTTCTATCCATTTGTCTCAAAATCCAAAAGAATCAAAAAGAGTTTGCAGACCATCTCTGCTCATAGATGAGATCTCCTTAAGCTGTAACATTTGAAAATTTCAATGCAGCATTCTGCAAAAAAGGCCCCATACCATGACCCTTACACCCCTGTGCCTGACAAAATTCTTTATTACAGAAGTCCAGAACGGTCAACTTCAGTGGTGTTTCTTTGATCTTTAAGTTCTGCTGTTTTTTCCTTCAAAATAAGAGTGCTAAGTGAAAGTCTGAGAGGAAGCTCAGTCTTTGAGCCTGAAATGTCTTTCTCAGCAACAGTTCTTTGGTGTTGCCTCACTTCTGAGAGCTGACCGAGCTTCAGTCACAAGTGTGGGCGTGTGATGCAAAGGTTCAGGATCAGTTTTTACCTGTGCTATTCTCCGACTTGCACCCCCGCACAGTTATCTTTGGTCTCTGAAGCTATTGCTAGATATTCTGCATTTCTGGAGGAAACCAAACAAAAAGAGAAGTTAGCCAAACCCTTCAAAACATGACAGACCTTATGTCGACCGGGATCATTTCGCTGCAGTTGTCACTTACGCCGCCTCTCGAAGCGCTTCTTCACCCGCCGCCGCGATCTTCCTGTAGCAGTATATCATCTCTATGAGGAGCCAGAGCTGCAGGCCGATGATGGACACGTACATCATGACCTCTGATACAATGGACGCCGTTCCCCTGGTGGCTGCACAGAAAAAAACGCAGTCATGGACGTTACAGAAGAAACCTTATAAAACAAGAACCAAAAGTCGACTGAAGACATAAAAACAGTTACAGCAATTTCTGTATCTGAACAAAGATGTAAAAATATGAACGTTTTCAGATATACCAGGGCAAAATAACAATATTATAATATTAAAATAATGGACATACTGTACTATTTATCCCTGCATCTGTAAGAAGTTATAAAAATGAATATACCAGTTATTCAAAGGCAATTAGTCTCTAGATCATAGATATATTTACACTAGACCAGACATGTCCAAAGACCGGATTTTGGGCTAAATGCGACCCCGCTTTCATATTTTCACTGGCCATAGAGCTCCTTTCATAAAATTGACAACATGTGGCCTCCTGCATTTTCTAACCACTGTGTGGTTGGCTTAATTGTGTTTTAAGCTGTTGTAAACTTGTGCCAACACTGTTGTGTGACCCTTCTGTGACAATCTTTAGCTCATTGAGAGCTATCGCTTTCTCCTGCTCACATCAGCTCAGAGCCTCTTGAGCATCTGCAGAGCAAAGTGAAAGTTGCTGAAAGAGCTTTGGCTTGATGTACTGTTATTTTTTCTGGAAGCACTGAACTTTCAAGATCTAATCGATCATCAGAGCCCTCAACTGCAGCATCTCTGACGGTTTGGTGGAAACCTCAGATAAGACTCAGAGCATTTTAGAAGTCGGCTCTCCATAAAGATCTCCAGCAAACCACACAGTCACAAACCTCAGCGACCTTTGAAGACAATGTCATGGTACCTTTAGCCACCACCGTCAGGTGGACCACCTTGTCCACAACAACTTTTTTCTCGAAGTTGTTCTCGTAGCTGAGTGTGCGGTGGAAGAAGCAGCGGTAGGTGCCCGAGTCGTTGAAGGTGACGTTCAGCAGATAGATGGAGGCGTCCTGGATGTCGTTGCTCCTCTTGCTCCCATTCCAGTCAATGCGTTCGGTGAAGTCGTCATGTTCGATGGTGGAGACACCTTCGTTGTAGCTATAGATCTGGAGTCACATATGTGCGGAAAGAAATTAGCAGCTTATTTTATTTTTTATATACCTTGTTGCTTTTTTAGACATCTTGTGACTTTTTTTGCATTCTTTTGAACAAAGGGAATTGCTGCTAAATTTCATTATGACAATTAAGCCATTCTATTCTATTCTATTCTATTCTATTCTATTCTATTCTATTCTATTCTATATATTAAGAACTCAAGAGGGAAACCTATTTCTGAAGTCAGAAACCCCTTGATGACACTATCAGGTCTGCTGGATATAATGCCCCCCCCCCCC
>BSAI01000106.1:10611981-10634809 GCA_036245035.1 Adrianichthys oophorus
CCCCCCACACACACACACACACCTGGGAGTTAATATTTTATTGAAAAAATTTTTGTCTGTTCGGTTAACATCCTTTTGTTGAGCTGGTAACTGCGTGACTGCTTTACTTTTCCAGTGTCCAATTACTACTCATGCGACCAAAAACAGAAACGCACAGATACAGATACAGATAGCAGCACCACCTGCTGGAGTCACCTTGTAAGGGGATGAAGGCCTCAACAGTTACAGGAGAAACTGATTGTGTTTTTCTCCATCGCTGCCCGACTGTGAAGTATTATTTTAGAACAGGGCTGTCAAACTTCTCACCCACAACCCCTCATATCACGCTTTGACTTAATTACAAAAATGATAAGATAGTTTGGCCTTTTCTTTTATTTTTTTTTTACCTTAGTTATAAATAGGAAAATTAAAAGACTAATTATCCTAAGTTTGATCATTTTATATTTTTGCTTTGATTGCTTGAAATAAACCATTTCCAAATCCATATCCAAGTTTTGTAACATCTCTAAAAAGGTGGGTTTGTTTGGATAGTACAATTCATGCAAACTAATACATTCAAAAGCCTTTTCTTTACACAAAAACTGCAAGATGAGAGTGAGCAACACAAAGCATAAGAAGAAGACGAGAACACACACTCACCTGCTAGCTTACAGCCCCCACCCTAACATTGGCGATGCAACAAAAATGGCGAGCAGTATTTCATCCATCCTGTCGTGCAGTTTTGAACCATGTCACGCCCTTTTTACAAACAGTTTTTTTTCGTCTGCCCCTGATTCGCAACGATTTGGTTAAAGAAATACCAAGAAATGCAATTTTAAGCTTAATCTTCTTAATGTATGTTCTCCGTCATTAGAAAAGGCCACAAGAACATGATGTTAAAAACACCAAAAGCACAATTTTCATCCATTTTTAAAGTCCTTGTCCTAAAACCCCTTAATCACCTTTATGGCTTTTCTTCCACTCACATCAACTCAGCGTCTCCAGAGCATCAGCAAAGCAAAGTAAAGTTGCTGATACACAGTCAGTTTTTCTGGAAGCACTAAGCTCTCAGGACCTAAATGATCTTCAGAGCGCTCAACTGCAGCATCTCTGAGGGCCCGATGGAAACTTCAGAGAGGACTCTCCATAAAGATTTTCATCGGAGTGGGTCTTCAATACCATGGTTTAAGTATTAGGTAGTAGAAGTATAAATAGGGGCTGGACGAAGGTGAGCAGCGATGGTTCACAGCTAAAAAGTTCCTGGTTCAATTCTCAGTTTGGTCCTTTCTTTTGTTCGTGCATGTGCTTTCGTGCTCCCAACAGTCCAGATGCATGTTTTACAGGTTGTGGGTCTGAAGTGACCCATGTGGGGTCAGCATGTGGGCCTGTGATGGACCCGATACAGGAGAAAACTGCAAGTTCTGTTCATGGTACTGAGTTTGATGACAAATGGTGTGACGGCCGAGGGGCGGAGCTTGAGGAAAAGGACCATAAAATCAGATGTAACTAGAGGAATTTGAATGGCGACTGGAAGTGTCAAACTATTCATAATTTTAGGGATTACATCTTTTATGTAATCTGTTGTTCCCTGGATGACGGGAAGTAGAGGTGGGCTTACTCTGTGCCAACAACTCAAAGGTGAATTTCTAATAAACTCCTGCTGCTCTGCAAAAACTACATCCTAGAAAATGACACTTTAAAAAAAAAATTGGATAAAAACAGCATAACCATAATTAAAAGATCACTGTGAACACTTAAAATAGATCAAAAGATGATTGGAGTGAGACTTTAAGAGGTTCTAGAGTTCTTCGCGTTGCTTCTTGGATGGAGTTTTAGTTCACTTACAAAAGCAAAAACACCTTTTCTGCTAAGAGAAATGTCTCAGATACATGGAGAAAATATCTGAGCTGTACCGTTTGAGATCCACACTCCCATCAAAGTCTAATCAGCACTCACCTGAAAAAAGTCAGACTCCCCTGTGGGTCGGAAGTACCACTCCACTCTGGCGAACCCCTCCACCTCGCTCCTCCTCTTGCAGGAGATGCAGCCCAGCTTGAAGCCACGACCGGCCACGGCCTCTGTGTCAGAATCCACTTCTGCACAGGCGCCATCGCCGTGGTCTGCAGTTTCCAAAGAGACAGGCGTTACTGCAGGTCAGCAGGAGGGCCACAAACACTGAGGGCTGCAGAGGAGCAGCTGAACTCACCGATCAAGGGACAGAGGAGGGCGAGGAGCAGCAGGTGCACAGGTGCCATGTCTCCAGGTAAGAGGACAGCTTAAGGATTTATGAGGCTCATAAACTGGACAGCTTTAATAAAATTATGTTTGCACAGCTTTGAGGAGGAAAACCGTTCATCTGTAGCAGAGGACTAAACATGCATGAGGCTGAGTTTGTGCACGGGCCTTCCTCACGGTCGTCTTCCTCAGAATCCAAGAATCCAGCCGGTTCAAAATGGCTCAAACCGGGTTTCAGACTCACGGACTGACGCGGACTCCCATCCAAAAACAATCCAGATCCTCAGATCAGATGAAGCTCGTCCCTGAGGTCCTGACGCTCACGTGGATCACAACAACATCCCTCAACATCCAATGCCTCTACAGCGCTACGCGTTCAGAACCGAACCTGTCGGTTTAAGGTGGGCCTCCCGGCCTGTCCGGATGAAAACAGTCGCTTATCTCACGACCCCGTGCGCGTGGCGGCGACGTTCCGCTCGCGCGCTCATCGCCTAGTAAACGCAACCAGAGACTGGGGGGAGGTTGGCGCGCAGCTCGTTTCCGCGTGAATCGGCCGCGTGCGCGCAGAGGATGCTGCAGATGCACTGCGGAGAGAAAATAAAAACGGCACTGCGCGAGAGCAGATGCTGCGTGTTACGAAGCACGCGGGTTTATGTCCATCGGGTCCAAACGGGCACGAGCCTTTGACTTGAACATCAAGCTTTGATGTGCACATGCGCCACGCACCTGTCCCTTTTTATAACCTTGTTAGGAGCTTTTGTTTTTTTCCCATCCTTCTCTATAGGGACCAGACCGTCATTTCCTTTCTGCGAGATCGTCTTAGCGCGTAAATGGAGGTCGATGTTTGACAAAAGGTCAAGGTTAGACCTTATGAAAGAGGTCCTCATTAGAACAGTTGAGCGAATTAGTGTGTGTACGAGGATGCTGAGGCATTGTCTCATGGTACGTTCACGGGATACTCGGATTTTTTCATCAAACTATTGCATTCACATCTTATGTAAAGATCATCATATTACAAGACATTTTATGGGAAGAAAACAGACTGGATTTGTGTGTACGTAATACTTGATTTGAAACTCAAACAAAGCTTAAACTTAAAACAATGTCCGCACTATGGGGATGAGAATTTATAGGGCTTTTACTTCTTCTCCCTCCCTTTCAAATATGTTATTTATATTGTCCTAATTTTTCTTTAAAGCATATGTCCGAAATAAAATACTATTATATCATTCACATTTTGTAACTCATTCATTCATTCATTTTCCAATCCGCTTTATCACGGGGTTGCCGGAGCCTAACCCGGCTATTCATGGGCGAAGGCAGGGGACACCCTTGGACTGGTCGCCAGTCTGTCGCAGGGGCCACAATCACACACCCATACACACTCACATTCACACCTAGGGACAATTTAGAGTAACCAATTAACCTATGAAGCATGTTTTTGGACGGTGCAACATGCAAACTCCACACAGAAAGGTCCCCCAGCCAGGACTTGAACCGGGAACCTTCTTGCTGTGAGGCAGGAGCGCTAACCACTGCGTTGTAACTGTGTTGTAACTGTGTTGTAACTGTGTTTGCAATTACACAAGTACACTCGAATATGTTCGTCCGCAGACACGTTACAAATCAAGTATTACGCACACACAAAACCAGTTATGTTATGTTCCATAACAAGTAAAAGGTAATACAGAAGTCACATAAAGCATTACAAAAGTGAAACAGTTTTAATAGTAAACTAACGAATTACACATGTGATCATGTATGTGATCTGTATTTTATAACTCTTAAGAAGTATCTGGCATAACATTCAATGTGGTATTTGTGCTTAATTTTATTTGTAATTTTTAAAAATTCTTTTGTAAAATCAACGCGATGTCCTCATAAGAATGGTTGTGCGAACTAGTGTGTCCGCGTGTGTGAATGCTGAATCGCTTTCTCATGCTGCGTTCACCGACTGCTCGGACTTTCCAAAATCTTAATATGTAAAATAAATAAATATTTATGCAAGAGAAGTAATCTCAAAATTAATACAGAAGTCACACACAGCATTACTAATTTGTAACAGTATTATTGTAAAGTAAAGGATTACATATTTCGTTATCAAATTATGTGTAGTTTATAACTACTAGTAACTAGTAAAAGTAACTAGGAACTAGCAAGTAACTAGCATAACATTCGATATATTGTGTGTTTAAATTTTGCGTTAAACCGTTTTCCTCTTTTTCTATTGTTTATGACTTAATAAAAGTCTAGAAAACTGATTCGTCACGAGTCCGTGAAGCTGTTCGTTCACAGTAGGATGAGCACGTTCTTGTTTTCAGCGTTTGTCCGTGAATCCGTCAGTGACGTCATTTCAGTTCCGACGTTTCACTTCCGAGGTTCGCAGTATTAGCACTGACTAGCTTGTCCGATTCTACCCGAACCAGCGGGGGGGGGGGGGACAGTTTCCCCCGGTCTGCCGCGAGCCCAGCTGCCCGGTTTCGGCGGCGTTCCGTTCGGCTAAAAAAAATAATAAATAAATAAACAAACAAAAAAAAGCGCGAAGGTAAAGGAAGCGGAAGCTAACGGCTTGCAGGTGGAGGAGGTACATGGCGCCGCTGACGATCAAAACCTTAAAAAAAAAACAGTACCGAATGCAAACCTACTAGAACCGTGTTTAGGTCACACTGGTCCATTCGGGGCACGTTAAAGGGTTTTTAGCAGAAGCAGATTAGTGAAGGAAACCTGCTTTCCGTCAGTCAGGTGAAACATATCTGCACTGAGCATGTTTTTTCTGAGGTTTCTTTAAATAGTGAACAAAATTGTACCGATCCACTTAGATGTGGGTGGGGCCTTTCTAACCTCGCCCCGTGTCACAGGTGAGAGGTGCTCCCTTCAGGACAAAAAACATGTTTATCATAAAAATCAAAACCACCTAAAACAATGAAACCAGTACTTGCTGACCTTTTGACTCCTGTTTCCTTAATGGGTGTGGAGGTAAAATCTCACATCAAACATTTTCCTTTTTTGGTTTAAACTGGATGTAAAAAATCAGCTTCATATTTTGGTTAAACATACGTTAGAGTAGATACATAAAAATTACTGTTTTATTGTAAAAAAAAAAATCATTTACTTTATTTCAGAAATGTCATCCAAAGCCACTTACAAATGATGTGCTAACCTTATAGAACAAACTCTATAGAACAGCACTACCACTACAGTCCAGACAGTGTCCAGAGATGTTTTCTTCAGTCTATGGTACTTTTCTCTGCAGCTCTGGACCATGGATCCGGCCTGCTGCGACTCCACGGTTCAAGTGTGTTTCCCTGGAGTCCGAGCTGCTGTCCTGGACAATCTGAACCGGCAGCGGGAGGAGGGCCGGCTCTGCGACCTCTCTATCCAGGTTCAGGGGCAGGTGTTCAGGGCCCACCGCTGTGTGCTTGCGGCCTCCTCACCGTACTTCCATGATCAGGTGGGTGTGTTGATGCGTGAAGCTAATCACCTAAGTGACTTGAGTTTTGTTGCTTAAGACTCTGGTTCTCCTGCAGGTCCTGCTGAAGAACGTCACCACCGTCTCCCTTCCCTCAGTTCTGGACCCAGTGGCTTTTGAGAGCGTCCTCACCTCTGCCTACACGGGCCAGCTTAGCATCGTACATGACGACATCGTCCACTATGTGACCGTAGCCAGCTTCCTTCAGATGTGGCACATTGTGGACAAATGCACAGAAATGCTGAAGGGGCCTCGCCCCTCCGGGGACGGGGGCTCTACAGCTCAGCCCGCATCTCAGCAGCAGTCGCCCAGCAGCACAGAGAGCCTGTATGTGGAGAGGGAGGCCGGGCGCAGGGACAGAAGGCCTGACGCACTCCCTCCTTTAGCCACCTGGAGGCGCCCCCAGCAGCTGGCGAGGTGGACCCGGCCACGGGCCTCGTCAGCCCAGCACGTAGCCGACTCCCAGCTGGACGGGACCTCAGGCTATGTGGAGAGCGGCTTCAGCGGCTGTGAGGAGGTGCTGGCCTCAAACCACGCCGTTGGGCCCAGCATCAATAGCAGACTACCTGGAGGGGGCCCAGGTGAGGCGTCAAAACCAAAAGGAAGGTGTCAGCAAAGGGGGGGTCAGTCAAGCACAGAGCGACTGCCTGAGAAGGAGGGCGAAGAGTCACAGGACGGGAGGAAAAACACCAGAATGGAGACTGAGGCGGATGAAGGAGCTGGGGAGGAGGGCGAGGCCAGGAGGGAGGCCCTGGGTCTCCGCGGTAAGTCGTTTTTGACACACCTGGATCAGTCAATTAGAACGCAGAGACACCTGAGTCAGCTAATCACCAGCAAGCCGGTGTGGAGAGGTGTAAAAAAGGCAACTGCACAAAGACGGCTTCTGAGTTTTAAGGCGTCTAACTACAACAAGCTTTGAGGCTGGACTCGGCAGTCATTGAAATTCTAAGTCCCTTTTACCCTGAACAAATCTCCAACCTTACCAGCACCCTAGCAACTCCAGACCATCACATGCCCCCCACTTTGCTTGACAGTTGCACTCAAAAAAATCCTTTGTTGGGTGAACATAATATAATTGTGGAAAGAATTTCCACGTAATCCAAATGTGTTAATATAGCAATAAACATGTGTGTTGGGAGATCTGAATGCAATTATGTTGGTGCAACATCATGTATTAATGTTGCTGTAACATGATGATGATTGCAGCAGTTGACCTGACCCTGCTGCTAGTGTCAGGAAATGGTGGTGAAAGACCTAAAATGCAGGAAACCAGGCTTGGTGGCAGAAACTAAGATATTTAAGAAGAGAAAATAAAAAAAGAGACATGACAAAATCATTTATTTATTTATTTTCTATACCCGTTTTGTCACTTTTGCGGTCATGGGGCTGCCGGAACCTAACCCGGCCACTTATATACGGGGAGAACATGCTAACTCCATACACAAAGGTCCCCCATTGATGACACTGTTTGAAGTCTCCCAGCTGGCACTTGAACCAGGGGCTGTCTTACTGTAAGGCAGGAGTGCTAACCACTGCGCCATCGTGCAGCCTATGGCAAAAATCTTGGAGAACCAAAAAGGCTGAGCAATGTGGCAAGGCGGAGCAATGAACCAAATCATTTACCACATTAATAATGTATAGTGTATTTCTGATTAGTTTTAAATGATCTAAATTTGAAAAAATAGTGCTTTTCTTTCAACATTTCTACATGCAAATTTTTCTCTTTGAGGTTGATCAGAAGGTTCAGACGGGTCAGAACCGTCTACCAGGCTTTTTCACGTATTGTCTTTCTGTTTAAATGCATTTGCTGTTGTGAAATCGAAGCATCTTTTCTGAGTGAAATGATAAATAACAGAGTGTAATAACAGGAAATTTAAAAAGAAAAAATGGACTGGTGCTTCCTTCGTGATCTCCTCGAACAGATTGTCCTTTCAGAAAGGGGAGAGTGCTCCAATCCCACAATGCTTTTCAGTCACAACAGTGACTACCCATATCCCAAGAAGCACCAAAGACTAGCCGATTAGCGTGGGTTTTCCTATTCTTGCTGTAAAGTTTCCACTTATGTATTTGGTAACGGATTCATTGTTCAATGCTGCATGTTTGCATCACACAGCTGTAAAAGTCCATACTTTTCAGATATCTGCAGAAATCCCACTTTCCGGATCTGAGATGGTCTTATTAGCATTAGCTTAATCTCAAGCATATAGGGTTCATAAAAGGGACCCCACCCTTACATAAAAGCCATGAAATTTAAAAGAAATCTAAACTGTTTTTAAACCCGCATTTAGGTTTATTTCTGTTGAAAGTTGGACTCTTGTAAATGGATGGTTGTGTAGCATCTTCATCCAGTCTCAGAGTGGAAGTGCTCACGCTATGTTGGTTGTTTCTGCAGAAGTCCATGCAGTTTGCCGAAGTAACGAGGAGGTGGGACTTGCTGAGGGGAGGAACAGAGACCACCTGAGAAGCGACCCCCCCTCTGACCCCGCTGGTGTTCACTGCTCTGGGACAGGTGAAGGCGCCCCGGGTCCAGAGGCTCCGGTCAGACTTCAGTGGCAGATGGAGACCTGGTCTGACCAGGACCCACGGCAGGACGGGGGGGCCGGGAGCTGCTGCAAAGACGAGAATGAAGAGGAGGAGGACTTTGAGGGCTTCACCAGTGGGGGGAACAGCAGAGACACATACAATGACATTACCCAGAGGCCTTTGCTGCCCACGTCCCCTGATTTTGTCTCAAAGACCTGGCCGTCCACCGGTGGGGGGCAGAGTTGCTCAGTGACTCCCACATCCAGTCAACAGCAGTCATCTGCGGGATTCCCACCCCCTCCCTCACCACCTACTCCATCCTCCTCCTCCTCGGTGTCCCTGGCCTCCCCCACCTACTCTGGAAAAGTGCACTTCTGCCACTGCGGCAAAGCCTACACCCTGAAAAGCATGCGGGACCGCCATGTGAAGATGCAGCATCTCAACCTGCGCCCCTTCGGTTGTCCCGTCTGCTCCAAGTCCTTCAAGATGAAACACCATCTCACCAAGCACCTGAAGACCCACGGGGGGGTGCGGCCGTATGAATGCACCCTGTGCGGGAAGAAGGTTGTCTGGAGGGACAGCTTCCTGAGACATCAGGCCCGCTGCGGGGGGCTCCCCCCTGACCGGGGCTCCGACACAGACAGCTACTCCTGTGGGTTCAGTGAGGGAGGGACTTTTCTCCCAACGGGACATGTGAAGGTGGAGGAGGTGGAGTTTCACAGGGAGGTGGAGGAGGGGATGGGGCGGCTGCTGGAAAACATGTCTGGGATTGTGAACGAGTTGAGCGTACCCCCCGAGAGCGTGGACACTAATGTTCTGAAAGAAGAGGTCACAGAGGGCTTCGGTGGGAGCTAGGCTTTCGTGGGGTTGGTGGTGGTGGTGGTGGGGGTCCTGAAGGTCCCCGTTGCGTTGACTTATCAGAGTTTGAGCACGCTGCTCCATAGCCGCCAAACTGCAGGAAATAAGGCCAAGAATCACACAGGAATCATGGAATTTGAAAACAAAAGTCCCCGAGGAGAAATGATGCTCCGGGGCAAAATATGGTTGTGGAAGTTGAAAATAAACATCACCGTGTTGTCCTCAAACAATGTCATGTACTCCATCTGAAGAGTTGTACACAGTGTATACAAGTTTGTGTTCAAGTGTGCGTTTGTGGGAATGTGTGTTGCAGCATTTTATTCAAAAATCAACATATGTTTGGGCAGAAAAAGTTATTCTTTTTTCAGTCTAGAAAAATCTAAACAAATGCAACTTTAAACACTTCTGAGTATTTTTCTCCCACGTCATATGGACGTTTTACCGGAAGGTTTGTCAATGCTCCTCAGGCTCCTTATACAGCCAAACCCCAGCTGGAGATCTGTGATCTTGTGTTGTCATCCTGCCTGTTCCTGCAGCAGTCTCTAGAGTTTTTTTTCTTTGCACTGGAGTCTTTGAATAAAGGGTCAGACAAACAAACAATCCCTTGATTTAAGGTGTGTTCTGTTTTTAAATCTAACTTTCAACTAGGGATCTACAAAGGACATTTGAATCTTTTCAATGAGACCAGGTATGAGGGGTTGGGGTTATGGGAATTGTATTTCTTGCTGGATTAAAAGAAATTAACATGTTTTTTTTTCTCTGGTAGTCAGGAGGATATGCATTTAATGTAAAAAATTAAATTTGCATTCAAAAAAACGTAAGTAAGCATAAAATGCTATTTTGCTGCACTGACTAAAAGATGGGGCTATATTTGCTTAGGTTTACTAACCATTACTTGGTAGAGTAGGGATGAGGGTGTGCCTGGCTGTCCTGCTGGGAATGCCAAAGAACCAAGAGCTGTAAGAAATTAACATTTCAGGGATGGGAAGGGTCTTTTTTGGTTTTTTTGGTCAACATTTTACAGCTGTATTCCAGAGTCCTCATCCCAGTGAAACAGCAAGCCCCAGTGGTTGAGGTAGGAAATTGTCGTCGTTTTGGGGAATTGGTATGGTAGCAATAAAACATGATTGTGGCACAGCATGACACGGTAAAGTCTATCTGTCTTTCCAAGGTAATGGACTGTCTAACAGCACTCTGAGGTTTCCGACACATGGCTGGACAGTGGATTTTAGAGACCCACGTTGTATTTATTCAGGAACTTTTGCTGTCACTCGCAAAAGATCTTAAATTCTGTCTTCCAAAGATTTAGCTTTAACAACAGCCCCTTTGTGACCAATTGTGGAGCTGTTGTGAACACTTGTACAGTTGTTGTGAACACTCATTCAACTGTTGTGTCTGTGACAACACGTGCAGCTGTTGTTGACATCCATGTTGACGTTGTGGTGCTGACAACAAGCGTAGCTGTTCTGAACACTCGCACAACTGTTGTCAACAATTGTACAGCATGGTGCTGACTACACATGCAGCCAATGCGACTGTTCCTGATTGTCAACACTTGTCCTGGATAAGTTGTGTTCTTCTGTCATGGTCCTGACCACTCATTCAGCTGTTGTAAACACTGGCACAGCTGTTGTGCAACAGTTTTGTCCCTCAAGCAGCTGTCATGGACCTAACTACTCGTTCAGCAATTGAGGACACGTATGCAGCTGTTGTGAACACTCACATAACAGTTGTGACCAGTTGTGCATGTGTAAAAACTTTACACCTGTTATGAACACCGGTGGAGCTGTTGTTGTACTTTTAAAACAATTTAAATGTAAAGAATGATCTCGAGGTAGTAACTTTATTTTTTAACTATATTTCTGGCACCAACAGTTCACCCAAAAGGCAATGATGGACTGGAGGGTCACTGGTAGGTCTTATAGAGCAAGAAGGCCTTCTAGTGTTTATCACACTCTTATTATGCCATTGTGCTGCCCTTAAGCAAGGGTTTTGACTCAGTTTACTCCACTGGAACAGATCAGTAACCACAGATAGATCCCAATTTTTTTATTTTCTGTTTCACACAAAAACAAATGAACAAGAGCATGTATAGATCATTCCATCTAAAAGACTTTTTTGTGAATAGAGGATTTAAAGCTTCACAACAAAAGACTGACCTTCCTCGCTGCGTGAAGGCATCATGAGATGTTTAAGGAACGTTTAGACTAACACAATAATAAATCTGTAGTGAGACACCTAAAGAGTTAGGCTGCACATAAAAACAGGATGTTTAGAGACATTAAATGAGCAGAAAACTATATTTACAGAGTTTTTTTTAAAGAGAACATGAAGGATAAGAAATCCTGCATTGTTGAATTCATCGTGCTGTCATACAGCTCTGCTCCTCACCACCTCGCTGCTTCCTCCTGAAACCCTTGACCCACTTACAGGAAAACCATCACCTGAAACCCACGTCATCATCCGAAGAGAACCCATCAAACCCAAAACGCACAAATCAAAACGACGAGACTTTTTTAGGGTTTTACGGCACAGTGCATCTGGAAGGGCAACATGTTACAAACCTGCATGTGTGAGTCTGTGCAGTTCTTGGAGACACTGAGGCACATTAACTGTTATTGTTCAGACTCCCAGCTGGAGTCATTCAAACATAAAAACACGTCTACAAAGCATCCCGTGTGTACAAAATACGAGCATGAACAAACTTCACACCGTGGACATGTGCACCATCAGACAGATGAGACTTTTTTGAGCAAAAGCACGAAGGTTTCCCTCAGACTTTTCCCGACAGCACCATTCAAGAGATCCTCCCACTGAAGGAGGCTTGTGTTAGTCTGTTAACATCTCCCCAGGTTGTGAGTCCGCTTCTCCTTCCTCTTCTGGTCCCATTGGTGTCCCACCTGTGGTCTGGTCCTCAGAAGATGGTGCTCCAGCGTTTTGGGGGGGGTTTGGACTTGGCTTCTCCCTGAAGAGAAGGGGGAGGAAGAAGATGAGGGGCTGAGAGAAGAACAGGAATGGGTTTCTCCAGCTAGTGGATGAAAGTAACCTGTTAAATTGGGGGGGGCAAAGAGGATTGTCGCGTTTTTCACATTGACAGGGATGACAGGCAGATGATCGACTCTGGAAGCCCTCTGAGATTTATAAGAAATGAACATATAAGCATAAAAAATGACGACGATGTTAGTTTATTACAATATGAAAGCATGTTGATGGATTGAAATGACTGAACTCAAGCGATGAATCGTTGCTCGTTTATGTTTTACTCACTCGGGTCTGCTGAGAGCATCACTGTTGCGTTTGAGCAAACACAGACAGGAAACAGCATTTGTGAACCCCACTTTTACAACAAAAACAAAAAGTTAGGCCAAAGGTGGATGAACGCTCACCAGAGTGAAGAGCCTGGACAGTGTGCTTTGGTCCCTGCGTCTCCTGACTGGGGATTTTGCGCTCTCGGCACGTGACGACGAGGCCTACAGAAAGATGCTGTGTCAGCAAAGATGAAGGCCTGAAACTGGACTTTAAAGTGGTTAGTGTAACTCTCCTTCATCTCTGAGCATCAGTGACTGCAGGTCTTTGAGAAAAGGAAAGCATTTAACTGATGTTAAAGGTGTTTTGGAAAGAAAAACACACTTCCTACTGCTGCAAAAAAAAAGTCAGATGAAAGCTAAAGACCCTTCCACCTTCATGAAAGCAGACATGCTTAGCTTTTTTTTTTTTTAAAGACCCACTCTGATCATCTTTTGGGCTATTGTACAAGCTCTCCCAGTGGTCTCTTAGTTATTAGTTTTCTAGGACATAGTTTCTGCAGAGTGGCGGTAGTTCATTAGAAATTTGCCTCTGGGTTGTGGGTGGGACCGTTGGCGTGGAGCAACCCCCTTTCTGTCGTCCACAAGTGGATGCAACAGAATAGAGGGTATTTTTGATGAGGTTCTTTTCCCAATTGCATTTTTTGTCTGCTCCTGATTCACAACAAATTGAATAAACAACAAATACTCTGAAATGCAATTATGAGTTTAATTTTCTTAATATATGTCCTCCATCATCAGAAAAATGCCATAAAAACATGTTCAAAAACAGGATTTTCATCAGAGTGGGTCTTTACTCAGTTGTTTCATTGATGTATAATAGTGGTGAAGGGTGTTTGGTTGGATTGGAAACTAAAAACAATCAAAATTTCGACTGGGTCATGCCCAGATCTGCAAAACAACTGATGGCCAGGAGCCTGCTGCAGAATATTGCAGAAGAAGAACCACTTTTTTGGCCTCAACAGCAAAAGAACAAAACAAGTCCTAAACTTAGAATGGACTCAAGACTTGACCTGAAATCTCAGCTCATCTATCTCTGTTGTAGGTTTTGGAAGCCTAACATCCCCAGCCTGCGTGCTTCATTTCAGATAAGAGTTGCAGCTTGGCTCTGAGGTGAAGCAGATGCAGCTTGAAGGAGGGTGGAGGTAAGATTGCAGTTGGAACTGTGATCCCTTTGATTCGGGATGTACTTGGACACACCCTGGACTCACCCACATACAGCTTTGATTCACCTGACCCCAACTTCCCTTCAAATGTACGCGCCCACATGACCACGCCCGTTTTCATTATTTGATTGACTACGTCTATGATTTTTTTTCAAACACTTCTAAAGTCACATAGAGACATAATTTCTCAAGACATAGCTATGGATCACTTGGATACACCCAAAATTCATCTAGACACGCCCATCATTTATCTGGACACGCCTACAATTCACCTCTAACTCAGATATTTTGGATGTTTTTGCTGACAATTCAGTTTTCTTTACAATTAACTTCACAAAATAAATCGTTTGAGCATACTGATTGATTTACATGGATGTTCTGTATAACTCTTCAAACTCTGTGTTTGTGGTTTCTTTGCACTAGTGTAAGGAAGAAAACAGTTCTGAGCTGCTATCATGGCAGAAAAGCATAAAGAAGCAAAACACGTCAGGAGAAGGTGTCACAGAGACACAGGCAGAAAAAGACATGAGAGGTCCACCGAGGAGGTGGACAAACGAGTCTTGGGAAATGACGCACACTCTTCAGTAAGATGAGAGGAAGAGCAGGGACGGGGAATTGCTTCAGCCGCATAACATATGGAGGTGTTACAGAGGAAGGTGGAGGAGGGCCACACAGGCCCCCAGGTCCCGAGAGGAGGAGTTTACCGATTCATAAACAGCCGAGCAGTTTCAAAGTCATCCAGAAGCACCGAGTCACTCTGGATTGAAGCACAGAAGCAAGTTTGAGTGACAGCTGTGTTAAAGGAGAGGTGATGTCTGATTTCTGTGGTGCTGCAGCCAATTCACACCACCCGGAAGTGGACCTGACTCCTCACGGACATGCAAACGCAGAGCAAGACACGGGCGAGGTGGAGGTTAGACAGGTGCACACAGACAACGGTCACTGAGCACGCTCTGCAGCAGGAAGTCACAAAAGATGGCAGACGTACCAAACCCAGGATGTCCTTCCACTGGACATGAAAGAGAAGGACAGGCATATGGTGAGCTGGGGAGCTGACACAGGTGTGTGGGAGGGGTCAAACTCTGAAGCGTCGTGCACAAAAACCCACACTTTCATAGATGTGTCATCCACATGTTATGGGGTCAGAAACACGGCTGCTTATACTGCGTATACGAGCCTACATGACCGCTCGCATGTGACTAAAGCCTGCTAACCTTTCAGCTTTTCAGACCTACTCAGGTTTCAGAATTGAGAACTCCAGAGCTACAAGTGAGGGAGAAACTCAAATCAAGTTTCCTCTGCTTTGGACAGATTGATGTTTGCTGAAAACTGTTATCTCAGTGAAGGTTGTACTTTTCCAAAGAATTCTGCTAAAGTGTGGATGAAGAGGCTTCTTTAATGGGGAAAGAAAAGGGACAGGCGTTTACATCCAACCTGCAGCAGATCAGCAAAGCAAACTTGAAAAGAAGACTCACCCTGGATTTAGCAGGAGGAGAGGAAACCTGTGTGAAAAACCAAGGAAAAGTAGAGTGACTGATGGAGCAGAAAAACATGAACAGAAATGCCTCTGTGATCAGGAAGGGATCCCCTGCTGGACCGGAAACATGATTGTTTCATTCATAAAACACAGACTTGCAAATGAGGTTGTCTTAAACACATGGACCACAAACCAAATAAAAAAAGACAATTGTTTTAACAATTTAATTTCAAATTCTTTGAGATTAGTACAATCCAATGAAGTCCAGATTATAACAAAAAAGTCTAAATGATCATAACCATAAACTGGTTTGTTGGACTTGTAAGTTTCTTTGACCCAACACAACTGATTTAACAGACAGCAGTACGACTCACCAGGCTCCTGAAGAAATGCACCACGGCGTTCTCGTTGGTCCGACGACGAGAGGACGACTGTTGGGGCGAAGCAGCCAGATGACCACGGAATGAGCCCTGGGAGGGTCACCATGCCAACACAAACACACAAAGTTCAGCTTCAAAAGACCTCAACTGAAACCACTCTCTGACTCCACCCACAATGCTGCAGGGATGCCGGGGACTAATAAAAAATTGCTCAAAGCAACAAAAGATCAGAGTGTGAAATGCTCACAAGCACCATTTTCAGAAAAAGTTCAAAGGTTCTCCTAAAAATGTTGATGCTGTTTTCTTTGCAGCACAATGATCGTTGAAGATCAGGGAGCAAAGGCAAAGTTGGAAGCTCTTTATGATCTTTGTCCTTCGGGCAAAACCATATAAAATGGGGAAAGTTGGGCTAAGATGTCTACATGCCATCAAAATGTAAAAAAGGTTGACCCTCTGATAACAAAAGTCCAGAATCTTCTGTCACACAATCGTGTTGGATTCTCCAAATGCCTGCTGCAACTTAAATAGAACTCATTAGACATGATGGAGATGAGGGTCCCCATGGAGGCTTTGACTCTGGGTCCGAGTCAGCAGAAGAACAACCAGGATCTTGAAGTCTCGTCTCTTCATCAATGCTGCTCACCTTACTCCTCTTCTTCTTGTTTCCACCAAAGAATTGGCCAATCTGGTCCATCAGACCTGGGCTTTTCTTCTTCCTCCCCAGGCTGAAGCTGCTCTGCCCAGAGGTGCTCGCTGTCGCCATAGTGACCTGCTTCTGCTCTCCGCTCCTCTTCTGTGTCCGTCCAGACCCACAGTGTCGCCGCCCTATCCCGCCGTTTGCTCTGAGTGCTTTGCAGTCTGACGCTCAGGGGGCCGTCCTTCATGCTGTCATCTTCTCTCCATTGAGGGCGCCATGGGGGTCAAGTCAGAAGAGTTTTCAGTGGTCGGGTCCATGGTTCTGGCTCGGCTCCAGGCATTCTTCTGAGCTTCAAAGGCTGTGTCAGTCACTGCCGCCCCCACAAGGACCTGCCATTGTTCCTCTGCCCCCCCAACCGTTGGACAACAAGGGTTATCTGAGTTTGAACTTACAGCATTTGGGGTCACTGTTGCCTCGCCCGCACACCCTCATGATTTGAGAATGGAGCGCACGTATTGGGGCGTGCATGTGCACAGCTCTTCAGAGCTTCAAGTTGTTGAAGTTTCCGTCACTTTTCTTAAACATTGCAGAAGATGCAACCCAACAGCCCAGCAAAAGATGCTTGGGGAGAGGAGAGGGAGTCATGGTATCATTGTGCCACCACAGAGGTCCACAAACAACCATGTTTGTGTTGCTTCATTGACGCCCTACAGCATCTCAACAAAGCAGCATTGTGTCAGAAACGCCCTTCACATTCAGGGTCTGAATGCCTGCAGACACTCGCCTCTTTGTTTCTGATCGAGCCAGATTCATGTCAGGTCAGATGAAGGACCTGATACCATCAGGTCAGCGTTCTCCTGAAGAAAAGAAGATTTTTACTGCTGTGTTCTGTGTTCAACCACAGATGAAGCTGCCAGTCGTTTGCCGATTTTCCTACAGAAGCAGAATCGAATGGCTTAACCTAATATATGAGTGCAGGATTTAGAGATAACTTCGGCCCAAACCTTATCCAAACTCATCCGCACTGGCTACAGCTGCAAGATCTCACCACACAACCAAACCGGCCTTCTTGTGGCTCAGATCTTCATCTTGGCAACATCTGGGGTCTTCTTCATGATAGCACTTCCGTCCTTTTGTCAAAGCAACAGTTTTTTTCTGTGTTTTTTTAAAAAAGTTTTAGAGTGAAAACAACTAAAATTCCCAAAAACGAGGTTATCAGAAAGAACGTTAACCTCCCCTAAGGTGGAACACGCCTCAGGGCCACAGCCTATGGGATCAGCATGGTGCCCCTCACAAGTCTAAGCAAGCTGTTGGTCCTGCCGGGCCGGATCAGCACCCACGGGCATAACGGGGGCACAGGCAGGAATGCAGAGGTGGGCCAAGCACACAGTTCATGCACGTTCTCCAAAAGAGTCTTGGATTTGTTCCCGCAGCCGGAGGCCGAGGCGGAACGGCGGGACAACAATGGTGTCCGTGTACGAAAGCCGTGGGACACAAACACGGTAGAAATGTGGAGAGAAACCCCCCCCCCGCAGAGGCAGCTGAGCATCTTCTGATGCTGAAGGCCTCCCTCTGTCTTTGCACGCGTGCACAGGGCGAGCACAGTGGAAGTGCAGCTTGTTTTGCAGAAGAGACCAGTTTTCATGACTTGTGCAGCTTATAGGAGCCGGGGGAAGGAAAGATCAGACAACCGTTTGGCTAATGTGCGTTTGATCTGATTCATGAAAGTGACCAGCACTGGTTACTTCCAAAATCTGATCCATTACAGATTCATTATTATTGTTGAAAAGTAATCTTTTACTTTACTAAGATTCCTTATGTGACTGCTGCATTGTATGAGCTGAACACAACACCATGACAAATGTACCACAAAATTGTTCACTTTCATGTGAGCGGTGAAACGGTTTTATAATATCCAGGAAGCATCTGCCAACTCTCAACTTTAGCCAGTTTAGTCCATAGAGACTAAATGAAAAGCAATTTACTTTGAAAAAAGAGAACCCAAAGAACAAACAGAGAACCAGAGCGACATTAAGCACAAAAATCTGATTAATAAAAGCAATTAAACAACAGGACAGTTGGTTCTGTAAAAAAAATACCATAGAGACACACCCATTACACTGCAAAAGCGAAATCTTAAGAAACTAAAAAGATAATTGTTTCAGGAAAAAATTTCTGTCTTGGAAGAAAGACAAAATAATTTTAGTTTAAGGAAACATGTCTTGGTGCCTAAAATAAAATGTTTTGTCAGAACATTTTTCTCACCCCAATGGCCGATTTTTTGCTTATTGAAAGAAAATCTGCCAACGAGGTAAGAATTCTTGACTTTTTTCTAAGGGGCCTGTTAAACCTTGCAGGATATTTGGCTAAATATTATGGAATAATTTTTATTGATGTAACATTTCCTATACTTTGATATGAATGTTTATTTCAGTTGAGCTCATAAACAATGACAAATTAGCACATATTTGTGTCGTGTATGAAACACTTTAAAGAGACAAAAACAATGCAGTTTTCCTGTGCTGCAGCACACAAACGGTATGGAAGGCCGAAGTGAGTTTTAGGAATTTGTTTCCAGTTTTTTTTTTTTTTTTTTTGTCTTAGCATGTTTGCTGTCTAACTCCCAGATGCTGCTGGTGTTCCTCAGGTGTGTCCACCTGTCGGCCTTCATTTACCTGCTGCTCTTTTTTCAAGAAAAACCCTGAGTTCAGACAGTAGCCCACAGGAACCTGAAGTTTCTTAAGAATCCTGGCCAGCCACACCCACCCAAAATGTCTGACTAATCCTACACAGGAAAAACAAAGAGTTATGCTAGCTGTGAGACAAAAATGACTTTTTTGTGGCGGCAGTGTGTGTGAGAACATAAGAGCTAAACAGCCTTGACTGACTGTTTGACTGTGTTCTTGGAGTGGAAATGTGACGTGCGTCCCTCAACGCTCTCAATGAAGGTAGGAAGTTTTGACCCAAAATCTCTCCATGCATGACTTAAATCATCCTTTCCTTAACATACAGATAAGTCATCCTGACCCTTTTGCAGAAAAGCAGCTCTAAAGCATTAAAGCTTTCCTCTTCCTCCAAACATGGCAAGTGGCATTTATGCCAAAGAGTTTCGTTTTGGCTGTATCTGACCACATGACATTCTCCCAGTCCTTCAGATCATCTAGGTGGTCTCTGGTAATAGACATGTCTGGACATACCAGTTATCTTGGATTTCTTACATTTTCTACTAGTTGTTTCAACAGTTGATCTCTACTCAAGCTGATTGCTCATTGTAGATTGGTTCATCCCAGTATCGTTCAGTTGTATAATCTTTGGTGTTCTTTGACAGCTCTTTGTTCATGGTGGAGAGGTTGTAATCAGATTTTTTTAAGGATGTGGACATGTCTTTTTACACAGACAATGAGTTCAAACAGGTGCTATTAACACAGGTGGAGGACAGAACCCGAATCCTGCTCATCCCCAAAAAATCTGATGAAGCTATTGAGATGAGAAGCGGAACATCTTCTCGATTAAGCTTTAAAATCTGGGTGCTCTGCAGAACATAATCCTGTGATGTCATGTTAGTGTTTCACCCAGAACGTCCCTCGGGCAAGCTGCAGAGGCTGTTTGTACCTCGCTCTTGCAGCGGGCCTCTCAATATCATCGCATCTCCGTGGTGGGAATGGGTTTTGGAAAGAAGCCAGTGATTCCATCAGCATTTGGCTAAGAGCTGAATGCACAATTGTTTGTCACCTCAACAATATCAGGCTTTCTGAGGATGGGGCGTGTTTGTGAGCGGAGTGAAGAAAAGGCCAAAGTGTCTGTTTTATTTTAACACTGCTGGCCAGCATGAAAGCATCACCTTTCAGGGCGTGTGGTCCCACAGCAGCTGTTAGCATCACATGAAGTTCATAAACGTTAGGATTTAGTAGGTTCTGTACAACTTCAGCACAAAGTCAGCAGTAATGTACAACCCAGGAAAGCTGTTCACAAAGAGGGAGGGGGACGATAAACTGAAGGGATGCAGTAACAGTTTGCAGACTGCTATGCAAGAACAGTTTGTGTGTGTGTGTGTGTGTGAGTGAATGGGGGGGGGGGGGGGGGGGGGGCAAAGCTGAAGAACAAAGATTGATTGTGTCACAGTACACGAGTACGAGTTTGAAATTATGCATAGTCTGTTTTTTGGTGGATTAATTGTGTTTACTTGTGCAAACCTTGAAAGCATAACGAACCAAAGGAAAATATGAAATCAACAAAGACGGAAAAAATAGTGCAGCCATGACTACAGCAACCAAGGCCCAATGAGTTCAGTTTAAGGAGGATGGAGTCAGTTTTTTACTGAGAGAGTGGCCACTAGTGTTTTCAAAGGGGTACTGTAGAAGATTTAAAGAGTTCTTATGTCCTCTCGTTCCAAGGTTAGCGCTGTCCATGGTGCACATAAACACTGCAGATTACATCTACAGTGCATCTGGAAAGTATTCACAGCGCCTCACTTCTTCCACATTTTATTATCTCACATCCTTATTTCAAAATGGTTAAAATCTGTTTTTTTCCTGAAAAAATATTTGAAGAACACCAATGTTGAAAAAGTTCTTTTGAAGTTGTTGCACGTATCATTTTTCAGGTTTAATGAATGTGCAACAATTTCAAAAGAACTTTTTCGGCATTGTCATTATGAGGTGTTTTCCAAATAATTTTTCAGGACAAAAACTGATTTAATCTATTTTGAAATAAAGCTGTGGCATCATAAAATGTGGAAGAAGTGAGGCGCTGTGAATACTTTCTGGATGCACTGTAGGAGAAAAACAAACACATCCAGCTGCGTTATAACTAAACCACAGATTTAAAGTCTTAAGCTTCATTCAAGCTACTTTCAAAATACCCTTGGCAACGCATGTTCAATGAAAAGTCTCATGATCACGCATAGCTAATTTCTGTCATGAAAAGCAGCAGTAAAGAAGGAGACTTTTTGACTGGGGATATGGTCGGGTGTTGAAAAGAATACTGCGAGGAGCTCCTCAACTCTGCTGATATGGTTACTGTCAAGGAATCGGAAGTTGGGGACTCACACAGACATGAAAAAAACATGTTTGACTCTTTAAGTTTATTTTCTAGCATGTTTAAAACTGCCAGCTGTAAACCTGGACACAGTGCATAATGACTGTCAAACCTCAGTGGCCCAATGGAAAAGGCACTGGCCTTTTAAACTAAGGCATAGGGGTTAGGCATATGAATAGAGCAACTCTGACTTGTTGGCACGTCCCACATCTCTGTCCCTTTTGTTTCTTTGATCTTTATTGTGTCGCTCTGTCTTTGAATCTATAGTTCACGTCAGCCTTTTCTTCTCGCTCTTTATAAATTGTCTAACTGTAGCTCTAAACTAGGAGCTGCTGACTGTTGATGTGTGCTTCACTGGGCTTATTCACTAGTTCAGTTGGAATCAGCATCAAAGTATACGCCTCCTGTAGAAGAAAAGGAAAAAAATAGTGAGTTCTACTAGATGAAAGAACACAAGGAGACAAGGAGTTTGTTTCAAATCGAAAAGTCAAGCTCCTATTTGCTCCAAACAAAAATAAGAAGATTTATCAAATCTTAGGTAGCCTTCACAGTTATCAAGCTTTCATTTGCTATTCATTGCTGTTATCTGAGTGCTGATGCTGGATCAAAAGCTTTGATCGATGCCACATTTGCAGTGTTGCTTTTAAGGACTCCAAAGACCATGCAATTACACAGTACGATATTCCAAAAGAATTATATAAACTACAAGCTACAAAATCCCTCATCCACGTCTCCAAAATGTGGTAACTTTGATACACCAGCAAGCCTCACTGGCCTGATGAATAAGACATTGGCCTCCTAAGCCAGGGATTGAGGGTTTGAGTCCCTTCTGAGGAGTTTGGCCCACGTCTTTAATGTCCAGCTAATGCTGCTTCAGAGTGCTAGTAATGATCAGCCGTAATGTCAACTGTGGTAACCAGGGACGACCTCAGATTTAATCATAAACTCGTTATGGTCGTTTTGGGGACTTTTAGCCCATCCCAAGAGGGCAAACTGTTCTGTTTGAGGTTGGAGGTTTTGTTAAAGTCAGGCATCAACAAGCTGGGGTCAGACTCTAAAAACGAACTGACACAGGAGGTTCAGAAAACATGTAGAGGGGTTGATAGGAACACGGGGTGTGCTTTGAGTTGTGAGCTCTGACCTTAGCTCCTGAATGTCTTGTTGGCGTGGAGCTTCTGGGATGAACTGAAGACGAGTGTCACCCCAGCACTGATTGATGATCCTGCCGAAACATGCCGGGTCCACACGGGCCCGGCTCTTTGTTCTGATGCGAAATGGAGTTGGGCGCTCGTTCGGCTCATTCAGAAACAGATAAAGATTTACCGTCATCAGAGCCGGGATTGAAGCGCACAAACGCAGACATTGATTCCTGAAAGGGGGTAGGGGTTGGGGGGCAATGAAACGACACGTTTTGGAAAAGAAACTCATTCTGTGCCGGCAAAGATATGATCAGCTTATTTGGGAGGGGGATAATGTGGAGCCCTCTCCCAGAATGAACTTTAAAAGAAGTCAATTGTAAATATTGATTTGTGAAATGAACTGTCAGTCTCTGTTGGTGAGATTATTCCTATTATCAAAGAAGGGGGGGGGTCAGATGAGCTTCATTCACTCAGAAACGGACGTTGGGTTTGATCAGATAACGGCCCGGATCTCATCTGGGCCTGAAAATGAGATGAACTGGGATCTGGCATCCATACGTCGGCGTCCACACACTCGAGGTGTGTGTGTGTGTGTGTGGTGGTGGTGGTGGTGGTGGTGGTGG
>BSAI01000106.1:10634909-10649482 GCA_036245035.1 Adrianichthys oophorus
GGGTCCTGCTTTGATCACAATTATCCAGCAGAAGGACAATCACTGGGGTGTTGAGACCAACACAGAAGTTAAAAAGAAGAAGTTTGAGGTAAAAAAGCCACAGAAACTGATGTTCTCACATGCCTCTCCAGGTTTGTGTTCATCATCAGTTGTGGACCATCTGCATGTTTTCAAGGAACTTCGTCAGTCCTTGTCTGGCGTCCTTGACAAAATGTGTTGTTGCACATTTTTTATCCCTTCTATAACCATACATATCATATTTGATGCACATCTTTCTGAGACTCCTATTTCACTAGCATGATCCAAACGTTCCTTAAAAACTACACTTGGTTTGTGTTTTCTGCCCTGTAGTGCATCATCATTCCACTAGGGGCAGTAGAAGTGCTTTTCTTGTTCATTCCAAAATGGCTGCTTCCATGAAATCTTAAAAACACGTTTGGTAGGAAAAGTTCAAAATTTAATAAATAAGAAAAACAAGAGTAAAGTTGTAAAATTATAGAAAATTGGTCCAAATTTTAAAAGTTATGTTTTGAAAAGTTGTAATTTTGCAAGGGAAAAAGTCATGCTTCAAGCAAGTTGTTAAATGCGAAAACACAGTTCTACATTTACAAAAAAATAAATCACTTCAGTGAGGTTCTTAGGGATACATTTATGACTTAATTTTTGTAAATTGTACAATCTTTTTGTACAATGGGTTTTTTCACATTTATAAAATAATGCATCTATTGCTTTATTTTTTTTTTATTACTGCTTGTTGTATTGAAAGGATTCAAAATTTCTTGATAATCAATTCTTTACTAAACAATGTTAAAAATGAGTATTTTAAATGTCAGATAGTGTTGGTGCTTTTTTCCTCATGTCAATGTTTTTTAATCTTTAACTAGTATTGTTGTGAGCAAAATCATAAAACAAATATTACGCTATTTTGTTTTATGAATTTTATGAAAAGTAAAAAAATAAAAATAAAAAAATAGAATTTGCTGTTGGTTCTTTGATGAAATGGGATTTTCAGGGATCATAGTGTTATTTTTCCTCTTTAGCTGTTAGTCTCATTTGCTTCTAACTTGCTTAAGCTGTCTTTTAATTATTAGATTTTTTTTATTTTAAATGCTTTAAAACTTGTTTGTTTTTACTCCAGTGTTCATGAACTATAATCCATTACACTGCTGGTTCTGATCGTTTGGATTAATATCCTTTTCCTTGCCCTCATGTTTATGAACTTTCTTCCAGAAGTAATGTTGTGTGTTCGAATGTATAAATATTTTTTTCGTGTCTTCTGTCATGGACCTTGAGGATGCTGCTTGATGCTGCAGAAGCTCAATCCAAAGTCAAAAATGTGTTTTCGTCCCAAATATTACTTCAAAAAGGGTGATATTCTGCCGTGCTAGTCCTCATTCTTGAATCTAAGAACATTCATCTTCTGCCCCCGTGTGTTCATGCTTCCCCTTAATCCCATCTTTCCTCTGTGTGGTTCAAACAGACACTCACTAGATGGCAGTCCTTGTCTATGTAAATCACCTCCAATCCTCACATCTTTCTGATAATGTGACTGTCTGCTCAGCCTCATCTTCATCTTTACTTCTCTAGTTTTATCTGCTTTTTCTCCCTTTTTTTTTTTAGCTTTTTTGCTGTAAACTTTCACACTTTTATTGTAGAAATTAAAATGAAATCAAGAAAGAACTGCGTCAATAGTTTTCAGTATTTTACATCAATAACAAATCCATATTAACAAATCTAAATATTAATTACCCTACTTCATTTTCCATTACGCCTCATTGATTCATGCAAACTGTTCCCGTCTGCTTCATTCTGACAAACAAGTCAGAGGCCGGCGCCCTCAGCAGTAGTGAGGGGGGGTGCACAGCGCCTGCAGCCTTCACCGTCCTCTAATTGCCATTTACATAGTGTTCTAATCATTATTTTACCCTCCTCCCCGGAACAGAAACAATAAGCTGTTTGTCGCTCTGATGGTCGGGTCATCACGTTTCACTGTTTGCAAGTGAGACACTTTTTTTGAGGCTAATTATCATGTTTTAATGAACATATTTTTGATTCTTTTGAAATGTCTGTTTTTAAAGGTGTGATGTGGTTTATTTTGAAATTTTGGTTATATACTTAAATCAAAGCTTTCCTCAAAACTTTTATGGATGCATTTACACCAGTAAGTGGAAATAAGAGTCCCCTCTGCTCCTTTTTAGTTTCATTCTGCTCCTCCTGTAGACAATGAATACATTTAGACTAAAAAAGTGTCCCTTTGGAAGGAAAAGCTCAAATGTGTCTGAAATAAAAACAATAAATATAAATTATACCTTGATAAACGAACAACATGACATACATACTTATTTAGAACTGTAGGTGAAAGTCCAAAGTGTGTGAAGTGAAAATTTAGACTGAAAATGTGATATCATGGGAATACAATTAATCAAAAATTAAGTTTTTTTCTTCCGTCATCAATATAGTACACAATTAGTTTTTGATGATGAAACCAAGCTATAATTTTCTTTTTACTTTTCCACTTTCTTTACTTTTATTTGCAAAAGCCGGTGAGCCTTTTGGACTGGGGTGCCACAAAATCAAGCAGCAAATGAGTTTGATATAGCTCTGTGATTTTGTTGTTGTATTGTCTACAATTAACGCTTGAAAACTCAGATCAAAATCAAATCAAATGTATTTACGGAAATATTAAATGTGAAAAATGAAGTTCAGTAAGTAAATAAAAGATGAAATTTCATTTAATAAAGAATAGGATGACAAGCTTAGGATGATGATCCTTTTAAAAATGTTTGATGGTTGACCGGTGTCAAGTATGACTTGTGATATGTATGGATTTAAAACGTCATGTAGTTTATCTATAAGATTTCTGATTAAATTCCATATTTATTACATGTGGGTGTATATCTATGTATCTGGTTTACTTTTGTTTTTTTTTGTTTTTTTTTTTCCAATCAAACACTGACTACTCATGCTAAGTTTTATATATTAATTTTTTTATTTTGATTGTTCAAAATAAATCCGTTCTGATTTGAAACTGGGCATGTTGACAGCAGTCTGAATATTTTTAGGATTTTGTGAAGGGAGAAAGTTTGTTGATTCTAATCATTTTAACAAGTTTTATCCTCAAAATTGCTGTATTTTGCATACTTCCCGCGCAGGCTGCACAATCCCATGTGAAGTGGGTTGATGCTTAATTAAAACCGCTTTGGAGGAACCCAAAACTGGTAAGTCCGCCGCTGGTTAGAATATTTTCATTTGTTAAAAGAAATAAAAGTTGTGGTACAAACTAGAAGAAATGAGCATGTTTTAATCCTGCAGAAGGTACTTTCTGTGCACACTTTTATTTATTTATTTTGTCAAACAGTTGAATATATCATTTCAAAGCTGAGAACCTTTGGACAGCTTTTATTTTGACATTTGGGCTTCTGTTTTATACTTTTTGCATGATCCTGTTCTGCATTTGCATCTTCCTAAAATTGCGTTTGAAACTAAGATTTATTTTTGTTAAATATTTCAATATTTATAAAAAAAAATTTAAAGTTCCGGACTAGATGGAAATGTCAGAGAGACGCAGATGAGAGGAGATGGGAGGAGGTAAAAGAGGGGAAGAGGTGGAAAGTAGACTAGAAGGAAACAACAAAAAGTAGAGATAACATCAAAATAGGTGACAAAAGTTGCTTAAATCTTAATGTTATCAAATTCATAAACAGTTGCATTTCTGTGCACACTCAAATAGCTTATGTATGCATGTTTGAGTTTACCTAAATGGTAAATACTTGTATAGTGCTTTTCTATCTTCATTGAAGGCCAAAAGCACTTTACAGTCACAATACCATTCACCCATACAAGAGAGTGTGAACACCGGCACCAACCTTCCATCAGAGGCAATGTGGGGCTCAGTGTCTTGCCCAAGGACACTTCGACACATGGGTGGGCAAGGTGGGAATTCAACCTGCAATCTTCTGATCAGAGGCTGACCGCCCTATCGCTACACCACGGCCGCCCCAAGATGTGAGAAAATGAGAATGTGTGCATGCACCTGTGTGTTTGTGAATCAGTGACTTTGAAGCACAAAAAATGGACAAAAATATACAAATCTCTTGGAAACGAAAAAGTTACCACTCCCTGAAATGAATCTGATTAAATCTGTTACTGATGGAGTGGTCAGCTGACCAGTCCCCCCCCCCCCCCACACACACACACACACATGCACAGACACACTCAACAGTGTGATTCTGTCAAATGCTGCCAACGATCAGCAGATTGTTTCAGCTCGTGGTAAACTGCCATCCTTATCCTTCCATTTGCACGTTTGCTGTGTGCGTTTGAGCTGACTGATCGTTATTAATTAGGGTCATTGTCGCAGTGCACGTGCACACGTGCACGCCTGGGTGTGCGCCCTGAAAGCCCACTCAGTAGGCTGTGACAAAGGTCCATTACCTTGTCTGTGATCTATTAGCATCGTGCAAAGCTGCATTGGGATAAAGAGTTGGCGCTCCAATTGGCTCTTAATGAGTTCACCAGTTTTCCACAGAGGCTCTCATGCTTGTTCGCCTGGTTTGTAGGTTAATGCATTTTCAAGTGCCCACCAGACAACGCAGCGCTGACAATGAGGTGCACACATGTGACCTGAGAAGAGAGCGGATGGAGCGCAGCAGCTGATCACAGAGGTGCTCGTTCTGAGAGACAGACAGCCGTCCTGACAGAGAGCAGCCTTCAGGAGAGTGTCTTTACAGACAAACTTCTGAGTTCTCTTCAGCTCAGTCTGAGATATCCGTCTGAGGAGCTCCTTTACTAGTTCATACTCTTGCTTTAATGAGGTGATGAAGTGATCTTTATGAACCACAAAGACATAAAACTTTGCAATGCATCCACTGACCAAAGTATAGATGTTGTACTGATCCTGTCCAAGTGTAGATCCTAGAGGATGTGCTGAACTTTCAGAAAGACAAAACTCCATGACGAGCTCCCTCTGATGCTGGTAAACCTGTCTTTATATCTTACAAACTTGTGTAAAAATCCAGATATGCAATGGTTTTTCTGCCAGTGCTGCTGCACAGTCGTTGTCTGTTACCTCTGCTGCAGTCTTCCGGCAGCTCCAGTCTTGGCAGGATTTTGGTTTTTGCATATTTACTTCTTTCAAAGGTTTTATTGTGCCATTTGTGGAGCTTCAGAGCTGAATGTAAATGAGAGGTGTCGCCTAACGCACCAGCTCTGATTCACATAAAAGACATTAGGAGAGAGCAGCGCAACAATCAGCAGAATAGGCTTGAATACATTTGCAGCGGTGCAATAATTAATGCACCGATCTGATATCCATTCATTATATTTCGCTCCATCTTTTTGAAACTCTGCTTTTCGGATGGGTCTTCAGATGAGAGATGAGTTGGGTGTTTGTTGCTATGTGTGAAGCGTTGTGTGTTTGATGTGCTTGCTCATGTTATGGAACTGCCAGCCTCATTGTGTGTGAAATTATAATAACCTGAAAGATCGGCCTTTGAGATGGATGGGGGGTGGGCTGCACTTTACAGGAAATGCAAATGTCGGCACATTAAAAAAATGAAATGGAGTAAGCATCAAGAAGACGCTGTCAAATAGAGACAGCATACGTACACAAACGATGAAACCTGCAGGGACAGAAACTGGGAACCCCTGATGTGTTCATGTGTTCCTCACAGAAGATGAAGAACCTGCAGCTTCTGTGAGGAACACAAAAGTTACAGCGCTGCACATCGACAAGAGTCTGTTGGTCACTATAGAGTCTTCTTAATTTGATCCGGATCAAGTCCTGAACTTTATGTATAGATTGTCTGGAAAACGGTGTGAGAAGCAATGTGGATCACAATAAAAGTTCTTTTAATGAGCTTGCATTCATCCATCCACATTTTAACGAGTTCCTGTGTCTCATCGTTGCTCCACCTTTGTCCACGCATTTTCCTACTCTGCTGACATCCCGTCGTGCCCGGCTACGCCCGTTTTGGTCCAGTTGTTCCAAACATGGAACGTATTCAGACTGAAGAAGCTCAAAGCAAACCAGAGCTCAGTCCGATTAGAAACGAACCGACACCACCTCGAAAGATGGGTCAGAGAACGTTTCCTGGTTCTGGATCAGGGGCCGCTTGTGCGTATTCAGACTGAGCATTTGTTCCAGATTATCGGAGGAAGCGAACCAAATGTGTCCAATCTGAATACACCCAAAGGAAAAAAAACATCTGCATGGTGACCTATGACAACATCAGCACAACTGTGGTACCAACAGATCCACTGATTAAGAAGTCCGACGTAAGAAACATGGCAGGAGGCTTCCCTTTCACAGCTGAGAGATCAGAGCCAAGAAGAAGCAGGAACCTGAAAACTCCTATAGATCTCTGACCATCACGTCATTTCTTTGTTTCTTCAAATCTAGAAACTTATTGAGAACCAGTTATGGATTCTTTCTTTTTGTTATTTTGAAAAATCTAAGATAGAATGTGGAACAGAAGATGTCTATTGATGCAAATATGCATCAAACCTCTTTGACTCCTAAAATTAAAATTATTTTTGATCTCCAAAAATAAATTTAGGGGTTAAAAATAAGCTAATCGTAACCCCAACAAACTTCAGGTCAGCCAGCCCTTTACCGGGATATTCCAACAGAAGGTGAGGTCAGCTCTCAGCAAACTGTGGCAGAAGAATTTGAGGATGGATTTAATGTTTCACAAAGTCTCCTTAATTCTAACAGGCCTCATTAAATGTTGGATATCCTGGGGTGGCATGGCCCCCAGTGGAAAAAAACTCCTTTATATGTAAAAGCCTCCATATTCTGGACTGGACTGACATCAATTCAGAACTCAAATCTCTGTTCACATTTTTTCCTAGCTTCACTGAAGATGAATGTTTATAGAAAATGCTGTGACTGTGTCTTTCTTAGTTTTGTAAACACCCGCGGTTTGTAGAAACCTCATCCTCAAATGCATCTCACGTGGGTCTACAAGAGATTCCAGGAAATGGTTGGACCCCGCTGTTCTCGTTCCTTCCCTGGTGGGGTTGGCTGCAGCAGTGAGGCTGTTGGCCGCCCTTCCGTGTCTGCTGCTGTTGTTTTCTGGGGGCCGCAGTGGGGAGGGCCGTTCCTGAAGTGATAGAACATGCCAACAAGTTGCATCATTTCTGGCTCAGCAACCAAGGACAATGATGTGCCATATGCCACTGGAGGGGATGGGAGGGGTGTCATGGGTGGAGCAACGGATTGCCTTCATTTGCATGCACCCCCCCCAAAGACTCTTGAAACAGCCCCCTCTCTAAACCCTGTCCTGCACACGTCTTGGCCAGTGGCAGAGGATGGACCAGCTGACCTATCGGCAGCGTCTGATCACGTAGGGGAGGGGGTCTCCTGAGCAGATGTCTACAACAACATGTTGATGTTTCTGTCTTCATTTCTGAAACTCATCTGTTGCTCCACAGCTCCTCTCTCCTGCTGAGTTTCTTCTCGTCATTTCATTTAAAAATCAGCTCAGACTCAAACCAACTTTACAACCAATCCGTCAAACCCTCCAATGAGACTTTTGTTGGTATTTCCCTTCGTTTGGCACCTTCTTTGAGGGGTTTTCTCTCTACGGTCATTGTTGACCAAAGTTCTTGACAGAAAATTCTGCTGACCCTTTCATTTTTCTCCATACAGGAGGCTTAAGATATGATGAAAACACAAAAATAAGATTTAGAAGCAACAAGAAACAAAAACATAAACTTAGTTTCTCCATTTTGATGGAGATAAACTTTGTGGTACTGTTTCAGAATTGTAAACTTTTTATGGTATGGATGGACATGTGACGCACGTTGAAGAACACACTAAACGCAGCTTCTGGAACACACATTTGGTCCATGACGTTCACACTGGACAAGCAGGGAGGAGTTTCTTCTTCTCATTTTTGTATATCTACTATTTTCTAGTGCATGTCCGCCACCAGTACACAAAAAGGTTAACAAATTAACAGCAACTAACAGAAGCAAAGCAAAAAAACAACAGATCAGTCCATAGTTTTTCCCCTTGGAAGCTGTGATGTCTTGACTTCTTATATAAATGTAATTTTTTATAATCTTGAAAGGAAATAAATCAACTGGGAAATTAAAGATATTTTGACTAACACCAAAAGTTACAAGTTTGTGATTTCATTTTTGCAGAAGATAAAAATGATCACTAAAGTGTAAGGGTAATAATGAAAAAGGTTGAGTGATGAATCCCTTCTGTCTCACACTCCATACCAGTAGATGAGGGCGATGCACCTCAACCCTGTGTGCCGTCTGCCACAAAACAACAGCAGAAGAAGAAGCAAAAAAGAAGATTTGGTTTTATTATTAAACTGTCCTTTATTGGTCATAATGAGGTTGAAATGGACAAAAGTAAACATCTGCAGAATTCATTTTAAGGATAGAATTAGAAACCAATGAAAATAAACAGATATGAGCCAAGTAAAATACTTTTTCTCACATTTTTGCATGTAGGTGAGATTATTTATTTACAAAGAGTTTATGAAAAGATTTGAGTCCTTCACAGGACACCGTATACCCCCTGCTCTTTTTTTTTCCTGTTTGGGTCTTTGTGATCAGACTGAAGCAGTTTTGGGTAGTTTCTTACTCGCATAAGTAAGTAGCTGTGATTTAAGGAGCGGATCTCATGTTGACATGATACAAATGAGTATGGGGGAGAAGGTCAGACAGCCCTGCTGTAATGTTGTTAATTAGGACAATACATGCATCATAAATCTCTGCAGCTTAACACCGGATCCTCTAATTCCTTTTAATAAGCATCTTCATCATCACTTTTGATGAAAGAAACCGTGCGTTTTCATGTGCGGGGAGTTGATGTTCTCCTCAAACTTCCTCCTCACTGTCAGATGCTGACCCTTCCGTGCAACCTCACGGTCACTCAAAAAGACGTCAAATAAATACAACTGACGTCTTCGTGATGCTCTGAAGGGAATTGGATTATAGCCTCCATAATGAATCTAACGTGGTTTGATATTTTTTTTTGTTTTTGGAAACCTCCACTTTAAATTAAATCAATCGAGTAAAGCTGAACTGAGATGAGAAATAACCATCCATTCATCTTGTGAACCTGCTGAATTCCTTTTGGGGTCATGCGGCTGCTGGAGCGATCCGTACACTATGTGTGGCGTTCACCATATCTGCTGCAGGGGCACACACTCACATGCACACCAAGAGACAATCTAGAGACAAAAGTTAACCTTCGAAGCATGTTTCTGGACTGCGGGAGGACGCCAGAGTGCCCGGAGAGAACCCACACATGCACAAGGAGAACATTCACAATCAACGCAGAAAGAACCCAGCTGGGATTTCAACCAGAGCTTTTCCCCCGAGAAGCAAGAGCACTAACCATGGCACCACAGGGCAACAGAAACAGAAAATGGAGTAAAGCACAAATTAGAAGTCCGTGACAAAATTTAAGCGTGGAAAATTTTATAACAAGGAACACTAAAAGGTCATGTTGAAGTTGAGTCATGGGATGAGGACTTATGATTGTTTTTATAAAAGATTTTCAAGTAAAACAATGACTTAATTTGAAGATGTCACCAGGATGAAGGAAAACCTTCATCAAAACTAAAAAAGATTATCAAAACATATACAATATACAAATCTAAAAGCGAGCAATCCAAATCTCTTTTCTTATGGACAATCACCTGAATCAGCTGTGGAGGATGGAAACTAAAACCTGGGTGTGACTGACTGAAGAAGATGGAAAAAAACAGCAAACAGAAGATACAGTAACCCACATTTAAGGTACCGATCCTCACACTTAGTGCTTTTACTAAAATAAACTTTAAAAAGGAATGAGATGTACCCAGAACTTCCTGAACATTTCCAAACAGCTCTGATGGTTTCCTGTGATGAGCGTGTTTTCTGTTTTTGGTGAAAAAGAAGTAAAAGAAAGCAGACATTTCTGTGATTTAGAAAGATTTGTGACGGAAGTCTCATATTTGCCCGTTAAACCTGCTTAGAGGGGCAGATGAGTTTGCGAATGTGTGAAAAAATTCCCCATGAATGCCAGGAGTCTACGGAAAATGTGGGAACCAGCCGTTATGATATATGCGGATTCATTCTTTCGGTCTTACATAATCTACGTCTCCTTGTTTGGTTTTTGCAAAAAACTATGAGGAGTGTGTGAAAGGGGTGGGGTGGGGGGGTTGCAGGCTGTGGATGATTAGCTTCTTTTTGTCCTCTGTTTTTTTTTCGGCTTCATTTTCCCTGAGAAGATTAAATATTTCTGCTTGAGAAAGTCTTTTGACGCTGCTGCTGACTGCTGTCCCGGTCCCCCCGCCTCTCTAACACTGCTGGAGCACTCAGGGTCCCCCTCCAAAAAAAAAAAAAAAAAAAAATAAACACAATTTCCCCCCATTTGGTCCCACTAAAATGGGGTGGAAAAAAAAATGTAATCTTCTGACAAAGAATAGAAAAGAGGCTACAGAGGAATTTTTTCTCCAAGTGGCCTCTTTATTGGGAGGGGGCAGGGTGGGGGTGGTGGCTCTTCACAGTATCCACACACAACAGGGCTCCAATCTGTCAAATAATTAGCCAGTGTGTGGAGGGGTGGAGGGGGGGACAGGTTTTTATTTGCCTGAATTTCATACGTCCCTTGCTTGAATACCTCATGGTTGCATTATGGTCCTGGGAACTTCAGCTCCAGCTGGCAGACCGACTGTGATGGAGCTGCACGGCTCTGCAGGGTCTGCACCACTGGCAGGACCGTCACCACGTTCCGACACCAGCTTTAAAATGAAAGATGGAAAACAGAAAAGCCTTTGACTCATCTCCAGAGCTTTGTCATAAAAGCTCAGATTGATCTTTCTGCTGACAGTGGTACAACCATTGACTCTATACGAGAACTGGACCGAGTACGTGTGCCAAATGGCTTACTTCCAGTTCCAATGAAATTACTATTCGGTCACCATTTTTTTGCAAGACGGCTGCCGCCATGTTGAAGTCAGTAAGCAGTGATTGGTCCAAGTTAGTAGAGTCAACAACTCCATGGCAACTACTCTCACCAATCAGGAGAGAGCTTGTCAGAAGACGAAACTCCTACCACTTGAAAGCAGGGACAGGAATCAGGAATCAAATGCATACTTTTATTGAGGCTTTTGATTTGTCAGTTTATAACTTGAATAACTTGCACCACAGAAAGAAAAGAAAACAATTAATAAAAAAAAGATTAGCAAGACCATGCCAAATGTAGCAGAGAAAGAATGATTATTCTGACAAATAGAATAAGTAATAGCTTTTATTTCTGTATAGAAGTCAATGGGATTGTGGCTTCTTGCGGCCAGCGTGGGAAGGGGGTCACTCAGTCCAGTTCTAATATACAGTCAATGAGTCCAACTCTGATAAAGTACATTTTTGACATGTGCCATTCTGCCTGGTTTTGCAGCCTCAGTCAGTTTCCCTCTCAAGTTGAAGGCGGGCCCTTATCTCCACCCTCCCCTTGTTTCCAGTGCATGGTTTTGTCATTTGGCATTTCTGTCTCTTTCGTTGACACCCTTGTTTAACCTTGCAGTCAGAAGATGACACCTGACCCCACATTGGTGCGACTCTTTGGATAAATTCTCTAAAGACCATATTTTCGGACCCGTGCAGCATCTTCTTTCTTGCGTGGTCACTGTCATTGCTCAGCACTAAAATATTGCTAATATTACTGATATTTTTGTGTGTGTGCATTTTATATTTTCATTTGAAATGTGTGTGTATGTGTGACATGGGATTGTTCTGCTTTTAAACAAATATTTGCATGCTTTTTTGGGAGACTGAAAACAAAATAGTGAATTTGATCTTGTTCCATGTTGCAGAATACATATATGGCGTATACCAATGAAACACTTTACTACAGTCTTAGAAGGCCAGAAGCACTTTTCAGTCACATCCACACACTGATGCCGCCTCAGCTGCTGATCATTGGCGCCAACCTATAACCACAAGACGCAATGTGGGGATTAGTGTGCCCAAGGACTCATGAGCAGGCAGTGCAGGAACTGAACCTGCAATCTTCCAATCAGAGGTCAACCACTCTACCTCTGTACCACAGCCACCCACATGAGCCTGTTGTGTCTCAAAACAACAAAACAATTAAAAACTTAATTTGAACTAGGTTTAATAAAGAGTTAGAACAATTAAATTATTGATTAACATTTAATGATTAGAAATTAAAAATGTTTAAATGTGAAATATGGGTAGTAGCTGCGGTTTGTACTTTTGGAGCATATTTAATTAAAAAACATGGGACTACGCATCAGGAAGTGATGTCATCCATGAGTTAGGACAGGATTAGACTTTGAGGCAGAAATTCTGGTGGCATCACTAAGATCATAACGAATTTGAAGAGATGAACAGAAAAAAAATAATATATTGAGAGGGGCTTTTGGGTTGTTTTTTCTGAACTCCTTTTTGACTGTTCTGCCAGCGATGAATGTTGGCCTTACACAGAACTTCTGGTCTAGAATTACAGTTGACTACTGTGCACATAAATGCAGCTTGAGTTGAAAATCTTTGTCTTTTTTTACATTCTTCTAAAATCAGCCTGAATTTCGAGCAACTGAAGGGCGTGGTGGTGGTTGTATCATGGTGGGGAGGTGAAGCAGTTAAAATTTCCCTGATTTTTTCCCACATTTTTTATATTTCAGGATTTTTTTCATGTTGCTGTTATGACTTCTTGTTAAAAGTGAGCTTCCTTGTTATATACATATGATCATAAACTTAAAGTGAAACAGAAACTTCACTAACAAATTGATTTATAAAATCTATCATTAATATTCGTCTAAGGCCTTTTTGGTGTTTTCTTTTTTTTAAGTTTTGGAAGTTATACTACATTCATTCAGAAATATATTCATATTTTGTTCTGCTATAAGAAGACAGCAAAGCCAATATCTTCTGTTGAGAATGTTATTAAGAAATTGCAGTCAACAGGAACAGTGGAAGTTAAATAAGATCTGGAAGACCAAGGAAAATCTCACACAGAGCAGCACGCAGGATTGTGAGAATAGCAAGTCCAAACCCACATCTGACTGCAGCATCCCTCCAGAAGACCTTGCAGACTCTGGAGTTGTGGTTCACTGTTCTACTGTCAAGAGATACTTGTACAAATATGATCTTCATGGAAGAGTCATCAGAAGAAAACCTCTTCTACATCCTCAGCACAAAAATCAACGTTTGAAGTTCCTAAATAAACAAATAAACAAACCAGATGCATTTTGGAGAGAAGTTCTGTGGACTGAGAGGTTCAAATGGAACTTTCTTGAGCAAAGGTACGTTTGGAGAAGAAAGGGTTCAGAGCTTAATGAAAAGAACCTCTGTCCAGCTGTTAAGCATGGGGGTGGATCAATCATGATTTGGGCTTTTATGGCAGCCAGCAGGACAGGGAACATTTCATGAGTAGAAGGAAGAATGGATTCCACAAACTTTTATCAAATTTTGGACTCTAACTTGATGTCATCTGTGAAAAAGTTGAAGTTGAAGAGAGGATGACTTCTACAAATGGATCACGATCATAAAACTCACCTCATCCACGCTGTCTTACGTTAAGAAGCAGAAACTGAAGGTTCTGCAGTTTTCCAATCACCTGACCTCAACTTAATTGAAAATCTATGGATAGACCTGAAAAGAGCAGTGTGTAACAAACATCCCAGAAATCTCAAAGAACTGGAAGACTTTTGTAAAGAAGAATGGATGAAGAAACCTCAAACAAGAATTGAGAGACTCTTGGCTGAATAGAAAGAGTTTACAAGCTGTGATACTTCCCAAGTGGGGCAGTATAAGGTACTAACTTTGCAGGGTGCCCAAACTTTTGTGCACACCATTATTTTGTTTTCTGTTGTTTTGAAAGTGTAAATGATGAAAATAAAACCTTTTTTTAATACTTATTAAAAGAAAGTCTCATCTTTAAATTGATGTCTTTAGAAGATTTTTCAATCTTTCCTTGGGTTCTTTATGCACAATAATATACCGGTAACATTTTACCTGGGGTGCCCAAACTTTCGACAGTGTTTCATTGGGTGTTTCTACATCATCATGTTTCTACATTTTTGTTTATTCTTTTATGTGTTTGTCACGTTGTGATCACTTCTGTTGTGTTGCTGTTTTGTACTGACACAAAGGGGGTTTTTGTTTATTTTGAGAAGGTGGTCAAGGCTGCAGCCTGACTGACTTGTGATGTTTGACAGATTGTGTCGTCCTTGTGGTTTTTTGATTGTGGCCCCCACAACATTAGAGGCACCCCCTCCCCTGCCAAATTCATAATAAGCTTGATAGAAAATGTATACGGCATGTCCTACACATCCAGATTGGGTCTATTCAGCTTGGTTCTGAAAACCCGATTTGAGTTCAGTATATCATCAGGCAGGAAGTTGCAGGCATGCATTTCTGACCTCCTGGGGGGGGTGGGGGGTGGGGTGTCTCTTCCTGTGAAAAACCTGAAGCAGATATTTCCTGCAGCTGAAACCCGATCAAATCAAATCTGCTGCACAAACTCGGACTCAAACACACTCCTGATTGTCAGTGGGGACGGGGGTGACATTCTCAAATCTCATCTTGGACCGAATCTT
>BSAI01000106.1:10649492-10674508 GCA_036245035.1 Adrianichthys oophorus
TATATTTCCAGGATTATATCTGTATTCAGTTGCAAATGATTTGGTGGGGGGGTGGATGGGGGGAGGCTTGTTTCAATACTCTTCCTCTGTCTATGAATAATGGAATCATTTGAATTAAGTGGACACCTGGTGCAGTGGGTACAGCTCGGAGGCGCGCCGTTGACCCGCCGCCGCTGCCAACTTCCCTTTTTCCCAGCCTGTCCTCATCCGTCCTTCCCAGCCTCTAATCCCCCACCACCACCACACACACAAATGCCACACACTTGTAACTTTAGTCTCCCATCGGTAAAAACTTGCTCTTTTCTAAAAGGCAAAGAAAAAAAATAACATGGAGGAGGGGGGCACCCGCGAGATGGGATACAAATTCTTATCCATCTTCTCCCAAGTTGGCGGCAGTCATCTGAGGGCCGGTGTAACGTTTCAGGAGAGCGCCCAATTAAATACTGTAAAAAAAAAAAAAAAAAGATAAAATGATGGCGTCCCGGAGAGTTTCGGCCATTAAAGCCCCCCTTTGTTGATTTATTGTACATCAGCCATTGAGCCGTGCAGAGAGGAGGACGTTTCTTCCATTTGTATGCATCCTGCATCCACTCCCACACAATCAGGCCTGTATTACGTTGTGCAAATTTATACTAGGATGTAGGTTCAGAGTGCCCCCCCAATAGACACACATACACATTCTCCCCTGAAAGAAAAGAAAAAGTTTTTCAAGTAAGTGTCTGCTTTCATGAGCGAGTGATTGAGGCTCACAAACAAAGCTTTGTTTCTGTACTCACAGATGTACGGCCGAACGGATCCCCCCCCCAGCTCCAACAGCCATTCAGCCGTTCCTGTCGCAGAACAACTTTGGACTGTTTGCAGATTCTTCTGGAGTGGACATCCAAAAGTAAGCGCTGCTTTCCCAGGCTGTGTTTGTTCCCCTGGAGGAGGAAGTTTTTCTCTGAGCACATATCAAATCCAAGAGAGGAGACCCCCAACACCATCACACATATGGTTTTTGTCGGCTTCTTCTGACACCCTTTAACCTCAAATCTCATGGCAGACTTTAGTTTTATCCATGACGGAGCCTTAAACACCCAAAGTTCTCTCAGCAGATTTATGACTTTGGTGTAAAATCATTATATGTTCTGGTTTGTGTACATGCAGTCATCACTGTAGGTCTTCAGGTTCTTGCTGCTGCACACGCCACCTGCTCTAAGCATTCTGGGAATGCACAAAAGCAACAACAATTCTGAAAAACCAATAAAAGTTCTTCTCAGCCGACAACAGCAGTGGGTTTTTTCTGCTCTGAATGTAGTTCAAAGTTGTTGAACAAATTATTGGATTCCTTCATCGCTCCAACACCACAAAACAAACAGCTCACAGTTATGGAGTGTGGCGTGTTTTTGGATGATTCTATATTTGGGCAGCATCCATTCATGTGCTGTGTTCCTAAGTTGGGAGAAGGATCCTCTGAGACACTTGTCTAGGAACGTCAACATGATCTGGGACCTGACATTTCACAGCAAGATACTGTTCCATCTGAAGAAGGTGATCCCTGCTCTGAAGTCTTCAGCAGCGACCACGAGGTTTGAAGACGAAGAGTCCGATGCATCCTCTTTTAAATCCATCCATCTTTTAAAATAGATCAAAAGATGATCGGAGTGGGACTTTAAGGAGCTTTCTTTAAGTTACCATCAAGTTCTGTGAGTTCTCTTGAACCAGAGATGTTTGACCAGTTACCAGCCGACCCTCATGCAGCGTCAGTGTTTCAAACAAAGTGTGTGTGTTTGTGTGTGTGTGGGGCTTCAGAAACTCAAGCGTGTGCGGTCTTCAGAGCTAAATGGGAACACGTTGAGCAGATTAAATCCCGGTTTCCGCCCGGAATGCCACGGTCTGTTGGGAAAAGACCCGGAGCAGAGAGTCAAGCTGTGTTTACAGAACTTCTTCCTCCAGATCTGAAACCAGGATGAGAAGAGCTAAGGCTGATTCACTTGCTCTGCGGGCTCGCTATCCCATCAATTCCGACTTTATAGTCGGATGCTGGTGTGGACAGAAGCTGCGTGCAGCAATCGTGCACACACATCATGAATAAATAGGATGTGACCTCCAGAGAGAAATGTGCTTCTTAGTTTCAGCAGAGTAGCTATTCATGCTAAATAAAACACTTCCAGTAGACCCAGAAACTGGACTTTAGTCCATATGAATACCCATGAACATTCTCAAACGACAGTTCATTAGAGATTCTAGGAATCTGATTTCTGACATGAGAAAAAAACCCAGCTCCTATTTTACTTCTAGGAAAAATGTCTGTATAACTAATTCAAGGAAATTGATTGGTGGATTTTATTTGTTTAGCTCTTCAGATAGACACCTGTGTCATCAGTGTCTAGGCCAAATGCCTACATAGAAAAACAATTAAAATGAAGGACAAATATTTCTTTAGAAGCCAAGTAGACACTTGAAATGACATCTTGACCTTTCGGTTGACCTCAAAGAAAAAAATAACAGGCTGTGGAGCACTGCAAAAAGCAGCATATTTTCCTATATAAACCAGTACATGCTCCAACATTCTAAAACAATGCACCAGTGTTGTAGGTGTGAGGATGGAAGCACGTCACGGGAATCTGGAACCCTGTGTTCCAGATTCCTCCAGCCCATTCACCCTGGAGAACCCACGGGGTCAAATTTGGCTGTGGTTCATTTTATTTATTTATTTTTTATATTATTACGTTTTTGGCCACTGCTAAATGAACAAACGAAAAAAGTCAAGTTCATTTTAAAAGCCCAGAAGAAAATAGTTCTTCATCAGGGTTAAAACGAGCAATCGCAACACTGTACTGCACAACCATTTCCATAAAAAACCATGTCAGGAAGAGATGAGAACAACAAAAAGAGATGTAGAAGAAAAATGATGAAGCTTCTACAGAATACAATTATCGTCATAGATCTGTCCATCAAATAAATTCAAAAACATTTAAAGGAGAAAAACCTTACAACCTTACCACATCTCTATATCTTTCTATAAAACAAGAGTTTTCAGCTATTTAAAAATGAAATGCTCTAAAGTCAACAATTAAAATAGTTTTAGGAGACCATGCTCAAGATAGTAATATTGTGTGTTTCTGTTTGCTGCATTTTTGTCAGATGAAGAACATTTGACCATCTCAGTGACTGAAGGAGCACAGAGCTCCATCACTGAGCGCGCTCACTGCGGCTTGATTCCCACTTCACGCAGAAGACGTTTAAAAATGTTGATAGAAGCAATCAATCATTTTATTTATAGAACAACTTTCATCAACATGCTGTAGAACATAAGGTGCTTGACGTAAAAGACGTGTATAAACATAAAACAATTGGAAAGTCATGACACAATCAATTAAATGCAACAAAAGTGGATAGATTAGTGCATAGATTAAAAGATGGAAAGGGTAAAAATGTACAAATGATAAAAAGCCATAAAATATTTAAAAGCCAAATAAGTTAATTGAATGAGTTATTTAAAAGCAAAGTTAAAAAATGCATCTTTAATTACATTTAAAAAAAATCTCCACAGATGCAGAAACTCTCAGATCCTCAGGCGAGTTCTTCAGATGAGGACTATGGTACTGAAAGGAAGCCTCGCAGGAGAACCTGAGGATATGAGAGTTCTGGAAGGAACACTGTGCCCGCCAAACTCTGCAGACTTTGTTTCTCTTTCTTGTCTGTGATTGCTGCATTCGGCAACTAGCTGTTGCATGGCAGGTTGTCGTTCTTCGTTCTGCAGCTTGATTGTTTTCATGAAAAAACCAAGATAGAGTCCTGCATCCTTTCTGTCAGACCTTCAAACCTTCAAGCGTCTAGTGTCCCTGCCTGTTCTCCAGGAAACGAACACCGCTGGTGGATTATTGCATGGTTTGACTGGTGTATTTGATTAATTTTTTTCCTCGGACAATTTCGATCCCAGCCCCCTTGAATCATCAGCTTCTCCATTTCCAGCATGAAGGCGCTCCTGACACCCGGGACATCATGTGAAACCATGAAGGACAGGAGGCAATAAGAGGGAGAATGGCTGCAATCTGGAGGAAAGTTTTCCTTTCACTCTCGCTCCCGTGGCTTTCTGTGCTCTTATCCAGCCTGGAAGATAAAGGAAAAAATCAATACTGAAACACAGAGTTAGATAAAAGCAGTAGGTGGAGGGGAGAGGGGCAGCGGAGCTGAGTGTGAATTAAAGCGCTCTGGCCTCTCAAGCCTCAGTCCACAGAAGCTAACAGGCCTGTCGCGCTGCTGTCCGTCACTCTGCTCCGTGTTTGATCCCCCTTTGTTCAGTCCTGATTTCCTCGCTGCTCGGTTCCCCGTCTGCTTTGTGCTTCGGGATGAAGAACCTGCATTCCATTCAGCTCCAGCAGCTCTTGAGTGAAGCTGTTGGATGTTGTGAGCGAGTTTCCACATCAGCTGTGACAGTCTCAGCCAAGGATTGTGGCAATCACCTGTGTTTAGCCATAGATTTCCCTCTTTTCTTCTTCAGAACACTATCACTATGATTTATTTCAGAATAATCAGAGGAGCACATTAAAAAATACAACTTTAGTCCATCAAATCAATGTTTCAAAATGTCCTTAAAGAGCCACTCTGATGAAAATTGTGTTTTTATAATGATTTGGGGATTTTTTTCTGATGATGGAGGACAAATAAAAAGAAAATTAAGATTAAGATTGGATTTCTGAAGATTTCTTATTTCAAATTGCTGTGAATCTGGAACAGATGAAAAAATCCAGTTACAAAAAGGTTGTAGCGATGATGTAAAGCTAAAGTAAGCTCTCTGCTCCACTCCATTCTGATGCAACCATGTGCGTCTTTGTTTTCCTCCTCTGAGCTGGAATCTGGCTCAAAACTGTACAGGTGGATAGCTCCAATATTGCACGCCCCTTTATTGCACCAGAAAATGGGAGTGTAGACAAGTGGATGATGGGAAGTCAGGGCAGGCTTACTCCATGCCAGCAGTTCCGCCCACCACTTTTTAATGAACTCCTGCTGCTCTGCAGAAATTATGTCCTAAAAACGACACAGGTGTTTTGATTTAAGCTAAAAACAGCATAATTATGATTAAAAGACCGCTAGGAACGCTTTGACAAAATATCAAAAGATAATGGTAGTTGGACTTTAAAGAAACACTTTTAAAATTCCTTCTTTTTTTAATCAAAATTGTTCATAACCAATAAAAAAAGTAAACATTGAATCAAGATTTAATGTGGCATCAATTAGAATTCAGTCCATTTTGTTCCAAAATCATCTTGCTCTCCAACTAAAAACAACCAACTTAGTGGCCTTGTGGTAGAGTGTCCGCCCTGAGACTGGCCGAGTCACACCAAAGACTTAAAAACGGGACCTCAGCATTTCGGGGTTGGATTTGAAGTTTAAACTACCAAATGGTTCCCGAGCGCGGTTGTGTTGCAAGCTCACCGCTCTCCCAGGGGATGGTTCAAATGCAGAGAACAGATTTCACACACCTATGTGTGACGGATAATGGGACTTTAACATCCCAGTAGTCCGATTTTCATCTCAGAAAGAAGGAGAAATGAACAGAGCTGCATGCAAAGAAATACAGGTGGACTGAAGTCCTTTTCCTGCAGGTTCAGTACAGGAAAACTTTTGGATGATTTGAATCTCAGATGAAGGTATTTATTTGAATAAACATGCATCAGAGTCTCTCTGCTCATGTCTTTTCTGTCTGCTCTTCTGCTCACATCAGGAGTCATGTGACGCCCCGTTGTGTCCTCAGGTCATATTTCATTGTTTCGGGGCCAGCTGCTGTCATGTCATAATTAAAATCCAAACAGCCGTTATCGATCGTGTTATCCGGCGACTGCAGCGAGTCTGAATCTATCTCCACACAGAGATTTATAAACATTTCCAGAAAAAAAACGAAAAAAAGAAACTTCTGTGTGTTTCTGAGGTGCCTCAGTGTGAGTCCTACACCTGTTATGGCAAAGCCCCTTCCATGTGTTCTACTCAGTGTTCTAAAGTTTATCAGCATCTCGCCAGCTTCACATTTCCACACGTGTGTATATTTTTGCTAAAAAACTAAGATAATTTGCTTTTTTTTGGTCTGAAGCATAAAAACAAAGGCAAAAACAAACACAGATGTGTATAAATGCAGTCAGGGCATGACAAGGGTCAAAACCAGCATTGCGAGCATTCTGTTTACAGCAGTAGATGAGCATTGAGAGAAGAGGTCATCTAAAGCTCAAATTCTGAGCCTCTTTGAAACTGTTCTCACTTTTCTGAAGTGCTTTTTTTTCTGGTGAGGAATCGTCCCTCCTCCTGATCCCGTTTTCTGTCAAAATGTTAAATTCTGCTTCATCTTTCTGGATGGAATCAAGCTTTTGTGGATTGATGACACCACGAAACATTTCTGTGTGGTTGCTCAGGAAAAAAAACCCGAAATAATTCAAAGTTTGTTTTTGTTTAATGGGAGTAATTGAGTGGGTTGCAGGGTGGTGTAGTGGTTCAAATCCAGCACGGACTATTCTGTCTGAAGTTTACATGTTCTCCTCACTCGTGAGTTTTCACATCAGCTTCCAAAAACATGCTTCATGGGTTAATTTGCGTATCTAAATTTCCCCTAACTGATGATGTATGGATGTGATTGAGTTATGGACCAAAGCAGAAGATGTGACAATAAAAGTTGAAGACACTGAATAAACCCTCTGGTTTGACTTTGCTGTGATTTCATGACATCCTTTCACAGAACGGATTGTTGGTCCCTCCTTTAAAGCAGAGACTATTTAAGGATGCTTCAGGAGGGGTCCCAAATACCTGGTTGATTTTGTGAGACTGATCTAGTACAATCAACACCAAATGAAGGGTCCAGTTTCCAGGTGAGGTCTCTGCTGTTCATCAAAGTCTGCAGAGACTAGATAGGTCAGAGGAACTGACATTTCAAGGAGGTGTGTGTGTGGGGGGGTGGGGGGGGGGGGGGGGGGGGGGTGTCCTTATCTCTCCATAGCAGGAGAGCAGCAGACATGTCGACCAATCATGCTGTTGTGTTGTCTGCAGTTTCCAAGCTGCATCTTTTAACAAACCATAAATTATGGCACAAAGGGGCAACTGCTGTGGAGGAGTGTCTGTCACCTCTCAAGAGTCATGCGTTTGATGATTCTGTTTTAAACAAACTCAAAAAATCAGCAGAGACTCTACACTAAACTCCGTCTCCTCCTCCATCACCGCGGAGCTCTTCTCCAGCACGGAGATGTTGTGCAGTCTCTCACACCCCGCATAGGTCGTGACAAATGAGGCTCGAGCTCCATCGCCTTCTGCGGCGTCCTGAAGGCAGCCTATCGCAGTTGGTCAGAGCGCGTCTAATGACAGGCCGGAGGCGGAGGCAGCGAGAGGAGATGCCGGCTGAGCGCCGACCTCTTTACGCACAGGTTGGCTCTACGCACGGATTTGGAGACTCTCTGCTCAGTCGTTCACGAGCTCATCCGGGAGACCGGAGAAGAACCCGTCAGAGGTGGGCCCTGGAGGCCCCGGAGACCCCCTCGACACGCGCGCGGCGCTCCGGAGTACTCCGGAACGAAAGTCCGCGGGCCTGCTCGGATTCTCTGCGCGCACGGAAACTTATTATTATTAAGCACCATCCCTCCTTCAATTTCTTCAGCCAATCACCGATCAAAGTAGCAGCTGAGCTGCGCGGGTTTTTATGCCCCCCTCCATCATAATTAGCCTGACATGCGCAATCTGCACGCGAGCGTCAACAACCACAGAGCGCTTATTTCACCGAGCCCGCGCGCCTGAAGGCCCAGTCACAGCTCGTAGATGCGCCGGCGGAGGGAGCAGCGAGTCCCGCACACGGATCATCATGTCCCGCCGCAAGCAGGCCAACCCGCAGCCGCTCCGGTCCGACGAGGACCCGCCGGGAAGCGGCGTCCGCAGCGCGCACGGTACGTAACGGAAAAGTTTCAGAAGTTTTGAGTGCATTTCAGGTTGAAGTTTTAGTGACATTTCTTCTAGTTATTAAAGAAGATTTTATATTTTATTGGTATCATAAAAATCATACTTACAAAAAACTTTTTACTTTCACGTTTCATTAATTTTGGAAGATGATGCCTAAAGGCACAAACATAGATTCAGAAAAAAATACAATTTATTTGTTTATTTATTTACCTGTTTTTGTTCATTTTGTCCAAAAGCTTAAAACAGAATAAAAATCTGACGGAAACAGCGTTAAAGTAAAAAAAAAAAAAAAAAATCGGAATATTAAATTGATTTTAATTTTTTTCTGACAAAAATTCTGTGTTTTACACTATTTCGGATGCTGCCCCCCTCCCTCCCTCCCACTCAACCGTCCCATAACCTTGAGTGAATAGTTTTCAGATTCTGTACTAATTTCTATACCTTTCCTTCAAAATGTGCAGAACTTGAACCTTGAAAGTATGAAAAAAGTATAAAATAATGTCTTATTGTCACATTTTTAAATTGTTGTTTTATGAGGTACATTTTCTTCATTTTACTTGCAAGTTTTTGTTCAAGGATTAAGGTACATTTTTACCAAGTTTTCATCTTTGAGTTGTGTGGAAACCTTCTGGGTTCTTGTTTGAGGGGCCCCCTGACTTAATCTTCAAGGAAGGTGCTGCTATCCGGATCAAAACACGGTTAGCTTGACCTCTGGAGGCTGGAGGCCGCCCGGAGTCTGGCTGCAGGACTTTTTACTCCTCGCCGAACCTCAGAGGGGACGGATGCAAACTTGTGTGTGTCCCATCAGCGTTCAGTGAACCAGGATGAGGGCTTAAATAACCCTGTTTTGTTTGGAAGTCTACTGGAAGCCTTTAAATCATATCTGATGGCTTCTTTGTTTTTCCTGGAGGAAAGGAGGAAGAATCTGGAGTAGAAACACAGAGTGTTTTCTCTCCAGTGTTTGCTGAATCGCACGGGTGATCCTGAGACCCCCCTGGCTTTCAGATGGACGATGCAGCTCCCAAAGTATCAGGAAATTAGTACATCAGAGGGAAACTCTTTTCTGTGATTTACAAGAACAAAGCTGCAACTTGCCACCTATTTTACACTCACACAACAAAATAAAACAAAATCTGCACAAATGTAGTTTAAAAAAAGTCATAAGAAGGGTCAGAAAGTCCCTTTACAGAACATTCTGCAAAATCTAACAATTATATTTGTTTATTTTCTCCTCAAAGTTTTAAATAATCTTGATTAAAATACTCAGCTTCACTGTGATGCAATGATTAGGTTTTCTTTACCCAGAAATATATATAATTTTGTTCAATAATAAGGAACCAGATCTGCCAAAACAATAGAAAAATTTGCTATTTTTAATAGCAAGTCTTTTTATATTGAAATCTGTTTTTCTTTCATAAAGTTCATCTGGGTCGGCTGGACTTTTGAAGGCGTTCCACCTGTTCTCCGACAGGTTTTCTCCATTCTGAAATAAAAGCTGGTTCATATCCTTTAGGAAGAAGATATGACCCCTCACTTTTATAAAGTCCTTTAAGTCGATTTGAACAGAAATTCGTGATTTTTAAGTTTTTCTTTAACAGCCCAAAGAAAGGAACCACCCAGACTGCAGCACATCTGGAGGTCTGAACATCGGATGACTCCTCAGCTCTTACTGACAGATGCAAAATAATACGTATTTATTGCTGCTTCATGACAGAAGGAAGGATCAGGGTTTTCCGGAGGAATCCTTTCCTTCCAATCACCGGAGTGCGGTTGATGGTAAGAGGTGGAGACGAGCCAAATGATATAAATGCACAGAAGATCAATGCTCATGCCTGCACTTTCATCATTTGTCCCAACTGAGATGTTGACTATTGTCACTGAGCTTTACTGATTTTTTTCTGAAGGTGGGGAGATTTGGGGAAGACTAAGGGTTGCTTCTGAATAATGGATGAGAAAATTCTTCTCTTTATTTATTTATTTTTTTAAATCTCCCTTCAAAATCTCAAAAATAAGCAGATTTGAAGTTTTGAAAAACTTTTTTTTGACTTCCCTTCTAGTCAGACTGGAAGAAATGGGTTTAATGATTTAAAAATAGAAAATCCCTTTTTGTCTGGTTTTCTGAAAGTGCAGTTTGCGTGGCTGGGGAGGGGGCATCTACCTACAGAGCTGACCAGATTTCTACAGAGTTTTTTGTGTTTGGTAAGATTGGTTCTGATGGGTTTTTATCTCTGCAGGCACAGCGGACGACTCAGATTTTGAGACGCACTTTTGCCCTAAATGCTGCTCTCACTTCTCCACTTGGACCGATCTGAGCCAGCACCAGAACTTCTGCGAAGACCATCCCCACATGTCCATCCTCAAGGACAGGGCAGCTCCCGAGGAACCCCCAGTGGGGCCCTCCCCAGTTCCCAGCGTGGTTTCCAGTGACTCCTCTGCAGTGGAGTCCACCGGGTTCGAACTAGGGGAGACGATGGTGAATGAAAACGACAGTCTGGATAATTCAGAGGCAGGGAGGGAGTGGGAAGAAATGATGGAGCTTGATCCCTGCCCACAGGACAGCTACACCTCATCTTCCAGCCCCCAGCCCCCAGAATCAGCACCCTCCCCACAAAGTTCTGGTAACTATAGCATGCCTGGTACCAACGTAACACTGGAGATTCTCCACAGCACCCGAGTGGCCGTGGCTCAGTTTTCCCAGGGCCTCACCAACGGCGGTCTGGGGGGAAAAGCAGCGTCGGCCCCCCTCCCGTTGATCCTGCAGCAGTTGTTGGCCCTGCAGCAGCAGCAGGTGCAGCAGCTGCAGCTCATCCAGCACATCTGCACCCAGGTCGCCGTCATGAACTGGCAGCCAACGCAGGCGGCACTGAACCCCGCGTCCAGGTCTCTGCCCGCACCGCCGAGCCCCTTCCCTTCTCTGGCCATCATTCCTCCCTCCATTCTGCCTCTGTCCGGAACCATGCCGTCCTCCGTCAACGGCCAGGCTGCTGTGTCTTTGTCACAGGGTCTCCCTCCACAGACTCTGTGTGGACAGTCCTTCTTTTCAGAAAGTTGCACTTCCGAGAGTTCAGCCCCATCTTTGCTGCCTCAGCCTGCCTCCCCCAGCAGCAGCAGCACCCAAACGCCAACCTCCTGCAGTCCTCCGTCCCTGACCCAGAGCGGACTCCCCAGCTCATCGTCCAACCTGCCGTTTCTACCTCAGAGCCCCCCGAGCGCCACTTTTCCCAACCCCCTGTCCAGCATTGTAGCCACAGCCAGCGTCCTGGACCCTCTGGCTTCCTTGATGAAGCTCAGGAAAGGAAAGCTGCTGCTGGACGCGAAGCCCGGCCCAGAGGAGCCCTTCTTTAAGCATAAATGCGGGTTCTGTGCCAAAGTGTTTGGCAGCGACAGCGCCCTGCAGATCCACCTGCGCTCCCACACAGGCGAGCGGCCCTTCAAATGCAACATCTGCGGCAACCGCTTCTCCACTAAGGGCAACCTGAAGGTGCACTTTCAGAGGCATAAGGACAAGTACCCCCACGTGCAGATGAACCCTTTCCCTGTCCCTGAATATTTAGACAATGTGCCAACCAGTTCTGGGATTCCCTACGGCATGTCCGTTCCCCCAGAAAAGCCCGCCTCTTCATGGTTGGACAGCAAGCCGGTTGTTGCACCTCTTCCTGCCAGTGTGGATCTTCCTCTGTCTTCCACTACTGCCAGCACTGGGGGCTCTAGTGACCTTGTAAGTGCAACCCCACCTGTTATTTCTCCTTACCAGGCAGCACCTGGTGAATGTGTGACTGTGTATCCTAACCGTAGAGGCACTGAGGCTCCTTTCTCTCCTGTTTCAGAGTCTCACCGTGAGACAGGAGCCTCCCAAACACTGAAATCAGAGGGGGTACACCTGCCCCACACCTGCACCTCCACAGCAGGGGCCAGCCCCTTCACAGAGGCACCCCGCACTGTCACCACCCCCGAGCCCATCCCCTCAGCTTCCTCTGCCTCCTGCTCCCCTCCCACGACCTCCCCGGCTGCAGAGCCTCCAAACTGCATGCAGACCTCGGAGACCTCAAAGCTGCAGCAGCTGGTGGAGAACATTGACAAGAAGATCGCAGAGCCCAACCAGTGTACGCTGTGCCAGCGCGTGCTCAGCTGCCAGAGCGCGCTCAGGATGCACTACCGCACCCACACCGGCGAGAGGCCCTTCAGGTGCCGAGTGTGCGGCCGAGCATTTACCACCAGGGGGAACCTGAAGACCCACATCAGCGTTCACAGAGAAAACCCTCCGGCGCAGGTGCAGCACTCGTGCCCCATCTGCCAGCAGAAGTTCACCAACGCCGTGGTTCTTCAGCAGCACATCCGCGTGCACGTGGTGGGACACATTCCTGACCCCACCACAGGGGACAGGCCCCAGGAGGGGGGCGGACTGAGCTGCAGCAAGCTGACAGATGACAGCTTAATGGAGGATAACGGTGAAAAGGAGAAGTGCGCAGATGAGGGCGTGAAGCTCACAGGGGGGCTCAAAGAGAGCAGGTTGCTGAGCAGGGCTGCTGCTTTCTCAGAAGGAAAGGTGGAGAATAACAGCAAGATCAGCCCACATCTTCCTGACCTCCCACCCCCGGGGTCAGCCTCTTCCTTTCAGAGCGGCTCACCGGGCTTCACGGTGGCACAGGACGAGCCGGACCCCCAGCAGCTCTCTGTGAAGAGAGAGCGGCCAGAGTCTCCAGCGTCTGCCTCGGCAGCTGCTCAGGGTCCCAGAGGGGAGCCCAGCGTGAGGGAGGGGGCTCCATACTACGTGGCCTTCCAGCTGAGCCAGGACAGAGGTGAGGCTGTCCTCCTGGTGACGTTGGCTCTCATAACCTGCAGATAACCTGACCTTTCTGCTCCTGCTGCAGGTCAGAGCCCCCCTGGCTTCACATCTCGCTCCCTGACAGCTGAGCTGAACGGCATGATGGGAAGGCAAAAGCCTCCCTTCAACATCCACATCACTGCTGCCTACCCGGCACCCAGCGGCCCACCTGTGACCTCTGTGCTTGCCGCTGTGCCCCCACGCCGACTGGGCAAGCAGCATAACTGCAGCGCTTGTGGGAAGAACTTCTCCTCTGCCAGTGCCCTGCAGATCCACGAGCGCACGCACACCGGGGAGAAACCGTTCGTCTGCTCCGTCTGCGGGAGAGCCTTTACCACCAAAGGCAACCTGAAGGTGGGAGGAGGGCAGTACGTGATGGGGAAGACTGGAAACATAAAAAAAATGCTTGCCTCCTTAATGACCAGAATTTCCAGCTGCTGAATGAAGAAACTTGACTCTTAAAGTCCATTTCAGCAGAAAACCTGCTGTCCTGACGTGACAGTTTTAGAGCTTCTGTTCTCTTTCAAGAACAAAACTTCAAAATGTCCTGATTGTTCAACCGTTAGCAGTCCACGCTTGCAGGGAGGGGCCCGGTCGTGGTCTCACATGTCATTCATAGAAATAGTTTAATCCAAAAGCAGATTACAACTTGTTCTTCCTCAACAGCTCAGCTGAGACTCCAGCATAGAATTTATGTAATGATCTGAACGGTTCCGAGTGCGATCCAAGCGACTGCACATGAAACAGAGCTTTTGCGTAAATATAACAAGAGATTAGAGCATGTAAGGTCAGGTTGCTGTCTTGTGGGTTTTTGTGAAATTTGGAGAAGTTGCTGCAGCTCTGAGACCAGCAGAGTCCCCTTCTCATTCCCAAATTGTCTTTCCAGGTTCACATGGGAACCCACATGTGGAACAACGCTCCAGCCAGGAGAGGCCGGCGACTGTCTGTGGAAAACCCTATGGGCCTGCTGGGGGGGGATCCTTTGAAGTCCAGAGACATGTTCCAGAAGAACCTGGCAGCTGGAGCTGTGAGCGTGGAGCCGGGCCTCTGGAGCCGGTATGCGGCAGCCATCACCAACAGCCTGGCGGTGAAGAACAACGAGATCTCAGTGATTCAGACTGGAGGCGTGACTCCGCTGCTCCCTGACTGCGTCCGTTCCCGCCCTCACCAGGACTACCATGGACCTGGGAGGCAGCAGACATTTTTCCATGCTAGTTGAAGACACCAAACAGATTGGAATCAACTGACGGACGCCTCATTTTTTTTTATGCAAACGATCAGGACAGACTAACATTTGTGAACAGTGTTGTTCTTCATCATGTGGGAATGAGCTGTAGCTTATTTGTCATGCGTGCTGTTGTTTTTGTATCACCTGAAGAAGTTGAAGTCCACCCCCTTCCAACTGTGCTCAGCCGTTTAGAAGCAATCAGGCATCGAGCTCCTGTTCTCCTGCAGACGCCCACTGATCCCCAGCCTGTCCCACTGTGACCCTCTTACCTGTTCGGACTGCAAGGGGACCCAATAAAGAGCAGAACCCAACACTGTGTGTTCAGTGTCTCACACACAAAAACTTCCAACTCCAAATCAGAAAACACAAATGGAAACTGAAAACAACATTTCTTACTTGCAGGTTTTATGATCCTGAAGATGGAACTACTGCTCTTATCGCAGATCAAATCATAGAAATTCTAAGATGATTTGATTAAAGCTCTATTTCACAGCAAAGGTCATGTCAAGGTGCTTCACAAAAAGCAAAAAAAAAAAAACTTGATATATAAGAATTGAAATACTCCAATTAACCCCAGTTATTTTGTTAAAACCAGATTGTCTTAATTGTTTGTGAACAGCCTATGGAGGGACAAACAGATTATAGATCTAATGGGTTTCTGTGTATTTGCCGTATTGAACAAACAAAAGGTGACAATGGAGAGTAAAATTCTGTCTAAATCAGGCATGTCCAAAGTCTGGATCGTGGGCCAAATGCGGCCTGTGTTAAAATTTACTCCGGCCCTGCAATAAATTCAATAATATGCGGCCCCCAACACTTTCCAAAAACTGTACAATTTCTGGATTGTGATTGGCTAAATTAGGTCATAAACCATCTTAAACCTGTGGTGACACTTACTTGCTCATTTCTTAAATGTTGACTGTAAATAAAAAACTAAAGTTAACAGCGATGGCCGTCACTTTCAGGACAAGTGGAAATTGGAGTATTAGCGTCCGCCTAATATTCCAAGAGACAGGCTGTTTCAAAGGAGTTCACAATCGAGAGGCACTACAAGATGAGACATGCCAACTATATCAACTGTGAAAGAATGGTGCATCTTTATGAAATTCATAGTAATTTTGATAAAAATTTATTTAGCTGTTTTTCTCTTCTGCACGAAGACATTCAAAGTATCCTATTCCAGAGAAATTTCCATTTAATAGTTCATTGGTATTTAAAGTTATAGGGGGTTCATAAAACGCAAGCAGAAAGGTTGGCCTTCACAAACATTCCCCTTACTAAATCTTCCCCTCTTCATAATCTAAATGAAAGATTAGGAGAACCGCCAACAGAACCAGACCATGTGAACCAGACCCAGAAGAGGACAGGAACGGGATAAACATGGAGAACACTGGGACATCTACAGTGGGACTAACAGGCATGTTAGTAATTGCATCATTGAGAGAAGATGAAGAAGAGGAACAAACACAAGATCCCTGGAAGATTTGTTATGAGAAAAGAGTTAAGTTGCTGTGAAGATCAAGGCCTGCGTACCTTTGCTTAGATTTCTGCGCCTGAAACTCAGCTCTGACTAACAGATGAAGGGGGATGAATAGCTGGATATATGGACTGATAATTACAACTTTTCTGGACTTTAAGGAAACACCCCCTCAAGTGCTACAATTTATTTTTTTAATCTTTTTGTACAAAACTTGGTGTACAAACAAACAAAATGAAAAATCTACACTAAACTCTATATTATTATTGTTGGAATAAAAAACAAAAACAAAAAAAAACTCTGGTTCTTTGTAAAAGATGTGCTTGCTTTTAAGCTTCACTATGCTCTTGAAGAACTTGATTTAGAACCATGAACCTTACAATTAATTAGAAAACTAATAATCCCTTTCATAGAACTTGAAAAGATGTTATTTAATAGGTAGATGTAGGTATAATTTTGACATTTTTTTAGTTTAACATGTAGTTTTGTATGAATTGTAGACAAATGTGAGCTTTTCTTTAGACTTAAAGGTAAATCAGAAAACATGAATGGCACTTGAACTTCATTTGCAATAGAGAGAGTCAAAATTCCGATTACCCCGAACGCAACAGAAAGCTTCAGAGGTTTAACGTGACGTCACGACGCGACCTTGTTCAGCCAAGATGGCTGACAGCATTCCGTTAAATCCGATGCGGAAGAATTCGAGGAGGCTGCCGTACTACTACTCCGCCGGATTGCCGAGGTATGAGCGGGCCAACGGGAGCTCCGGGCCGCGGGCGTACTGAGGAACAGCCGAGGGTCACAACTCGGCTGTTTCCCGGGCTCCCGGAGAAAATTGTAGCGGTTAGCTTGCGCTGCTACCTGACAGCTTCACGGTCAGTCCCCCTCGACTGAGAGCATAAACTCTCAGACATGTAAAATAACCTCCGCCTTTTAGAGTTCAACCAAACATGACCTCCAGCCCTCGCTTTGCTGGGAACAGCGACTTTCAAACGTTTGTCCTCCGGTGTCAGCCGCTCAGCTTCCGCTATCGTTTGTATTTGGTCACGTGATGTTTCAGGCGCTTGATCACATGTTAATGAGACCACAAGGTGTACATTTGGCTCCGATCCGGTCTAAAACCAGTTGTCTATCTGGTCTTAACACACTCCCAACCATTCCGAGCCCTGCCTGTAACTCAATTTGTACCCATCTAATTCAATTTTAAACGTAATGCAAACCATTGAATCCCAGTTTAATCCTAGTCCGACTCTGAACCCATCAAAACTACGTTTAATCTTAGTCTGAACTCATTAAAGCCTGGTTTAATATCAATTTAAACTCAGTCTGAACCCATTGAATCTGAACTTTATCTTGGTCTAAATCCTCTGAAACCTGGTTCAATCAGTCTGAACACATCAAGTCCTGGTTTAATCTCAGTTTGAACCCATTGAAACCCAATTTTATTTCTTTTCTATGAACCCATATAATCCCAGTCACAACCCAGTCCCAACCTAATTTATCCCAATTCAAACCTGGTCTGAACCTGTCTTAATTCGGTCAGAACCCATTTAAACCCCTTTTAATTCAGTCTAACCCAGTTTGGAAACTTAGTCTGAACCCTGTCTGAACCCACCTAAACCTATTCTGAACATGTCTAAACCTAGTCTTTTAACCGGTCTGCTCTGGTCACTCATCAGCGTGTTCACTTTTCAGACTGGACCAGGAAAAGCTCAGAAAGCTTCAGGCTGAGGGATGGACAAAACCAGGTACCAGAAGTCCACCTGTCAGCTGTGCTGGAAGACCACACACCTGTCAACACTGATGAGGAGTGAAATTGTGACAGAAAAGTGTCTATTGTTTGCTATGACATGTGAATTATCTGTGTTATCCAGTGCAACCGTACCCTTTGAAAATGTGAACTCTTAAGCTTTTTGGTAAAGCACTGAGCAGTTTCTGCATAGTTCCACAGAGTCCGTCATGATGGACCCGGGCCACATAGTGGTGCTTTTGTCTGAAGAACTCCTGTATTTAGCCTGAACAGATCTAAATGTGTCTCCTTTACATTTAATTGTGCTTATTATTTAATTGCTGAACGTTTTGAAACAGAACCATCAGTTCCTCATTTCTTATGTCAGTTAGATTAGCTAAAATCAGGTTGCTGCTGGAGTTTTAGACAGAAGCCAGGCTAGAATCTTTTTCAGAGCTGGTTGAAGATGTGGAGCAGAAATCACCTCCACATCCTCATGCTGTTGGTGCAAACATGAAGCTTGATGGATGAAGGGTGTGAAGGTTGTGAGGGTTTTTCACAGGCTCCACGAAGATCCTGTTAGAAGACCGTTAGCTTCTGACAGATCTGCTTATGAAGAGCAGAGGAACTGAAGCAGAAACTGCTTTGATGGTGTCCTGAAGTTCTTCCTCCCACCCTGTCCCCTGTCTCTGTTTGAGCTTTTCCTCTGGTCTTTTCCGGTGATCTGGTGTGACCTGTTCAAAAGTTGCAGCATTTCTGAGCCCTGATCTGTAGAACTTGGCTGAAGCAGTTCCATCTTCTCCTCCTGTCTTCCAGATTTTCTGTAGAAGATGATTCATCCAACCTGGATGAGATGCCGCTGATGATGTCGGAGGAAGGCTTTGAGAACGAAGAAAGCGACTACCAGACGCTGCCGCGGGCCCGACTGAATCAGAGGCGACGGGGCCTGGGCTGGCTCCTGCTAGGGGGCTGGAAGCTGCTCTGTGGCAGGTATGTGAATGCTTCTCCTTTCCCTCTCCTGAGGGGGGGGTGGGGTTGGTGTTTGATCATGCATTGATTCCATACACGTTATAATGTCAGTGAGTTTGCTTTTTGACGATCGGTGTGGATTTCAAACGCACTGGCAGTTGTGCATGACGTGCAAACAGGGGATGAGGGCGTGTGTTTGGTTGAGTTCCTCGCTGCGCACCATCAGTCCAAAAAGACTTTCAGGTCAAACGGGACGGAGTTGTGGGCCCGGATCCGTCTGACAGGTTCTGTCCTCTAAAGACGCTCGTCTGTTTGTTTACAGCAGAACAGCAGAGCTGAACATTTATGAACAAATGTTTGTCCTGTGTGTGATGCCATCGACGCACACTCATGTATGAGCTGGGGGTGGGTGGCTGCAGCCGCATATTGATCCCCCCTCAACCCCCACTAATGAACAAATCGGATTTTTCACAGCTGACCAGTTTGATGCTTTTCAGTAATTTTCTGTGTGCATAGTGTGGGATTATAAAACACAAATAATTCAAAGCGAATAAGCTGCCGCTGTTCAAACGGCATATTATTTGAAAAGCATTCATTTGCTCAAATAAAGGCTCTTATGAATCTGGACTGAGTGCGCCCAGAGCCTGAGGGCGCCGCAGCCAATGCAAACCCACAGTTGGTGTTTGGTTTTACATTTTGCCAGCTTGCTTAAAAGGTGGAAAGGCCAAGTCGCCCAGCATGACGGTGTACACTGCCGCTGTGGGCCCCCTCAGGTGCCAGCTGCGGCACGCTCACACCAGACCGCTCTTATTGAAACGGAGCACGCTCTGTTTGCTTTTGATGGCAGATAATGGAGATAAGCCCCCCCCTGCCACCTGTTTGCGAGCACATGCAAAGTCACCCGGCTGGAAGGTGGATGTCAGAGTCCATCTGTCCTCTGAAAATCCTGCTGTACCATTAACACATAGTTTCAGATGATGGTGCTCAAACGACGACGGAGAAACCCCCCACCTTTCAAGACCTGCTGCTGAGTTGGATCTGTACTTCTGAGACCCCTGAAGATTGCAAACATCACCAAACTTTACCTTTCACGTCATTGACCAATATAGGAGCCCTTTGGACAGCAAAGATCGGTCAAGCCAGAAGTTTTACTGTACTTTTGTACCATATTTTTCCATCAGTCTTTTTCAGTTCAGCATTTTGATGGTAAATTCCACCTGAGCTTCAGGCTGGAATCTGAAATCACCCCAGAAGATCAGCACAAAGCTTCTCTGTCTCCTTTCACAGCTGCTGCGACTGTCTGGTTCGTCTGTGTCGGAGGAAGAAGGAGCTGAAGGCCCGCACCGTTTGGCTTGGCTGCCCAGAGAAATGTGAAGAGAAGTATTCCAAGAACATAATCAAAAACCAGAAGTATAACATCATCACCTTTGTGCCTGAGGTGAGCTGCACCTTTTCAGAAGTCAAGCGTCTAATCTCTTGCTAGAGCCTCTAATTGTCCTTTAGCTGCACATCATCAACCCCCCACCACCGTGCTTTGTGGGTATTTGCTGGAGGCTGGCTGAAACCCACCATTAAGTTAGTTTCATAACTCACCTGTTGATGGTCTGAAAGCATCACAGGTTTATAAAACGTTCAAACCAAATGACTTCATTAAACTAATTAAAAATATGAAGGTTAGCCAGTTTCTGGAGATTAAAAAAAGTTTATTTTCACAAAAGAACCAGATGAGAAAGGAGAAGTTGGTTTTGGTGAAGCTGGACTCATGCAGGTTAGTGCAGATCCATCAGAGGAGCTTATTAAAGCGTGGACAACTGCGTGATTAAGAAGACTGCCTTTGGCTCGTGCCATTAAATGTCAACTGCCTGTTGGAAACGTAGATGTTCTCACCAAAAGCCTCCATTTCTTTCTGTCCTTCTTGAATTATTAAATGCACTCAAATTGAGTCTAGCTGGATTAATTTCCCAGAAAGGTCAGAGGGTTCATTAGCTCCAGAGCGTCACACATTGATCCCAGCACCTGCTATTGCAAGTGACAGGACGCCACGCTCCCATTATTGCCGGCATCACTCACAGCATGACCTTAGAAGACCCAAGACCATCTTCAAACGGGACTGGAGCTTCTAGTTCTGCAGGGTTCTGCTTGTCCTCCAGCTCTCCTTCATGTTCCTTCCATCTTTTTGTCTGTTCAGGTTCTCTATCAACAGTTCAAGTTCTTCCTTAACCTCTACTTCCTGGTGGTGGCTTGCTCCCAGTTTGTACCGTCGCTGAAAATTGGATATTTGTACACATACTGGGCCCCTCTGGTAAATAAGTTCCCCTCCAGCATTCACTCTAAAAAATGATAATGGCGAGCATGAAGATGAAGTAAAATCTTGGTTCTGGCACCTAGGGGTTTGTGCTGGCTGTTACCATGGTGAGGGAGGCGGTGGACGAAGTGCGGCGCTGTCGCCGGGACAAAGACATGAACTCTCAGCTGTACAGCAAGCTGACCGTAAGAGGTCAGAGATCTTTGGTGTTGTTTCATAGGATGTAAAGAGGATTTCTTGCCGTTTTTCTGCTTTTTATCAAATGTGGGTTTAGTCTTTACCTCACAAACTCAGAAGCTACTCAAGTTTGTGAGGAGAGCTGAAGCATCTTTGAGAAAGATTAACGTGTTCTCTACTATTTAAATATATTTGAACTGGTGCTCATATCGGATTTCACCTCCCTCCAGGTAAAATTCAAGTGAAGAGTTCAGACATACAAGTTGGAGACCTGATTATTGTTGAAAAGGTAAGTTTTTATGTTATTTTAAATTAATTTCAGTCGTTTTTAGTTAATGAAGCAGCCAACAAATCTTTGTTGAAATGTAGTTTTCTCCATCTGTTTGTTAATGGGATTGTCTCTGATGGAAGAATTGGGGCGCGGATTCAGATCTCGTCACTGATTGTTGTCACTTCTGTTCTCTCGTTAGAGTTCAACACCTTTTAGAAAATATCTTTTTACGGGCGTTTTATGTAAAAACATCTTAATGTGAGAGTGTGCAACGAAAACCTTGAAGAGATTCCTGCGTCTTCCTCTAGTGTGGTTCATTTACAGTTTTTGAAATAGGACACTATTTATGTTTAACAAAACGAACAACAGAAGTTTTAAAACTTTCTCCAGATTTTAGGCCAGAAAGCAGTTTTTTTTTCTTAAACTTTTTGATTTTCCTTTAGCTAATATAGGCTCCACCATTTAGGTTACTTTTTACAATAACTCTGCATTATTTATTGCCATATTCAACTTTTTCAAATAAAACAGAAGAAGTCTGTAGTTAAAGTTTTACTATCTAAACTTACATCTGTGCTCCATCATTTTTATGCGTAAATATGGATTTGGGAGTTTTCTTTTTACTCTCTCAGCTTCATTCTTTGAAATTGTGATTAGAACGCAGTTGAGAAAATGTGATCTGTCATATCTGGTGATCTGCTCTCCTAAAAAAGGCTTTCATTGTTGTGTTATTCCTGTTTTTGTAGAACCAGAGGATTCCTGCAGACATGGTTTTCCTGAGAACGACGGAGAAGACAGGTGAGTATCTGGATTATGTGGGCGGGGCTGACATGCCTCAATGTCACAACAGGAAGTGAGCTGGTGCGGGAGGAGATCATGTTTCCCCCCATCAGCGGGTTTTCTCCAGATCGATGCCCTCCTGCTCAAACATGATCACATGATCACACAGAGTTTGACTTTTTGTCTGAGGGGCTCTGAAACTTTTGCCGGATGTGGTCTTTAACTGTCAGGCAGATCCTGATGGAGCTGATGATCTTCTGTTTCTCCAGGTGCTTGCTTCATTCGGACAGATCAGCTGGACGGGGAAACCGACTGGAAGCTGAAAGTGGCTGTCGGCTGCACGCAGCGCCTGCCGGCAGTGGGGGTACGGCAATCCGACTCGCACACCTCATCACTTAAACGAAGCGCTTGACATTCAGTGCAGTAATTCATCCTGAACAATCAGAGCATGGGATTTGATAACATAGCATACATTTTGAGTGGAAGGGGGGTACAGAGCATCTGGTTCATTACTTTTGTAACTAAGAGTAATCGTTACTTTGGCGATGCTGGCGATCTAGGAGGGAGAACCTGAACTCTGTCCGTTTTTCCTGCTCAGGACCTGTTCTCCATCAAAGCTTTTGTCTTCGCCCAGAAGCCTCAGCTGGACATCCACAGCTTTGAGGGGAACTTCACGCGGGTACGCTGTCTTATCTCCTGCTCTTTCTGGTGGTGGTGGGGAGACACGCGTGTGTCACACAGTTTTGTAATGACAGTCAGAGTTTGTGTGTGGTTCTACTTCGTTCCTCTAATGTCACAGACAGGTTCCCCATCCTGCTGCTGCTTTTCTATCTCCCCCCCAACGTCTTTATTAACAGCAGATTAGTGCAGCCCCCGCAGGGAGGGAAGCTCCAGTACAAAGGGGGGCTTTGTGGTCCGTCTTCACTCTTGGCCACACACCAGGCGAGCATTTCCTGTGCTGATTCACTGCGCACAGCCTCCTTTAGCAGGAGAAGTAACCGTGTTCCCACAGATCTGCAGCAGCAGGCTCCCCTATTTATTAAATGGGGGGATCGTGGTCAGACTCGGTTTGATGCCAACGCTGGAGCAGTTTAACCTTTCATTTATATCATCTCAGGCAACCTGGCAACAAACTGGACACTGCCCCCTCAGTCTAGAAGAAGATTTTTGTACAATCTCTGGACAATCATAAAGTCTGTTAACTGTTTTATACCAATGTGATCAATATTTATTACTAAAATATATTTTGAAAATGTGCAGAACAAAACAGTTCAAAATGTTGCTCAAACAGGTTTAGGTTTGGAGATTATGCTACAAATATCGATATGGAAATCAAGAAAATAAATCAAATTTAAATAACATAACCATATATTTATAAAAAACAAAACTCTTTTATTGTGAACTAAAAGCTTGTCTGTCTAGAAACCAGAAAAAAATGTTTTTTTTTCTGTTTGCGTACAACAGCTTCATTTTTAGATTATTAAATATTTAAGTAAGTTATTAAAAAAGTAAAAACACTGTTAACATTTGAAGGTGTGTACATTAACACTAGTTTAATTAAATTGCTATTATTACATTTAGATAACATGCTACAAATGTCATCTAATAGTTTCTGAAATATTGTAAAGTCTAACTTTTTTTTTTTTTGTTATGTGATGTGTTCATAGCCTAAGTTTTCTGTATTTTTTTTCTCTGACCTGCAGACATATCACAGGATGAAGATGTTTTTTGTTAGAGTTTAGACGTTTTTGTTCCTCTTTTACCAAAATGAAAAAAGAAAAAAAAGCAGAAGAAGCTGCTTCCTGTAGCTAACGTGCTGAGATGAAGCTGAGATTTATTCTGAATGTTCTGGTCTGTGATCCTGCAGGAGGACTCGGACCCTCAGATCCACGAGAGCCTCAGCATCGAGAACACCCTGTGGGCCAGCACGGTTGTGGCGTCTGGTGAGAGGATAAGTTCTTTCTTTTTAGCTGGAACTTCACCAGTGTTGTTCATCACCAGCTCACTCCCGATAATGGATTTGTGTTGATAATTGTCATGTATCGCTGCTTTAGCTCATGCTAATCCTGAGCTGCTCGCTGCATTCATTACTGCTCAGTGATTCCAGAGTCAGATCTGAGGAGGAAGCTTCATCCTCCTCTTCCTTCCGTGCTGCCTGTTTGAGAGTTTGTTTATTTCTCTTTAGGTGCCTTTGGCCTCCATTAGGATCATTTGACATTAATGACTCATCTTCTCCTCTGTAATCAGGCGTCTGTAATGAACTGGAGAGTAAAGGCGACGAAGAATCGATCGGTGCTTGTGAGCTTCTAGAGGAGCTCAGGTGTCAGAGCTGCAGCAGCTCGGCCTCGCTGCAGCCTTACCCTTCTTTGTGTCTGGCAGGAACGGTGATCGGGGTGGTGATCTACACGGGGAAGGAGACCCGCAGCGTCCTCAACACCTCCCACGCCAAGAACAAGGTGAGCCTCCTCCCCTGCAAGAGAGTAATTAGGATCTCTTACAAACAGATGCACTCAGAGCAGATCCACACTAAGACCTCGACAGATGAAAGAAATTCAGTGTTTGAAGGAGACCGTTTTTATGTGTGCTGGGGGTGGGTGGGCATCAAAGCCATAGAACAGCAACAAGCCTGCTGTCAGGGGTATCGCCCCCCCATCCCCACCTCCAACCTGTGACTCTGCATCATTCTGAAGAACTGAACGTTGTTTGCTTAACATCACTGGCTTCTCATACTCTTGACTTCTCCAGTTTCCTGAGTTTGACCACCCCCCCATCTGGTTGAGTCTGGGCTGAATAAATATTCATGTGGGGGCTCCGGCTCTTGGTCAGGTTTCTCACGTGTCGGGGCCGTAGCGGCTCATCCAGCCGTCCCTTTGACTTTTTTTTTTACATTAATGGCGTGCAGAATAATGGAGTAAAAAAATGCACTTTTATTCACTGATAGCATCTTTTTCTTGAGGTAATTGAGTCACCCCCACCCCCACCTCTTCTGACTGAATAAATAATGACTTCATCTGATCCCCAGTAAGGCCTGGAAAATGTGGAGCGGCTATTGTCTGGGTGGGTAGGGGGTGTCTCCTCTTTTTTCATGCGTGCTCCGTCTTCTCCGTCTTAATTTTTCTTCATTTTAATCTGCCAAACCCACCATTTTTCTCAATTGCTCAACCATGAAGCGTGCAGCGGTGTTTGCAGTGGGACATGACCCCCCTACCCCTCAGCTTTCTTTTTCTGCTGCTGGGAGTTTAACAGAGATGGATAAATCAGTCTCAGTCTTCAGGGAAGTGGTGGTGATGGGGGTTCAGCCAGTGAAGGAATTTTTTTCTGCTCTTTATTTATGTCTGCCCCCT
>BSAI01000106.1:10674518-10707041 GCA_036245035.1 Adrianichthys oophorus
CCCCCTTCCTTATTATTAGAGCAGCTCCTTTCTTTAGGGAGGGGGCATGTTTTGTAAGCGTGGTGCATCACATGAAAGCCTCTGTGTTGGAGGGGCTTCTTTATCTGACATCTTTTTTTTCCCACATGCTCTAATGGCAGACTGAAGCACTTGAAACTGAAAAGACAAATCTGACACGCACACACCCGTTTGGCTCGTGAGTCATCTCAGTTTTTTGACTTCCTGCATGGATGAGTGGTAATGCTGTACTTCATGTGATGAAGAGGAGATACTCTGACAGCAGACTCCAATCTACCACATACTTCAAAAAACGTAATGAATGTTTTACAGACAGAACACTGCCATATCTGCGTCTGCTTGAGTCCCTTTGTTTGTGTTATGTGCCACCATGAGGAAAGTTGAGTTACTGGTGTGGAAGTGCTTCCTCTGAACGTCAACAGTGTCTATTTACTGCAGAGGAGCGTTCCTCTGACAAATGTGTCAGAAAACTTTGGTCCAGAAGATCCTACAGGGTTTGGTGGCAGTTGCTGCAGGACGGACAGGGAAGCGGAGTAAAGATGTTTTTCCCCCTAAGTACTGCTGTTTTTTTATCTGTCATGTTGTGTTGCTGCTTCTGCCCATCAATATTGTTCTTAAAGCGGTGTGTCTGCTTTATGAGTTGCCATGACAACAGGATGTGATGTTGTGACACACGTTGGAGATGTTTTTCCTTTAGGAATCTCAGGTCAGGTGTGAGCAGGGTGATGCTGGAAGGAGAAGATGCTTCTCTGACCTTTGACCTCTTGTCCATGCAGGTTGGCCTTTTGGACCTAGAGCTGAACCGTCTCACCAAAGCCCTTTTCCTGGCCCAGGTGGTTCTCTCCGTCGTCATGGTTGCGCTGCAGGGATTTGTGGGTCCATGGTTCCGAAACCTTTTCCGATTTGTGGTGCTGTTCTCCTACATTATCCCCATCAGGTACTGTGTGGGTCTGGAAGACCCAACTGTGTGTTCTGGTCACACTCCTGCAGAAGAGACCCAGATCCAGTTCCTCTCCTTCCCCTCATAATATGAGCACTGTCTGCTGTCTTGAGTAGTTTGCGAGTCAACTTGGACATGGGGAAGTCTGCGTACGGCTGGATGATCATGAAAGACGAGAGCATCCCTGGTACCGTTGTCAGAACCAGCACCATCCCAGAGGAATTGGGTCGACTGGTCTATCTGTTGACAGACAAAACCGGTACGCGGATACAACACAGTTCGACAGTTTTTGTTAGATCACTTCAAACACCATAACATTTGATCAGCTGGTGTGACGCATGTCCTAAGATCAGACGTGGAGCAATGTTTTGGAGCTTCTGCAGAGCTTTGGTGGAGCCTGTAATATCTCACCTGTTCTTACCTGCAGGAACTCTGACACAAAACGAGATGGTGTTCAAGCGGCTGCACTTGGGAACGGTGTCATACGGGGCCGACACCATGGATGAGATCCAGAGCCACATCGTGCAGTCATACGGACCGGTGAGTGCACAGGTGAGCTTGAGCTTTGAAGAACCAGTCCGATAATCTTTTGAACTATTATAAAAGCATTCCCAGTGGTCTTTTAATGATCATTATGCTGTTTTTAGCCTAAATCAAATCGTTTTCTTGGGCATAGTTTCTTCAGAGTGACAGTAGTTCATTAGAAATTTGCCTCTGAGTTGTTGGCGGGACCGTCGTCGCAGAGCAACCCCACTCCCCTTTCTTCTCTGTTGCTGGGAGTCTAGAGCAGGGAGCTTGTGGCCCAACAGTATGTTTTCTTTCACTCCTGATTCATAACGATTTGTATAAAAAAATACTCAATAGTGCCGTTTTGTGCTCAATTTTCTTCCTATATGTCCTCCATCATCAGAAAAATGCCACAAAAACATGTTCAAAATACCAAAAGCACCATTTTCATTGGAGTGGGTCCTAAAACTCATAGAAACTAGTTTATTTCCAGTTTCTGTGAGCAGTTCAAGGCTCCAGAAAAGTAAAGTGTCAAAAGTTGATTTACACTTTTGTCCTTGTGAGCAGATGCACTAAATTACAAAAACAATACAATATTTCTCCCCTCCCTCTCCTTTTCTTTTAAACCTTTTTTATATTAATCTAAAGACTTCCAGGAAAGAAGCCCAAACTGCTCATTCATCATGCAGGGTTCCTCAGAGACGACTCCTCCTCCTCCTCCTTCTCTGAGCTGCAGTCTGACAGAATGACATTGTTTGCTGTTGGCCCGCTCCAAAACAGCTGCTCGGACCGGGACCATCTGTCTCGCGTCCTCCTGTCACATCTCAGCTAATGAAACACAGCAGAGTGGTCACTGTGATGTGCACGAGCTTCCCTAGCTCCGCAGAAAACACGACCAGAACAGGCCGTCACACCGAAGTACAGCTTTCAATCCACATATTGAATTGGTTTTGACTGGTAGGAGGTCAACACTTTAGGGGAGTGCACCGCTCCGGTTTGCATGCTGCCAGTCTGATAAGTGCTGGTGAAAACTGAAGCAAGTCATGGTTCTTGAGGTTCAGTTTTCAGAAGGTCATATTCTTCATGATCTCCATACTCTGACCCCCACACGCTTGTTGCAGCCCCAGGTGAGCCTTCAGATGAGCTCTTCTGTAGCAAGCGGCACTACGCCGTCAGGGAAGACCCAGACGGCTGGTCCCAGAGTCCGTAAGAGCGTCAGCAGCCGGATCCACGAAGCTGTGAAGGCCATCGCCTTGTGCCACAACGTCACTCCTGTGTACGAGTTGCACGTGAACGGAGAGACGGAGTCTGCAGAGGCCGACCAGGACTTCAATGACGACAACCGCACCTACCAGGCCTCCAGTCCAGATGAGGTAAAGCAGACATGACAAGGTTTTTGACAGGAAAACAGCAGAAATGTTCAATCTGTTGTAAAATGGCTTTTTTTGTCCTTATTGAACATTTTGGTCCAAATCTGAGTTAATTTATAAAATTATAAAATAAGATGTTTATTGGTTCAAACACTGTAACACTTTTATTTTTCTCACTGTTGTTGTGAATTAATGATTGTTTTCATCTTTGTCAAAAATGATTTGAATATTGAAATAAAAATGAAGTGGGCAAAGCTTTTTGCTGCGGGGAAGCTGCTCCCACTTGTCTCCCATAACTCCGCCTCTGGTGTGGAGTTGCTGCTTGCTTCTAAACCTGGTATACTCTAATATGTAGACAGTGATTCAAGATCTGAATTCTTGAAATACTGGCATCCATCTTGTTTTTTTTTTAATTTGTTGGACACCTAAGTATAATCTTTTAAATCTTTAAATCACTTTCTCACAAAAAGTTGACTTTTTGATTGGTGGTGCGACCCGTTGTCATGGTAACGCAACAAAGCATTGCAGACCTCAACTGCTGCGGCAAAGCAAAGTTTTTTTTTAATATATATTTATAAATATAACTTTGCCATGTGACTGGAACTACTTTTTTAGGTGCACATCAACACCCAGCAGCCAATCAGATTTGAGTATTCACCCAGCCCATTTAAAGTTCAAACAGTGTTTGTTTCTTATGGCTGTTTATCAGCATCTTTGTTTTCTTGGAGTAATACTTCAGACATAAAGTCTTTACAGTTCTGCTTCTCTTACTGTTGATGTGTTTTGTGCACACAAATTACATTTCTGGGAAATCTCAGTTAACACTTTACAAATTAAAACATTTCAGACAATAAAAATGAAGGAAGAATGTTTTCACTGGCCTTTTTTGTTCAAATGCCGCATATTGCCGTATAAAATTTACCTAGTAAAACATTGTGATTAATCGTGATCAATCTGATTTTTTTTTTCGATTGACAGCACTAGTTCAAACCTGAAAGTCGTCCATTTTTCTCTGAGTTCACCATCTTTCATCTGTCTGCAAAGCTGAAATACAACAGAATTCATTCTTTCAATGACACCCAGCGTGCTCAGTAAACAAAAGTAGATATTTTAACAAAGTGTGTGTGTGTGGGTGGGGGCTGAGGTATTAACAGGAAGTCCCAGTTTGTAGGTCACTGCAGAATAACCATCTCTGAGCAAACTGAGTAAGAACGCACTGAGTTGTTTTAAGCTCAGCGGAGTCCTCTTTGTGGTGGTAGGGTCAGTTCCTGTAAGATGTGTTTCTGTGTGGGGGGGGTATGTGGAGCAGGATGATGCTGCAACTTTCTCGCTTCTCTGCATGAGCTGAATGAAAGCTTTTCTGGGAGGAGATACCTACTTTTTTGGTTTGAAATAGATACATAGAGGATGTTTTGTTTTTATAACCTGGCGGGAGTTAGGTGCTCATGGAGGCTCGCTCTGCTTTCTCAGGTGGCGTTGGTCCGGTGGACTGAGAGCGTTGGCCTGACTCTGGTCAACAGAGACCTGACCTCCCTCCAGCTGAAGACACCATCTGGACAGATCCTCTCCTTCCACATCCTGCAGATCTTCCCCTTCACCTCCGAGAGCAAAAGGATGGGTATCATCGTCCGGGTGAGAACCTTGCTGTGTTTGTTAGTCCTTCAGTGGAGAAGGAACTCTGCTCTGCTGGAGCGCTCATGTGAGCCATGCCTTAGAAGGAAATGACACTGATTGAAGTTTTGTTTTATTTAGGAGGAGTCCACAGGAGAAATCACTTTCTACATGAAGGGGGCTGATGTTGCCATGGCGAGCATCGTTCAGTACAATGACTGGCTGGAAGAGGAGGTAAAAACTCAACACTCCAGTGGAACTTGCTGTTAGTAAACTCTTTCAAGGTTGGATCATAAGACACATCTCAGCGACTTAAGTACCACTAAAATGTAAACAAAATATCAAAAACTTGGTTTCAAATGTGGTTTCTTTGGTTGCAAAAAAATGTATTTTGCGTGTACATCTTTCATAAACCAGTTAATTATGGTTCCAGTTAACAGATGGTCTCCATTCCCTCTTAGTTTGTGTCTAAAGCATATTTCTTTAGCTGCTGAAATGAGAGAAAATGTGTTTTATCACATTGAAGTAGTTCAAACTGTTCCAACTAAACATTGTTTTCCTTTATTACACTGCTGCTCCGCCCCTTTGATTTTTGACCAATCATACAAGACTTGTCATTTTGACAGAGTCCAGCGTCAGCCCTTTGTCTCACAGAAATTTCCAGCTTAAAAGCTCCTCAGATCATTTAGGTTACAGTGAGTACTCTGATTACTCTGAGCTGATGTTGAGTCAGCTACTGCAGGACCGTCCCTCACAATGAAGGGTAGGGGGGTATGTCTGGGTATATTAGGCCTCCTCAGGTTGCAGATCTTGACCTTTCCTCCTTGCAGCTGGACTTCAGGTCCTCCATGATGGTTCAGTGAAGCTGTCGGGATCCACCACGGCTTCATAACTTCATCATCATATTGGCATTATTGAGTCATTTGGCACCGGGGGGGGCTTTTGATTTAATTTAATTAGTGACCCAGATAAATTTGATGTAATTAGCTTGTCATATTCCTGAACCATGGAGCCATGTCAGCTCTGCCTCTGTCTCTGCCCGTCAATAACCAATCAGCAAGTCAGATTGGACCCATCGGTTTTTCATATCAGAAATGAAGCGCCTGTGTCCTCTGAACATCATGGTGGGGGGGTGTTATTCTGCATTGATTGATTTAGTTGCTGTTGATGACAGCTCTCTGCTGAACCCAAGAGGCCGCCTGCTCTGCGTTTGTGGTCATGTCTTAGACGGTATATGTGGAGATGAAGCCAGGAGGCATTGGAGGATCTCACCTGTCACCCGTCTGCTTTCTGTCAGTGTGGGAACATGGCCAGGGAGGGGCTGAGAACTCTGGTGGTGGCCAAGAAGTCTCTGTCTGAGGAGCAGTATCAGGACTTTGAGGTGAGGACGGTCGGTCCTCTTCTGAGGAAATGCACAATATTCACTTCAGCTGTGAGTGCGTGTCCTCCTCTGTGCAGGGCCGCTACTGCCAGGCCAAGCTGAGCATCCACGACCGCGCGCTGAAGGTGGCAGCGGTGGTAGAGAGCCTGGAGAGGGAGATGGAGCTTCTGTGTCTGACGGGAGTGGAGGACCAGCTGCAGGCGGACGTGAGGCCCACTCTGGAGCTGCTGAGGAACGCTGGCATCAAGGTGGTGATGGTGGTGTGTGGATGGGGAGTGTGGGGGTCCAAAGAAACACAAACAGCTACCCCAGAACACCCACAACATCTTGAAAGTCTCAAAACATCTCGAAACATCTCAAAGATTGCAGGCGGCTAAGAGGAATACAGCTGCTTTCTCTGCGCTTTCTTTTGTCATATTTACCTCTCCTCATTTCCTTAGATCTGGATGCTCACAGGAGACAAGCTTGAAACGGCGACGTGCATCGCCAAAAGCTCCCACTTGGTGTCCAGGAACCAAGACATCCACGTCTTCAGGCCGGTATGGTCCCCCTTCCTCCCTTGTTCCTTGGACTTTTTCATCTACTTGATGTTTCTGATTGACCTTAAGCTGACTTGTGCAGGTGTCAAACCGAGGAGAAGCCCACCTGGAGCTCAATGCCTTCAGGAGAAAGCATGACTGTGCTCTGGTCATCTCTGGAGACTCTCTGGAGGTACAGGAGCACACACCCCCCTCACTGGGCAAAAGCAGTTTGGAGAGACATCTGGAAAGTGGAAATTCTGATTGAAGACAATCCTATAATCGGTTCTTTAACAGGTGTGCCTGCGGTATTATGAACACGAGTTCGTGGAGTTGGCCTGCCAGTGTCCGGCAGTAGTCTGCTGCCGCTGCTCCCCCACGCAGAAGGCCCAGATTGTTACGCTTCTGCAGCAGCACACAGCCAACAGAACCTGCGCCATCGGTGAGACGGCAGATCCGGAAGGAGTCTGCTTCTTAAGACACACCACCCTAAGATGCTCCTCTCTGTTCACAGGCGACGGTGGAAACGACGTCAGCATGATCCAGGCGGCAGACTGTGGCATTGGCATTGAAGGAAAGGTAAGAAGACAATTCATGCCGCACGCACGCATACCCCCCCAGGGTAAAAAAGCTAGATGGATGAACCTGGTGACTGATCTGGGGGTTACAACTCCTCCGGTTGTTCTTGTCCCTCAGCTGCTGTTTGTTTTGCAGGAGGGGAAGCAGGCGTCGCTGGCTGCAGACTTCTCCATCACACAGTTCAGGCATGTGGGCCGCTTGCTCATGGTTCACGGCAGGAACAGCTACAAGCGCTCAGCAGCGCTCGGCCAGTTCGTCATGCACAGAGGGATGATCATCTCTGCCATGCAGGTGACGTCTTCAGACTCTTCCAGGGTGGAGGTTTCCTCCAAAACCTTCCTGACTGAACTCTCTCCGTCTCCAGGCAGTCTTCTCCTCCGTTTTCTACTTTGCCTCTGTGCCTCTGTACCAGGGCTTCCTCATGGTCGGGTATGTTCATGTTTCTGTTTTTTGGGATGATTACCACCTATGAAGAACAACAAAGGAGCAGAAGGTTTCTCCTAATCTTCTGCAGGTACGCCACCATCTTCACCATGTTCCCCGTCTTCTCCTTGGTTCTGGATCAGGACGTGAAGCCGGAGATGGCTCTGCTTTACCCAGAGCTTTACAAAGACCTAACCAAGGTGCTGCAGCACCACCATCCCCTACACCACCTTTATTTACTTCAGACCAACAGCTAACGTTCTGTCTCCTTCAGGGCCGGTCGCTGTCCTTCAAGACTTTCCTCATCTGGGTCTTGATCAGCATCTACCAAGGTCTGTATGAGAATGGACACCCCACCCCCCCACCCCCCACCCCACCCCCACCCCTCCACTTTTCGGCTCCGTTTGTTTCTCAGTATCTTGGGTTTCCAGCTTCGCCCTCGTTCACATGCTGCCTTTTGTGTGGCAGTAAATGGATATTTGTATAAGTGCTTGATCAGTGCTGCTGCTGGAGCGTGACACCCCCCCCACCTATGAAAGACCCGTTATGCTCTGCTGAGCTCATTCCAGTTATGATAAAACCACGATCAGGAAACCGACGCCACCCGGATATGAGCGTCACCCTGATGTGAGGCACCCCTCCCCAACTCACCTGCGGCAGATTTTCAGAAAAGTCCAAACATTTTTGAATATTTTTCAGGAGAAGAGATGGAGCTGAACTGTAGAAGATTCTAGAACACTCAGCTCCAACCACACCATCATTCCTCCACCTCCATGTATCACAGAACTGTCATGGTGATCAATCCTCTATACTCTTTGGTCAGGTGTTTGGTCTGATCTCCATGTTCCCACTCAGGAAAATCCCAATCCGATGTTTGTGAATCTTTATGGAAACAAAACGACTTCTCCTTGAAAAGTCCTAGAAAGTTTTGAAAATCTTTTTTGACCCCTCACACCCCAACCTATCATTAACTGTGCAACAAAAATTACATCAATATCAGAGCTATCCAGGCGTACAGTTTTGAGCCAGATACCAGTTCAGACGAGGAAAGCAAAGACATACATGGATCTATTTGTCTGCCAGTGAATGTATCGAAGGAGCAGGGAGTTTGTGGCTCGCCTACTTCACACAAGCTTTTTTAAACGCCATTTTTTCATCTGCTCCCGATGCACAAAAGTTTCAATAAAGAAATACTCAGAAATGTAATTTTAAGATTAGTTTTCTTAATTTATGCCCTCTATCATCAGTAAAATGCCACAAGAACATGCTAATAACACCACTTTCATCAGAACTGGTCTTTCAATTGTTCAACCTTGTGTTTGGCGCCCCCAGGTGGTATCCTGATGTATGGTGCGCTGCTGCTGTTCGAGTCGGAGTTTGTGCACGTGGTGGCCATCTCCTTCACGGCGCTCATCCTGACCGAGCTCCTGATGGTGGCGCTGACGGTGCGCACTTGGCACTGGCTCATGGTGGTGGCTGAGCTCTTTAGCCTGGCCTGCTACCTCGCCTCTCTCGCCTTCCTCAGCGAGTACTTTGGTGGGTCTACATTCTCCGTCCAACAGATATTACTGAACTGTTTTCCCTGAAGGTTTCCTGCATATGTTTATCTTTCCTCTGCTTCTGTGTGCTGCTGCAGGCACAGGCAGGCTGTCCGCCAAAACTTTGCTTGGTAGGTTCATGGCGTTTTATCTCCTCATCACAGGTCGACACATTTTTTTTTAGAAAGTACACCAATCTCAGTTTGGAAGAATAAGTTCTGAGTTTAACAACCCTTTATTTAAACTTGTAGGAACACGCAAATATTTTAAAAAAATTGAGTTTATCTGGAGGCAAATAGTCTTCAGTTTCAGGAAAACATCCTTCATCGTCATGGTGACTCTTCGAATTAATAGAACACGTGCCGCCATCTAGTGTTGGTCTCTGTTATTACAATACAATGCATCTATAAGGTCTCTGGCCTACAGACAGAAGTTTTAGGGAGCGTCCTTTCTCGCAGGTTAAGTGGTCCGGTCCAGGTTTGCTCCTGGTCTGATCTAGACCCAGTTTTCTCTGATGGTCCTCTTGGTTTGGCAGGTGCCCTCAAATGGAGCAATGTTAGAACTGCATGACTTCCCAGGTGGTTTGATCCACTTCAGTTATTGGTTCTGAAAGCAAACCAAACTGGACTGTCCCGGAGGGGGATGAGCCTTAGATAAATCACGTTTTTCACTGAATGTGTTGATTTAATGCATCGTCACGCTCATCCTCTTCATTTCCGCTGCTGCATGGTTGCTCTGTGCCCCCCTCCCTCACCAATGACGGCGCACTCTGCAGCAGTCTGACTGTGTTTTTGATGTTCCTCCAGATCGCTCCTACATCACCACCTGGCCTTTCCTGTGGAAGGTGTTTGCCATCACACTCGTCAGCTGTCTTCCTCTCTACATCATCAAATACCTAAAGCGCAAGTTCTCTCCCCCCAGCTACTCCAAGCTGTCCTCCTGATTCAGGCAGGGGGGTGCGCTCATGGACGGTCCTCTGACCTGTCAGGTTTTACTTGAAGCACAGGAGTAGCTTTTAAAATGTTTCATCGAACAGTTTTATAGAGTTCGGGTTTTTATAAGCGCTGAGTTTTTACCTTTTTTTTAGTCAGGTTTGTGTAAAAGAAGCTTCATCACAATCCTGAACCTCCAGAAGAGACCCCCACCCCACCCTCAGTGACTGCTGTTAACAGGGCTGAGACTCTCGACGATCATCCCACTCCTGAAGGAGGAATGAGTTTTATCATTGCCTCCATCTCTGATCAGCACTTCACCTTCTCGGTGTGGAGCAGGTTTGCTGCTAGCTCTTTTGATCATTCCTTGTTTTCTGAATTCCAGCGGCGCCTTTGCTGCGAAGGAAGCAGCAGAGGGACGCCGCAGACTGCACTTGAAGTTCTCCATCTGTGTTCTGCTGTTTGTCTGTCAAAGAATCTGTGGGAAATAAAAAGCAAGAAGGCTGAGGAGCTTCTTCTGTTTTTCTTAAGTGAAATGTATCATCTGGCTTCTACAGAGGTGAGAAGAACTCCTGAGTTTAGAGGAAACATTTATTCAAAGATTTAAGAGTTTTACGGAAGGCAGCCAGAAGTTTCTGCAGAAAAGGATCTTCACAAACAAACCAAAAAATTGAGACAGCAGAACTCTGAGGAGCAGCTGAGACCGAGCAGAACCAGGAACGTGTGGATCAACCACTGAAGGGACACTCATACCTGGACTGACGAAGTGACTCGGTATTTGACCCCCGCATGAGCACATTTTAACTTAAATGACCAAGAGCATCAGAAACTTACACCATGACCTCAAGTCTCCATTATCTCCTGCAGAAACATCAGCAAAACAAAAAGAAAAGTGATGAAATTCCCAGAAGAACCACCTGATCTAAGGAAAAAGATCTAGGAAGTCCTTTCGTTAACAGGGGACATAAAGAACCGACACCTAAAGTTCTAGGAGGAGCAGACTGCATCACTGGTCCTTGTCAGGCTTGTAGATGGACAGGGTTCGAGCCGACGGGTCGGCCGCTTCGATCCAGCGCGGCATCCAGTAATGGGACAACCACTGGGCCCGGCCCGGATAGAGCTTCTCAAACACCTGCCTGAAGTAGTAGGCCTCTTTAGTGGTGGGGGGGTTGTGAGGAAACGTCTTGGAGGCCTTCTCCATCTGGTCGTCGTTGACCTGCAGGAAAGTGCAGCTCAGACAAAGTTCTGATAAAGACCCAAAGGCTTTTGAAAACACCTACAATTGAATCCAGGTGCTCCTGCAGACAGGTGTACCAGGACTTCTTCATGGACATCACCCCATCACTGAAGGCCTCCTTGCGTCTCCACAGGATCTCCTCTGGAATCAGGTTGAGACCTTTGAAAGAATCCCTGAGGAGATGCTTCTCCACTCCGTCCTGACAGAACAAACATCACATCAACCCTGGATCTTCCTTCAGGCTGGAGGAGCAGGCGCGGTGCGTTCACTGACCTTCGGAACTCTCATGTTCTCGGGTAGAGACAGGTAGTATGCAGTGAACCTGTGGTCCAGGAAGGGAACCCTGAGCTCCAACCTGAGAAACAGAACCAGGTACTTCTATTAAAAGTCTCACCGACATGACTAACTCAGTCATTCTGAGTCATGATCGATAGACAGATGCCATCTTATTGCACTGAATTCTGGGTAACCCCCGTTTAAAAGACCTCGAATGAAGCTGAGATTTCCCACAGTTACATGACAATACGTGCAGCACAGTCACAGCTCTAACCCGTTTGGCTCCCGTCTGTTACCCGTGGGCGGCAGTGGTGCGGTCGGCCCGGAGAACGTCGAACATGTACAGCTCCTTCAGCAGACGGACGCTATCCTTTGCTGCCGCTGCAGCCGATGGAGCCTGGGGGTGGAGGGGGCAGCTCCTGTTAGTACGTACCCCTAACACAGAAGCATCAACCTATGAGGGAAGGAGGTGCACACGTGTGCACGTTCACCTGCCTTGTGGAAGTAGATGTATCCCTGAGTGAGCTCATCAGATCCTTCTCCAGAGAAGATCACCACGCTGTCCGTCTTCTCTCGGATGTACTTGGACACCAAATACATTCCTGGAGACAGCCAAACATGCTCATCTCAGCCACGTGCACACCATGGATGTGCCACAAAGGCCGACTCCTGATGGAGCTCAACAGAAACGAGAAATTGAATCTTTCCCAGGCGCACCCGAACGCAGCAGAGCAGCGACTGCAGAGAGGAATGTGTTGACGCAGCGCGCACGCTCATCGCCAAGCTTTGTAGTCAGCACAAACCCAAACAAAAGACACATCTGATCATGGTTCCTGCAGCAGCAGTCCTCCTGGTTCCCCTTCGGGTTTGACTGAACCAGTGATCATAAAATGTTGCATGTTTCTGCCTGAATAAAGAGTCACTCAAAGGTCTGAGTCGTCCCTGAATGCAGCATTGGTGTACAGAGTGAAATAAAGGCTGCTCACCAGCTGTACAAGCATATGGACTGCTTACTTTTTCCACCGAACAGCCTCAACTGGCCTTCACTTTACCGGCTGGTGATCCTGCGATTACCTAGTCTTTTTCCAGTCACTTATTGATAGCTTTTATCTACTAATCACTAGCTGTCACTTTTTTTTTTTCTTTTTTTTTTGTGAACATCCTGAGCAGGAAACTGTATGAAGAAAAGGGATTTAACTCTGGGGTCAAATCAGGATAAGCTTAAAGAAATTGAGAAGACAGATTTTAAATTAATTAAATTAATTAAATAAACAGAAAATGTATAAACTGGTTTTTCGGCCTCAGGCGGCGGTCACGGGTGGGGGCATTCTCCCTCTTTTTATATTCCATCATTGACCACAGATGCACACAAACACCTGAGCACAGGTGTCAGCTCACCTTTGCACAAACAGTATGTGTGATGGTGGTATGACGTGCTTGACACGTGTGTCCCTGTATGCGTAAGTTTGTGTGTGTGAGCTGTTGTATTGTGTACATGCTGATGTGTATGTGTGAATGTTTTTGGAGTATGTAACATTTGAGTGTGTGTGGACAGGCCCCGCCCTTTTTAAGGAACATCTACACCTGTCAGTTATGATGCATCTCCAGCAACTTGTTGCTTTGTGTGTCCCCCCCCCCCCAACTTCTTTAACCCCCTATTTTTCCTCCTTTCTTTTGTACCCTTACCCCCTCACCTCTAAAACTCTCCCCTCTCCTCTTTTTTCCAGTTTAGCTTCAAATACAAAAGGGGTTTATACAAATACACACCTCGTGTGTCAGAAGATTCTTAACCCCATATTATAACAGTAGAATGTGTCCAACACAAGAGGCCCTCAGCTCTAATATTTGAACGACCTTCTCTCACCGACTGAGGCTCGGATGGTGGTGATGTCGTAGGTCTCCAGGTGGAAGATGACCTCCTCCACAGCGCGGATGCCATCCTCTGCAGTGAAGTTCACCTCGTGGTGTTCGCTGCCGATGTGCGCCGCCACCTGAAAATCCAGAGGGGGACCTGAAGAGGAGGAGCAACTTCACAAGTGCTAATACACCCACAAGAGAAACACTGACCTTACGAGCAGCCAGGATGTCCGGACTATCTTCAGATCCGATGGAAAACGTCTGAACTTTGTATGGCAGCTTCTCCTCTTTGGCCAATTTCAGCAGCAGAGCGGCAATCAGGCTGGAGTCGAGGCCACCTGACGATACACGGCAGCACGCAGCTCAGAGGCTGCCTGAATGCCTCAGATATTTGTGGGGACCACTGGGAGGGCAGCACTTTCACAGACTTCAAAAGTGACGCCTAACCCCTATCTGCACCTTGGCGTGCCAAATATATCAAACTTCTGTGCTTACCTGATAGGAGGCAGCCGATTCGCCGGTGTGCCATCAGCCTCTTCCTCACGGCGTTCTCCAAAAGGCTCCTGATGTTGCTCTTCACCATTTCTTCATCCGAACCTGCAGACAGGTGATTTCAGACGCAGGTTTGGAGAAGCCACGGCCAGTGGCAGGCGCGTGCTCACCTGCAGGCAGTGTCTGCAGAGGATCGTAGAGGGCGTGTGCCGGCTCCTGCGTGCAGCAGTGGAACGGCTCCATCTGAACGGACTGAACCTTACCGCTCAGCTTCAGGTCAAACACCTCGATGTGTCCCGGCAGGAAAGGCTTGATGCTGACCTCCGTGCTCATGGAGTGGCTGATGTTGGTGAGACCTGCGAGCAGAGTAGCATCACGCTCACGCTCTCAGAGGACGCGAGGACGCTCCCGGGTGTCCGGCTCACCGACCTTTTGCTTCGGAGCAGACGGCCAGGAAGCCATCGTCCGTCAGAAGCTTGAACAAGGGCCGCACGCCGTACGTGTCCCTCCCCAGGTGCACCTTTCTGTTGGCTGTATCCAGCAGGATGAAGGCAAAGACGCCGTCCAGGAGGGAGGCCATTTTCTTGATGCCGAAACGGTTGTACAGATGGAGCAGCACCTCACCGTCCACTTTGGTTTGGAAGTCAAAGTCAAAAGACTTCTGTAGCTGCAGAGAGGACAGGTTTAAAGTTCAGGCTCAGCAGCGGCTAGGGGGCGGGGCAACAGCGAGCTTACCGTGTGGTGGTTGTAGATCTCTCCGTTGTAGCACAGCCACAGGTATGGGAACTTCTTAATGCGCAGCGGCTGCATTCCATACAGCTGATCCACGATGGCGAGCCGGTGGAAGCCGAAGCAGCAGTTGGTGAATCCATTGACATTCTCGAACCGAAACGCATCCGGGCCTCTGTGGGCAATCTTCATGGCACACGTGCACTGGACCGACAAGCACTCATCGCTGCCGAACAGAGCCCAGATCCCACACATGGTCCTCCTGCAGAGAAAGGAGCATGAACAGCTACAGCAGGCCCGGCCCTGCGCTGCATCGCGCCCTACGGGAAGAATGATCTTTTATTTTTGTTTAAAGATAGAAAAAAAAAAAAAACTAGATCGCCAGTTGTTTTGCTTTTTCCACCAAAAACGAGAGTATTTTTTGACCGAATGCAGGGGAGGGGGTGAATTTCCAAGCAATTAAATGGAAATAAAGTTTTTCTCCCCTTCCTTCCCCACTTTTTTAACCTTAAAGCTGGCCCTGACGGCTTGTTTTGCTGCTTTTTCATCCTTAAGGTTGTAAAGTAGCTCTAGCAGCATAGCTACAGACCTGAGTCTGGAATGTTTTTGTGAAGCAAAAACATGTATGTAGAAGCTTCTGGACCGGTGAACTGATCCATGTCAGGGTTTCAACTAGAACTTTTACCTGACCCACAAAACTGAGCTTCACAATAATTGATAGTTGAAGGATGATCATCAGGATGATGAAGAACGTCATCTTCCAACAGATTTAGTGGAGAACTTCATATCAGCTGCTCTCCTCGGAAATCAGGGTGAGTCACGTGATCTGATGCACCCCTAAAACCCGGATCCGCAGGTTCGGTGACATCAAACCTGAAAATTAGTTTTATCCCTCAGAACTTGTTTGTTTAGTGACAGGACAAAAAGTTTCGGGTGTTTAACAATAACAAATGAATAAACTTTTCTTTTTTTTTTGTTTCAATTTAGGTTCAGAAGACTGTCACATCCGGGTCCTCAGTAAATCACAGCGGGTCGGTCGGTACCGACATCTGTCACAGTAACACGCTGACGCGGTTCCACCTCCTCCTGCAGCTGTGGTACTGTCCCAGCACGCGCCAGCTGCCTCGGCCACCGGGCTCGCCCGTTATGAGCGCACGTGCTCTGTTCACGCGCAACAGAACGGAACCGGGCTAACTAACTGAGTTCACGTGCGGTCACTTCACTCACGTGTCCACTGATAAGGATGAGTCACTCGGGGAAAAAAAGGAGCCGCGCGACGACAACCGCTCGAGGAAGACAGTCAGTAACTGATGCAACCGGAGGACCGCGTGCGCCTTTCAAAATAAGAGTCGAGACTTTGAATACACGTCACGGTGACGTAAATTCCCAGTGGACCGACTGTGGAAAGAACAGAAAATTTACTGTCATCTTTTATAAACTTGGTGTCAAAGTTTAATTTAAATGTTTTTACAACGTAGCTAATTTATTCTCTTATTTTGAAAGTGTGTTTGCAGCATAGGTTCGCATTGTGAAACGCACAGGTTTGTGTGCACTGTCACCTTGAACATGCAATTAATTAAAAGAAGATAAGAAATAAGCGTTGCATAAATTGTGCATGCCTACACATGCAGCTTATGTTCCTGTCAATGACATAAGTGTTAGAGTTCATCCCATTAAATCCAACAGGAAAACGCGTCAGAATACTAAAACAGAAACTCTGCAGTTTAGTTGTTGCATAAAATAGAAGTTTGGCTTTAAATTCAGGTTCATCTGAACTTTATTTTGAAACCCAAATAAGAGTGTCAAACTAGAGATTTATCAGTTTCCATGTACTTAAGTCAACTTTTTGGAAAATTCTGTTCAATATTTCACAAATTCTTGATTAAAAGATTTTTAGTTTATGAAAGCAGATTTTTGCATCACCATGCCCGCCTGACAGTCTGTTCTAACCTCTTCTTTGTCGAACTAATTTTAAAAATGTTACTTTTTATTCATATTTACGGTATATATTTTCTCACACAATTTTTTTTTGTTTTGCATCACATCTTTTTGTTTCCTTGTACTGCCCAGTCTCGAGCTGCTCATTGTAATTTACTATTGTAATGACAATAAAATGATTCTGAATACATGGTATCAGATGTCATAAACTGTGGACAGAGCTGAATACTTGGAGAGCAGATCCACCCCAATAATCATCATCTGATCATTTCTGGGAGGATAATTTACCGTCAGCTGTTTGTACCTGACCTGAAACCTCACACCTGCTTCTGTTTTTGGCATTCAACCCAAAATCTAAAGAGAAAAGTTCTTTTCATTAAAGAGTCTACATGCAGATGTAGATTTTTGGACCAAAAAAAAAAAACCAGGCGGTTTGAGGTCCAAACCAGACATCTATCTGACCTACCAGACTTCTGCAGAATTCAGGTGAATTTCTTTAAAATGCTACAGTCAGGCTGCTTTCTGGGGCTCCTCATTGCAGGAGCAGGTTCTGATCCAGCAGAACTCTGCATCAGGCCTCACCATCTTCATGCATCTTGTGTGACTAAGACCGGACACACGGGGACAGCACAGAGACACTTTAAAAAAATAAACGAGACTTCTTTAATTTTTTTAAGAACTGTATTGATGCTCAACATGGCGGAAAAAGCTCAGTCTTCTATCATCAAAAACCCTGCAGTCTGTTCCTGGACCTGAATTAGACTCAACACTCGAACCATCATCGGAGCAGACTTTCTGTAGTCTGAAAGTCTGCTCCTCCACAGAACTATGTCCAACATTTTAATAAAATACATATAAAGACATTTGAATAAAGCTGTTGCAGATACAACGCAGTGTTGGAGAAGCAGAAGCCTCTGCTCGGATCCAACGTTTGTAAGCTGTAAGAGCTAAAATATAAAGTGGATCCTGCTGGTTTAGTCATGCAGGAGACAAAAACAGTTTGATTATTTCAACAATATTTGAGCCATGTCTCATATTAAAAGAAAAATAATAAAGAAAATAAAATATTAGCGTTAGAATAAAAGCAGTGTGAAGCACGAGCGTTTGAAAACCAAGCTTTTGTGTGTAAAAGTGCCAAAGCGCTGCTCCTCCAAAATGTCTCATGGCTTTTTTCTCCCCTCTGACTCATGTTTTTTTTATGTATTGCACTCAAACTGTCGACACTCCAAAACACACGAAGCGGTCACAGCGGCCCATTACAGGCGTCCGGCTGCCACGTGCGCAGGTCCAGCAGGATGTGGTTGAGCTTCTTCATCCACAGATTCCTCTCCTCCTTGGTGTCGGCACTCAGCCAGTTTCTGCAAACAGACAGAAGGGTGAGGTTTGAAGACGAGCGCGGGGTGAGGTCCTGCAGCGGCGGCAGCTTACGTGGTGACACACAGCGTGTTCGTGCACTGACTGACGAGCGTCTCCCTGTCACCCTCTCTCTGCGGCCGTGCTGTGACCAGTTCAAAGGTGTTGGGTCTGGCGCAGAACTCTCGGTTGGCCGGTTCCACCTTCTTACTGGTGCAGCTGGTCAGGTTGATGCGGCCAATAGGGTTCTGAGCAGACAGAAAACGCCCTCAAATCATCTTCATCACGTCTCAGGACCCTAGAAGCTAACTGAATAACGTGGTGGGAGGGTTGGCTGCTCACCTTTCTCTTTTCGTCATCTGGGTATGTCCAGTAGGAGATGCAGTACCCAGACAGCACGCACCACCTCCTGTGCCAGGCGCCGAACCCACTCACGTCTTCAAACATGGTCTTTGCAGGGACAGAGCACAAAGCAGAGAAGGTCAAACTCCACCTGAGCTGAGACTGCAGCAGGTTTTGGTGATTGGCTGCTTACCAGGAAGCCCCTCTCCTCCACCTTGGAGCCCACTTCACACTGCAGTTTCAGGTAGACGTGGCCCTCCAGAGGGCACAGGAAGGGAACCTTTAACCCAAAGTAAAGTCAGCAGGAGTCTACAAGGACTTCAACGTGATCTGAGAACAGCAGAAGCAACAGAGCCAAGACCCACTGAAGCACAGCATCCATACCTTCTCCAAAGGAAACTTGTTATTCCCAATGGAGGACAGGGTGAGCGTGTGTGATCCCACCAGGACAAAGTTGCTGGTGCGAACAGCGTTTGGGCCTCCTGGACTCGCCATGACTACAGACACAAGAAGATCCAACCATTATTCTGGCTGTCAGCAGGTTCTCCCCAGAAACTGCTCTGCTTTATCAAGGAGGACGTCCCAGCAGTTTAGATGTCCTTAAATTATTTTAACATGAACAGTTTTATTTGTTTTAAATATGATTCAGCCAATGAAACATTTATCCAGTTGCTTCAAGCAGTTCTAGCAGAAATTGTTAAACTTCTTTACCAGATGTTTGGACTTTCTAAAAAAAACATGACAGCTTCTGAAATTATTATTGTTTTTGCATTTATCTTTTTATATTTTTTCCAAACTGGTTAAACTTCTTTACATAATTTAGCTTTAAGCAGATTTAAAGTTTTATCAAATTCAAATGATTTTCACAGAAATGCTTCATTTTCACTTTAAACTTTAGAGACACGTGACCCAGAGGGTCATCCGTGCACGTACCTGGGGTGTGCGCGCTCTTCTGTAAGGGAAGGTCAGAGGAACAGATTAGCAGACGGAAAGTAAACACTTTTTAAAGCCGGCAGGAAGACTGAAAAACTTACCGTGATGGCGAGGAATCTCTTTGGAGTGATGGCCTGCGAGACAAGGAATATATGATTGATAGACATACACACGTGCACGTTATTGTAGCCGTCATGGTTCTTTCAGAAATGCACAGACAGATTCACAGGAGTGACCCGTTTAAAAACAGCCCACTGACCCACCGGTGAGGAACAGAAACAAACGGTTCATACCGACAAACACAAACTGTGGGCCTCATGAACCTGCCTCCACATCATCTGGACGAACACACACGAGCAAACTTTCAAACATGACAACAGAACTTCTGCCGGCTCAGAAACAGAACTGCTGAGTCACCTTAGACTTGCTGGGTTTCTTCTTCTTGTCACTGCAGACCTCGTGTTTCTGCACCTGCGGGGACAGCCAGAGCAGTTTCAGTAAAGTCTGACAAACTCTTCATCTTTAAAACAACGCTTTTGTGACCAGGGAGGCTCTCACCAAACAGTAAACCTGCAGCTGGATGTGAAAGTCGCTGCTGAGGTCAGATCTGAAAGCAGAAGATTTCATGGTCGGTGGGGGAGTGGTCTGAGAATGTGCAGGTGAAAGGTCAGCCCCACCCTTACATGCTGAACTTGGTCGGGAAGGTGAGTGTGTCTCCACTGAGGCCGCGGTGCGTGCTGGCCAGAGGAGTGGCTACAGTGTCTTCTGCCCCCGCACGAATCAGGATGAAGAAGGAGTGCTTTGTGGACTCTGGACCAACAAAAGCAGCAAAGAAGAACATTAGGACTTCATGAAAGCTCAGGGACCCTTCAGATCTGTGCACAAACCTGGTCTGTTAGCAGTGGAACAAACAAAGTCGGCCTTCAGGGGGAGCCGTAGCTCCTGCAGGGTGATGGAGCCCTTGGAGGCGGTGATGGGGCCCGGTTCTGAAGCGGCAGAAGCTTTCTTCTGTCCTGTTGGATCGCCTTTCAGACGTTCCAGTTCTAACTTTAAGGCCTCCCTCTTCTCCGCTAAGGAACACAAGCAGCAGCAGACGACAGCGGTTTTACATTTACCCTCTAAAGAACCAGGAGACAGCATTCAGCTGACAGTTTCATTCTTTTCTAAAAAATCTAAAGTCCAAACCTTTGAATAATTTAAATGGTGGACTCTTGTAAACTAAAAGCTAAAGTTCTTCCAGAATCATCAGCTGAAGGAGAAGTATCAAACAGCAACTAAAACTTCAAAAAACCCGGTTTCTCTGTTCTTTTGGCTTAAATGTGGTACTTGGTGACCTGCTCTGAGGATGGAGTTGAAGAACTGTCAGCTGAGTCCATGTAAGCACAGTTGGGTCAGAGGAACTCACTGGCCACCAGCAGCAGCCTCTCAGCCTCGGCCTCCACCTGCGATCCTTTGCCGTGCTCCTCGTCGGTGCAGCAGTTGAGGGCCTGGCTGGCCTGGTGGATCACCGTCTGCTGAAGGTTCATCTCACTGGTCAGAATCTAGAGGAGAAACTTCAGTCAAGACGCATCCACTCAGCTCAGAGTTGAACAGGACGACCTGGTTTGATTGGAACTGTGACCCCGCCCACCAGCAAACTCATCACATCGGCTTAATCTTTGATTGACCATCAGCAGTTAGTAAAGGTTAATCAGTCATCTGAGACGCCAGACCTTCATCTTCTGCCTGACGCTGAAGGCAGTGGACCCCCGAGGCTCGTCTGCTCTCTCAGTAACATCCTCCTTCCTCACGATCACCTGCTTCACGTGAGGTCTCTCTGCCTCCTTCACCCTGGTGGACCTGTAGGCGTCAATGCTGATGGAGACAAAAGAGGAGTGTTGAGGAGCCTCCATCCGAAAGAGAATGCAGACACAAACGCGGCAAATCTCACCTGTAAGGCAGTTTGAGATCTTCCTCTGAAGGGTCGGTGCTGCCAGAGGAGGTTGCTGGTTTTACGCCTCCTCTCTGGAACTTGCTGGGTTTGGAAGGGTTGTTCTTCACCAGGAAGGAGCTGGCTGGAGTGGACGTCTGTATGATGAGATGAAAACAACGCTGCACAGCTGCTCTTCACAAACACCCACAGACAGACAGAGGCAGGGTCTTACCATGACTTTACCCTCCGGACTGTTTACCACAGCCGGCACCGTCTCTGCCAAGGGGATGAGGAGGGACATGGAGGAGATATTCAAAGCATCTTCCTCCTCAACCACCTCCTCATCGTTGTCGTCACTCTGCTCCAACATGCCATCAAAGAGTTCGTTGATGACTGCAGAGTTGATGGACTGGTCCACGTTCATCTCCGTCTCCTTAATCACCTCTTCCTCTTCCTCCTCTGGGGTTTCATCACTCTTCTCTTCGCCCTTCTTCTCTGAAGCATTGCTGAGTTGTTTCAGGGGGCTGGATGTTGAAGCTGGGGGGCTGACCATCAATGCAGGATCTGCTGTAGACACACCTGTTAAAGTCCAGTGCTGTGCTTTCATTGGTCCAAGTCACTCATTATAAAAGGATTTCATGAAGATAAACAAACTTTTATGAAATCAGCCTATTGGTTTCCTGAATCTCTGCTGTACATTAAACATTAGAATCTATATGCTGTGATCATGACGGCTGGCTACTCTCCTGCATTCGTCACAGGGTCTTTGGATGATTAAGATCCTATTCTTCTGTCCAAAAGCAGAAAACTTAACGGAAGATGGGTCAGTTTACCAGGTAACCACGGGGGGGGGGTCCTACACCAAATAATCTTGTTCATCTCAATAGAAAACTGTCCAACTTTATGACAGTAGTAAACAAATCCAAACTGCAGCTCCAATACATTTTATAATTAAATCTATTATTCGTGATAACTGGAGGAATTAAAAAAAACTTGATTTATTTTTTATTTAGGGACAAAATGAAGGACCAAGTCCCCTTGAAACACGGGTGAATTCCCACATCTGACTGGTATAGTTCTGAGAGCTTCTCTCAGCCTGAAAGACCATACGCTGACCTCATGAGAGCACATCAGGATTCTTTCTGATCACTTAAAGTGACAATAAAATATATACACATCCGTATCCAAGGCTGCTTTTGGAAACCCGGCTCAAACACCTGCATTGACCAGAAAAACCTGCTTAGCGTGATGAAGTACCTGGAAAGGAGGGCGGTGGGGATTGTGGCTCCTCGTTGGACGGGGCTCTGGGTTCATCCTGACGCTGTGCTGCCGTGACCTCACTCTTCACATGCTGGTCAGGCTCCTGCAGAGCAGACTGTGTCAGCTAAATCGAAACGCATATCTGCTTCACCACTGATGGTCAGCTGGTCTGTTCTGCCTCTGAGAAAGTCCACCACTGACCTTGATGCTTGTCTCAGTTTCTTTTTCGCTCTTGTTCTTCCAAATGTTGTTTCCCTTCTGGAAGCGGCTGCGAATCTGAGCCAGCTCAGACTCTCTCTCCTGAAAGCACAGACCATCACATTCATCCACAAGCTCAGATTCGATTTTCAGACTTTCCAGCAGACTCTATGGTAAATAAACCCACCAGTTTCTGCCGCAAGGTGAGGTCAGCCGTAGCCGTGCTAACGCTCTGAGCAGCCATGAGTCTCTCCTGGAGCAGTTTGGTGTTCGGTGAGCTTGTTGGAGGTCCAGCAGGAGCCCGGGGCTGCAGTGGGACTCTGGCTGGACTGCTCTGAAGCATCCGCTCCTGGCATCTCTCCCCAAAGCGCTCCAGGAAAGACTTTACACCTTTGAGCATTGAAGGACAGCATTTCAGCTTATCCTTCCACAACCAAACACCTGAATACTCATGAAACTGCTCTCACTCACCAGGAGTTCCAGCAGGAACCTTCTCCTGTTGGGCTGTCGAGTCAGAAGAAGAGGGTTTGTCATGAAGCTCTGGTTTTTGGCGAGTGTGGGTGTTGAGACCTCTGGAGATGATCTGGTTCTTCAAAGGGCCCTGTGGTACTGATGCTGAGGAGGAACAGCCACTGTGTGTAGTTGACGTGGAGGCTGGTCCCTGATTAGAGCTCTTCAGAGGACGTTGTGCTGACTGAGGCGTGGGTTTTAGTGGAGGAAAGTCTGCCTTCTGAGGATTTGGGGGAACCAATCGACTAGGCTTGGCAGGAGACTGAACATCCCCCTGAAATGACAAACAGCTTTGTTGTCTTGGAAGTCCTTCCAGTGCATTTCTAAGGCTGCGCTCACACTGCAGGTCTGAGTGCACAATTACAACCTGTTTCTTAAGAAGATTTGGGGGGATTTTATCAATTTAAACCTGAATTGTATCAGATATTGTTGTGAGTGAGCTGAAACCTTGAGGTGACCTGCATTTGCAAAAGATATATATGCTGCACATGCTCAGAATAATGCATGTGCTCATCACGTTCCAAGATGGATGCAAGTGAAAATGGAATTTTCAAATTGAAAAAGATCAGAAACAAATCCAGCTTATGACGTTTTAAGTGAATTAAAGAAAATTGGATTTGAATGCCTTTCATTGTCTTAAAAAAGTCAGTTTACAAAAAAAAAAACATCAGATTTGTATCCCATTAGCCCACAGTGTGATTGCAGTCTAACATATGGAATGAAATCAAGCAGCTTGTCTTAAAAAGAAAGCTTTCAGACTTTTTCCCCGATTCTTCATCTTTAGAGCTGAAGCTTACAAACTGGTGTGGTGAAAAATGTAAAACATTCTCTTCAAACCATGACTTTATGGCTACAGTTCAAATGAATGTCGAGTGGCTCATCATTATCAGGAAAAAATCTGTAATCATCAGAAAAGCTGGGATAAAACCAATGCCGTGCTTGTGTGGTGACATCCCCTAGTAGCAACATGTAAACATTAGAAGGCATTGGGCTCAATTGGTCCAAGTCCACACAATATTTTGGAGAATGCATCAAAGCAGCACTTAGATCCAGAAGAACTGAGTTTCTTCAAGTCCAGATGACATCACAGTCCCTGACAATCTCAACCATCTCTGAACTAAAACTTTTTGTATAGTTTAATCTAAAAATGTTGACCCGGTTATGGCTGTACCTAAAGGGTTCTTGGTTCCCAAGGGGCCTCACCGCTGCGGTGAAAACATCCTTCTGAAGGGTCATGTACTAACAAGCCAACAGACTTAAGTTGGGACAAAACTGGGACGTTTCCTCGTGTGAAAAAGACACTTGTGTTCAAATCCCAGTTTTGTGGATTTCAAGTGACAGCATCAACTTCACACCTGAGGGGGCATCATCTGATGCCGTCACGGAGGACTTGTTCAAATCTGTTTTAAAGGTTCCTTGTGTGTTAAAACGGAAATTGGGGAGTACTCTCTGTGTGATGTAGTTTCTCTTGCTTGTTTTTGTACACTAATGTGGAATTTGTTCCCTAAAATCTTTCAGATAAATAGACACTTTAGTTTTCCTCCATTTTTCTTATGTCTTTATGTAAAAGCTTTAGTGTTTTATTTTAAGTGAAGCTGCAGCTTCAACAGCTGGAAAGAAATCCTGGAGAATGAGACTCCAGGAGGTTTGGATTCACAGACTTCTATTCAAAATCGTCAATTGCTCTGGTTTAGGGCAAGAACAGGGTGTCTGCCTCAAATACAGTTTGTTCTCCTTAGCACAGATACAACTTTTAAAAGTGGAACCTCCTACCTGCTTGAAGCTGGACTTTTCTGTGGCGCTCACAGTAACATTTGGTTTACTGGGGTTCATGGGTGTATTTATTTTGCCGAGGTTCACAGCAACATTTGGTTTGTTGAAGTTTGCGGCACCAGGCTTCTCCCTGGGGATGTTGACATGACTCAGGTCATCTTCCCAAGATCCGATGGTGGCTGCCAGGTTGGCCAGCCTGCCCCTCCGCCCCACAACCATTTCAGAGGAGGGAGATGGAGCAGCAGGCGGTGCAACTTCAGCGTTCTTCTTCAACAGCAACACAGGCGTGCAGTCTGCATCTGCAATGCCTGCAAACGTAGTGGTTTTGTAACTGAACTAAGACATTTGGAGAAATTGTCATCAAAACACCAAGACTGGGAAAGCAAAAAGGAGGTTGCAGAAACTGTACTTTCAGATCTGCAGCGTGAATGTGCATGGAAGTAAACTAGACTGAGAGCATCCTCACCATCCCAACACTTCCTCTGTTCCGCCAGCCTCTGCAGTCGTGATTTCATGCCTCCAGCAGGAGCTGGATCTTCCTCCAGGTTTTGTTGAACTGAACCCGCAGCCTCCATGTGAGCCTCTCTGCTGCTTAAAAGATCAGGAGTAGCTGGCATCTTCTCTGACTCCAGCTTCCTCAGAGGCTCAGACTGGACCGCAGGCAGAGCTGCTGCCTTCTCCAAGGAATACCGAATCCCAGCAGGACCTATGGGAGGTTTCTTATCTGTGGGAGGATCTGGGAGCTCAGGAGCTCCAACTCGGGGAACCATTGGCTCTCGATTCTCCTCATTAGCTGAAGGTTGAGCATTTTCTCCAGAACATCTTCGCTTTGAAGGGGAGGGCTTCGAAGAAACCTGCACAACTGGAAGGTAAAAGATAAAAAACTTCAGCACGGATGCTGCTTGGAGGATCCATCCAACACAGGGACATACCTTTTTCAGGGACGGCCTCAATGATGCTGTTGGTGTCGGTCAGAGGCTCGCGGGGTCTTTTGGCCATCTGTCTGTTGGCAGCAATTGGCCTCTCTGCCAGTTTTTTCTGCAGGTTCTCTCTGCGAGCTCGAGTCCGCTCCAGCAGTTTCTGGTTAAACAGATCATCATTTATAAGTTTAATGAGAGAAAATCTGTTCCTTTCATCATAACTGTAGTAAAGAACCACAGTCAAAACAATAAGAAAATGATCTGCGTAGGAGGAGCAGTGAAAAGACAAAACTTTCCCAAACAAATGCGGAGTAAAAAAAGAAAATTGTAAATTAAACTTCTCAGAAATTCTTTAAACACTTTAAATTACTGCCACTGATGCACACACAACTGTCAGAAACCACAGCCCATACTATAACAGCTTTTAGTAACACCAACACGGAATAAGAAAAACTGAAGACAAAAGCAGCAAACCTGTAGGATTCTCCCAAAAACTATCCGATTATCAGAGTTCAAACATCCTCATTGATCATAAGCAGAAAAAACTGATGCACTTTTGATGAGCAACAAATGATTGATAATTGGGAAATAAAATTCATGAATAATTGATGACTGTGTATAAATAGCGTGAAAAACAGATTTTTAATTATTATTCAGATTTCTAAATTACTTATAAAGTGAAAATGCTGAACTTATCCAGTAGTCTGACAAATGAACTGTTCTCTCCTTCCACTCCTTCCCCTCTCCATCCGCCTGCCACAGTCTGATTTACTGTGCGAGCTCCAACACATCCCTGCTTCTGAGTTCCAACCCCCCCCACCACCCCCGTTCCTCTGGAAGCGTTGTGGAAAAGCTGACTTCACCCGCAGCAGCATTCTTCAGGAATGAGCCCCGCCTAAGGTTTGAAATGCCAAAGTCTCCAGGCCAGTTCCATGAGAGGTACCACACAGACCTCCACGTTCAGCTGTGATTTCACATTGCTGCTCCCTAGTAACCTCATATGGATGCCCATGTTTCTGTTAAGTCAGACTGCAGGCGCGAAAAGATAACGAAGAGGAACTTTCCCGGGAGGTTGAAGCATGTCAGCCATTTTTTACGACTGCTTTCTTATAGAAACGAACATTTCATCGTCTTTTTTGATATAATAAGTAGGCAGAAAATGTATTTAAAAAACAGAAGAGGAGGGGAAAAGTAGAACATTGAACATGATGTAGCTATTAGCAGGTAAGGTCGGTTACTAGCTTAACTTACCTCAGTAAATGGGTCCATTTTTGGCAGTAAAACCCACTTGAAATGTTGTTTTTTTCCCTTTCAAGTTAAGTATTTCTCATTAAATCTTATACAGAAACACTCTCCGAGGAGGACTATACCCACGCTCCCAGAGTCTCGCTTCGCTGCTGCACTTCTGCTCAAAACACCGTCTGTTCAAATTTGAATTTCAGCGCTGCAGTCACTGCGCAGGCGCCGGCTGCTGAGGCACTCTTCGGGACCAATCACAGGGCCGATCTAAAAAGGACTAGTCGATCAGCCAATCACTGATTAGGTAAATAAAAAATAAAAAAAAGAACGAATGAAAGCTGTCACAACCGTCACAACCCAACAAAAATCTCCTTAAAAAAACTGAAAAATTAAATCTTTCAGCTAGTACTATGAAACAGGTTTTTCCATCGCGGGATAACATAAACGTAGTTGCATATAACTATTTTTGTAGAAAAAAATATGTGTCTGTATTATTAAAAAGTGACAAAAACCTGTTGTTTACCTACTTACGTATGTATTTATTTCATATGACATGCAATTCAATTAATTGGATGCTTCAGCATTGCTGAAGTTGAAGAACTGGAACTTTTAAAATTATTATTATCATTGAAAGTCTTTTTTCGGCATTAAAGTAAAAAAAAAAATCCTACGTTCTATTTAATTTCGTATGTGATATGACGAAAATTCTAAATGCTTCAGTTCCTAGAATCTTTAAAGGAAACAACAGCTCGTGGCAGAATAAAAAGCACAAATCTAAGGTAAATAGTTTTTTTTTTCTGACTGATGAGGTTTTTTCCAAATAATTTCTGGATCTTCTCAAACTCACTTTGTTTTATTTTTTATTATTCCAATATAAAATATAATATAAGCTAATTAATTGTTTGTCATATAATATTCTATTTGATCATCAAAGACAGAATTTAAGAAAATATGGGCTAACTGTAAATTACATCTACTGAATTACATCTATTTACACACTTCTACTGAGAGAACAGAATGCTTCTGGATAGGCCACGCCCACGGAGGAGCTGGCCTATCAGGGAGCTCAAAGCAGCGACAGTTCTGCATATAACCATTCAACTAACCTGTCTCGCAAAGCCCTGCCCCTTTCTGTGCTCCCTCAAGAAGCAAGTCGCGTACGGACTTCATTTCCCATGAGTCTCTGTGGGCTCCTCGCGTTCTTTCGTTTCTATGGTTTCTGATGGTAACGGCAGCAGGTCAGAGCCAGAGCGAGGAGGCAGCTCGGTTCTGTTCCATCGGACGTACAAGAGGCTCCGTCGCTGTTTGGTTGTGTTGGTGGAGATAACAAGACCGAAGGAAGGACACTGGAGTGGACCACAGTGCAGGTAAGATTAAAACATTTATCAGAAACAGAGTCAAGCCTGATGAAGTGAATGTCCAACCTGCTGCAGATGAGGAAACGGCTGGATTTTGCTCTGTGATGACAGGTTGAGTCTGACTTTTTCACTGCATGTTTAGAAATGTTCAAAACCAGTACAAAATATCAACCTACAGCTGATTGTGTTAAGGCACCACTACAGATGAAGTCTTCTCTGTAAGATCTCATTGAATGAGACATAGCAACTGAAGCAGAACTAAACCAACAGGCCCGACTGAGCCTCCTGTCCTGGACATCACACTAACCCGCAGCTCCTCCAGACAAGATCAAGATACTAAAAAAGCCAATTAGGAGCAGTTAGAGTAGATTCAGTCATGAGACGAAGCTTAAAAAACAGTTATTTATTCCTGCACAGTTTATAATTATTGCTGACCTTTTGTGAAATGTGGCATCAGCTCTTTTTGCAGCATCAGAGCAGGTCTAACTTTGTCCCAATAAGAGGATTAGTCTGTCAAGTAGGCTGTAAACATCCTGCACGTGAGCAGGAGCCCAAAGAGAGCACAAGTCAGATTTACTTTCTGTTTGCTGTTTCTCCTCCTCCAGAGAGACTCCACCGGACATGTCCAACCAGAGCGTCCTCAACGATGCTGAGAAGGCAGTGAGTCCCAGCCAAGTGGTCCTCGAGAAGGTTTCCTCCTCTTTCCTCAAATGCCTCCTCACCACCAGTTCCAACAGCTGCAACCTCCTTCCAGCCGAGGAGCAGGAGAAGAATCCGGAGCAGTCCCAGTTCCAGGGGAGGAAGACATCTGGGGCGTGCAGGGGGAACCGTCCAGGCATGACTCAGAGGAAGCAGCGAGTTCCAGGTGTTGGAAGAAGCTCTGCACAGACTAACATCATGCCCTCGCGCAGCAGTTCTGGTCTCCTCTTGCCAGCTCGTAACATGGGCGTAGTGGGCAGCGCAGTGGGTTTGAACCCCCTCGGAGCTCCACAGCTGAGAAAAACGCACATCTCCAATTTGCATCGTGCTGAACACCCAACTTTCCAAAAAGCCAGACTCCCTCAGGAGGCAGAAAATGACAAAAAGTTGTGCATTTTTGCTGCCCTGAAGCCGTCCAACGTTCAGAAGGAGAAGCAGAGGTTCTTTAAGTCTGCCTTCAGCTGCAACCCTCAGTTTGAGTACAGCGGTCCTGTTCCTGCGGCCATCCTGGAGCGCCACAGCAATGCCTCGGATCGCTTCCTGACACAGGTGAGGCCATCCATGCAGGTGTGTGGGTCATAGAGTACTTTTCTGACTTGATCATTTGGAAATGTCTCTCCAACAGGCGGTGCGCATCATGGAGCTGACCTTGGAGCGGTACGGCAGCTACGAGAGGTTTGAGCAGGTGACCGGGGGCAACCTCCTCTCGAAGAGCCTCATCTATCGCGACGTCAAGAAATACATGGAGAAGGAGGGCTGTGTGGGGGAGGTAAGAGGGTGGGAGCTGATCCCGTCCTCCAGCTGCACCGCATGTTTTATCCCAGTCACTCTGTGACTCATAAAAGTCACTCAGAGGCTCAGGTGGGGGCTGTCGGATGAGGCTCGGAAAAAGAAGTCAGGTCAAACTAACTTCTGACGCTTCAGGAGAGTCATGTTTCAGTGCATTCATGTCCATCTCTGTGTTAATAGAGCATGACTCGTACAGTGCACGCGCCTGACCTCACATCACAGAAACAGGAATGCATGAATGTGGACGTTCGTTGCTTGGCTTTAGATCAGTAGAGCTACATTCCAAATCAAACCGAGTCAAAAGTTCGTGTTTTCCTCCTGAAAAATGACCGCCTGTCTGCTTTGTAGGCTCTTAGGTTGAATCTATGAAGGATGAAGAATATCTGTCTGCACTAATGATGTAAAGAGCAGCCTGTCCTTCAGAAATCCTGAAAACTGTTGCTTTATTGTAAATAATTTCTGAAACATCACACATTTCAGACTGAATGCTTGATTTTTATGGCAAAACTTAAACAAGTGTTCACTTTCAAGGCAATTTATTTCACACGGATAAGTCGCTTGTCCACTCTGCAGTAATTCAGGTTCTGGTCCTGTTGGCAGATCATCGTCCAGCTGTCGGATGACCTGCTGTCCCGTGCCTCGATGACTGTGGTCAACAGCAGACACACTCTTAACATCAATGTCTCCAATGCACGAGAGCACTGGCTGGAGGGCATGCTGAGGCATGAGATCGGTGTGTGGGAAAGCTCTTACCATAAGCCCTCTGTGTTAGCTTCCTATGGGCTTTCAGCTCATTGGCAATCATATGATTTGTTCCACAACTTAGAAACAATGCTAAGGGAAAGTACTGCTGCCTAACTAATTCTGGTCTTCTGTCAGGAACTCATTACTTACGAAGCCTCAACAACTGCCAGCAGCCTTGGAGCAGCAGCTCAGGGAGGAAGAAGTTCAACCTGAGACCTCTGAACCCAACAGAGGAGGGCCTGGCGAGCATCCACAGTGTCCTCTTCAGGAGAGACCCTACTCTGTGGCGTGCCTCCATGCTCTATTATACTGTCTACCTGGCCAGCCACATGTCCTTCTGTCAGCTCTTTCAGGAACTGGGACGCTTCGTTCAAGACCCTAACACCCGTTGGGACTACTGCGTTCGAGCCAAGAGAGGCCAGACCGACACGGCACAGCCAGGTCACCATTACACAGACAAGCCATTAGACTGAATGAAGACATGAGCCTGAGTGAAGTCACAATGCTTTGTAGGAATAGCTATCATGTTCATCTATCACTCAACTGTCTTTTTTACCTTGAAGGATGCTTCAGCAAAGACCAGGTCTACCTGGATGGTGTTCTAAGAATTCTGAGGCACAGAGACAGGATTAACTTCCCTCTGCTGATGGCTCTAGGAAAGGTGAAGTTTTTTTCACTGTTTATTTCTAAGGTGTGGTCAGCTCGTTTTCTTTTTTTAACTGCTGTTTTCAAAACTATGCAAAAAGATCTTTATTCTAATGATCAGAAGTGCAAGAACTCCTTCTATGGCCTATTATACTCCACACCACCCCTTTCTTTGGCACTTTCTTCCATAGAGCAGCTTTGGGACACTATTGTTGGTGATATTCAATCAGCTGAAGATGAGGATGTTGATCTTCATGACAAAGGATGGTTGCTTCATGCACCCTACTGTTGTGGTCTCAAAGGTGACTCCTCCATCCTCCTGTGGGTTCTAGGTATCATTTGAAGATGTGGATCGTCTAAGAGTCTTGGCTCAGATGGACAAAAGCCGCATCCCCCACTTCATGCAGGACGAGGTGAAATACGCAGAGCAGCTGACCAAAATTATAACCGTCAATCAGCTGACTGACGAGGAGCTGAAAACCATCATATAACGCCGGCCCGACTGCCTGCTCTGTCCTGAATGGAGCCTGTTCCTGGAGCTGTGGTCTGCATGCTTCAGACCGCTTCCACTTGCATCAAGGAAGTGGAGGATGAGATCTCCCATGTTTTTGTCCTGGTCCAGTCATTTATCCTCAGAATGAGTTAGAAGAAAGTCCTATCTGTGTATGTAACGACATATGTTTATGATCTGTGCCAAAACACCACGAGCATTTCAGCCTATTCTCTTAGTTTTGCAAGTAATGCCAAACTATGTTATCCTTTATTCCATATTTGGATTTGAGTGAAGGTTTCCAAACCTTTCTTTAATCTGTGTGATTGCTATTAAGTAACTCTGTGCTCTTTGAACATTAAACATCTTTGCACTTGTTCTTTTATTTGTGACCTGACAAGTTCTTCCATTAATCATTTTCAACAGTTTGTCTTTCCAACTTCATATGTATCCTCTCTTCTCCATGACTTCACTGTCAGATCTGAGATATGGAGCTAAAGCGAAGAATTTTCCTCTTGCATTCTTACGACGGGTCAGAAGAGGGCAGCTCTTGTTTCTGAAGAAGTTGAGTTTCCTTGAGCTGGGAAAGGAACAGGTCTTCAGGTCTAGTCATTGTGATCATGTTCACACGAGTGAGTAGAGTTGAGGTTTCGGTGGAGATGACTCCATCTCAATGACTGAGACTTCCTTTGGCGCTAAAGGACACATTTTTAGATAACAATTAAAAGCTCAGGCAAGCCCATGTTGTGACCCAATTCTTGTATAATCCAGGAACTTTCGAGATGTGCTTGCTGAGATCTTAACCCCCACCTCCCCAGTGGTTCAGGTGCAGGAGATGGCATAAACCCTGTGAAAGTGCAGCATAATTTAATTTCTCTTTATTTATATACAAATAGAAAAAAATGCATCTTTTATGGCTTATCGACTCAGGGGTTTCTCCGAAACCCAACAGAAACTTTGGCACTTTCTTCACAGTTGTTGGGGGGAGCTGTGCTCTGCGTCACACATGGGT